>VXAA01003152.1:145519-206007 GCA_013399115.1 Anseranas semipalmata
GAGGGGGGGGGGGGGAGCAGAACTACTTTAACAACAAACCGTCACTTTTTTTCACTGTGATTGCATATTCATCTAAAAAATTATCTATTTACTAAATATACTGCAACTGCCAAATGAAAAATGCAAGTGACCCCAGAAAATGGAGTAAGGGTCATGAAATGTAATTTCTCAGCCTTTTAATTTTATCGAACAATTACAGTGTTATTCAAGCGAGTGCATTTGTGTATTTAAAACATTGTAGAAGCTCTGAATCTTAAGTAAGCAACATGTTCAGAGGTTTTTATTTCATTAGTTAATGGTAAAAAATGTGTGGTATCAGAGATACAATTCAATATTTTGACTCAGGGCATACTAACAATAGTGAGGTACTGAATTTTGAAATGGTTGTGGGGACAAAATTCTTATGTAATTTAAAAATTGTAATGTAATTTTACAAACTATGTAACTTAGTATAACATTTTATGAATAGCAGAGTTATTCTACAATTCCCTAAGAAACTGCTAAGAAGGTCTAATTAAGTGACACTGAAATTCAGATGGCACACATCTGTCCCCTTCCAAATACATTCAATTTTTCTTTCAATTTCACTGTTGCATGCTAGTTATTAAAAATTACAATAAAAATATACAATGTTGACTCATCAATTGCACAGGTAACTTCCTTACTTTAGTATGGATACTAATTCAAATCATTCAAGCATTCAAATCCATACAAATTAAATTCTGACTAAGGGGGATTGCACAGTTTTTGAAAACACAGGGTAAGGTATCTTTCTAACTTTAAACACGGTTTGGTTATTTTATAAGCCAAAGTGTTTCAGCATCTGAAGTACTCCAATGCTTTCCTGAATCCTTCACAGGTACAAAAATTTCACAGATATAAAACGTAAACACCCAACATGCTAATTATTGCTGCAGTGGCTTTTGTCATATGCCACACAGCTGGACACTGTCCCTGTTCCACACAGTTACATCTGATTTCAGAGCATGAAAAGAGGCTGGGAAGAAGCGGGGCAGTAACAGGAGTAGGTCCCATCCTGCCCTCCTGCTGAGTGACAGCAGCCACGGAGAAACAGAACTCAAAATTCAATCACTGCCTCAACTAGCAGGAACAACTGGACAAGCAAAGCAAAGCCTCATCTGAGTGACCAAATGACATCACACAAAGTTAAAACTGATGACACAAGTAAAAAGGAGAAAGGAGGGTAGAAAGGAGGACCCGGGGAACTACAGACCGGTAAGCCTCACCTCTGTGCCTGGGAAGATCACGCAACAGATCCTCCTGGAAGCAATGTCAAGGCACATGCAGGACAAGGAGGTGATCTGAGACAGCCAGCATGGCTTCACCAAGGGCAAATCATGCCTGACCAATCTGGTGGCCTTCTATAATGGAGTGACTGCATCAGCTGACGAGGGAAGACTGACCAATGTCATCTACCTCTACTTCTGTAAGGCCTTTGACGCAGTCCCACAACATCTTGATCTCCAAATTGGAGAGAGATGAATTTGAAGGGTGGACCATTCGGTGGATAAGGAATTGGCTCAATGGCTGCAGCCAGAGAGTTGTGGTCAATGGCTCTATATCCACGTGGAGGCTGGTGACGAGTGGTATCCCTCAGAGGTCTGTCTTGGGACTGGTGCTGTTTAATAACTTTATCAATGACATAGACGATGGGATTGAGTGCACCCTCAGCAAGTTTGCAGATGACACCAAGCTGAGTGGTGCAGTTGATACAACAGAAGGAAGGGATGCCATCCAAAGGGACCTGGAGAAACTTGAGAAGTGGGCCCATGTGAACCTCATGAGGTTCCAAGTCCAAGTGCAAGGTGCTGGCTTGGGGCAATCCCAGGCATGAGTCCAGACTGGGGGAAGAGCTCATTGAGAGCAGCCCTGCAGAGAGGGACTTGGGGGTTCTGGTGGACAAAAAGCTTGACATGAGCCAGCAGTGTGTGCTTGGAGCCCAGAAGGCCAACTGTATCCTGGGCTGCATCAAGAGAGGCATGGCCAGCAGGTCAAGAGGGGTGATTGTCCCCCTCTGCTCTGCCCTCATGAGGCCCCACCTGGAGTGCTGCATCCAGGTCTGGGGCCCCCAGCACAAGAAAAATGTGGATCTGTTAGAGTGGGTCCAGAGGAGGGCCACAAGGATGATCAGAGGGCTGGAGCACCTCTCCTATGAAGAAAGGCTGAGAGAGCTGGGGATGTTCAGCCTGGAAAAGAGAAGGCTCTGGGGAGACCTCATTGCGGCCTTTCAATACTTAAAGGGGGCTTATAAAAAAGATGGAGAGTGACTTTTTACATGGGCAGATAGTGATAGGACAAGAGGGAATAGTTTTAAAGTAAAAGAGGGGAGATTTGGATTAGATGTTAGGAGGAAATTCTTTAATGTGAGGGTGGTGAGGCACTGGAACAGGTTGCCCAGAGAAGCTGTGGATGCCCCATCCATGGAGGTGTTCAAGGCCAGGTTGGATGGGGCCCTGGCCAGCCTGATCTTGTGGGTGGCATCCCTGCCTATGGCAGAGGGGTTGAAACCAGATGATCTTTAAATTCCCTGCCAACCCAAGCCATTCTATGATTCTAAGTAACGTCAGACTGGGCTACCTGAGAGGAAAATAAATTGTAAGCAGAAAAATACATGGATTATACAAGCTAATGTAGCAACTTAAGGGATTTTGCTGACCTTCTCCTACTATAAATTGTTCTCGCATTTGCAAATCTGAGGCGCTTTTTTTGAACATCACTTTCCATATCCTTCTTTGCAAATTCCCATTACTCCACCTTCCTGAAATCCTTAGTTTGATAGCTATTCTGCTTTTAAACGTCTTTCCTGTTTCCCTTTTCCATGGCTGAATTTGAACATTTCCTTAACAACTGCCTTCTCACCAGTACTGCTGGGTCAAATTCCGATGAGACAGAAATTATCACACTAATAATGTATCAGTTAACAGCTATAGTTCATTCTGAATACTAACTAATTAAGCAAATACTGAAAGAATACGAGAGAGTGGTGTACCAGGAGACTTCACATAAAAGGAGAATTTAAAAAAGCATTTGTTGAAATAACGTTCTGCAAACACTTTTTTTGTTGTTGTTGCTGTTGTTAGAGACAGTTCTTTTGAAGTGTAGTTCACAAATGTTTGTTTACCTTGCTGACTTACCCCTATGTAACTCAGATGGGTTGTTTCCTGGTGGGTTCTGAATTTGGAAATTCAGTGTACTGGTGCTCCCCTCTCAAGGTTCCCTGCAAATCCAACCACAAAACTCTTTCTGACTCACTTCTCTCTGTTTTGATACAAACTGCAGTAACTATTTTTGGATAAAGTCTCATTTTGTTATAAAACACATATAATACTTTATGACCCCATGTTCAGCAAAACAGTTTCACCATAAACTGAGATATTTGCTAAAATTCAAAAGGTGTATTCCCATCTTTCAGTTCTCTGATGTTTCCTCAAGTGTTTTTGGCCCCACTGTTTAGCTGTTTGTATTCCACACAAGCAAAAATTGAGATAAGTTGGAAAAGCTGAGACTTAGGAGCCAGAATCCATGGCCCTCCATGGACTAAGCTCCCTTTCCAACTCAGGAAAATACACAAAAGTATTAGTAAAAGTTTATGTTACTCTATCCTCAGGACTGCTTAGATGTGATAACCTGAATAGGTGACGATACTCCAAAATAAGTGAAGTTATAGTCTTAACTTAGAAGATGCTCCCAGCAAGATACTGAGGGCTTGCCTCTTCTTCAGACAAAGTGACAAGACTATCGGAGGAAAGGAGAATTTCATAAAGGTATTTGATAATTATCTAAAGGCTGCACTAGAGAAATAATGAATGGTACTGTAACAGAGTTGTGTTTCCTATTGCCAATATTTCATATTCTCCTTTACTGGGAAGATTATAGTGAAAGGAAATCTGAGGAAAAAAAAAAAACCAACTAGTCTTAACATTACTTGGTACTTGGCATGTCTTTAATAATGATAATAATAACTAAACTGTTTGAGGAAGCCAAGATTAAGAATATTAAGGCTACTCCAAATGAAAGACTTCTCTCAGGAAGGGTTAATTTAAAGATAATAATGTTTCCCCGAAAGAAGGATTCTCATCATAAAACAAAATTGTAAGTCTGAATTCTGCAGACAACCTCTTCTCCACCGACGGTGTACTCTGACAAGTATGCACTGAAGGGACTGAAAAAATCAGTCATTGGCTACGTTATAGAACTACCTTACAAGTCAGCACCTTTTCTTATAACAACAGAGAGTATGGTCTTATGCCACACCACATCATTAGCATCCAGTATAATTTTTTTGGAAAAAAGGTCACAATGAAAGGCACAATAATATTACCAACGGCCTTTCCTTTGCCCAACCCAGCAGTTAGCCTTCTTTAAATTTAGTGTAGGATGACAAAAACTTTATATCTACCTATATAACTAGTTACAGATTCTACTGCTGCTTCTTTAGACTTATAAAGCTTAATTTGCTCAACTCTAACAGATTTTCTGTTACTGTCACGGATGTGTGAAAGATAGGAACAAGAAAAAAATATTTTCCCAATCACTGATAATAAGAAACAGTATTAAAAATGCAATAGATGGAATATATTTGGCTTACAGAATCAAGGTCCTAAAATTCACCTTGGTCATTTGTGTCAGTGGTATGGGAGGCTAAGGTTGAGCTTTAGCTTTAAAAAATCTCTGCTATGAGTAAAACAACACTAGGCATGTAAAACAGAGTCAAACGTGTATCCCCCAACAGTTAATCTTGGAATAGAAGAGACACAGAAGGTCCTACCTCTTCTGGATGTTTCTGTGCCACCGATACCAGCTCTTCAGAGCTACTTCTTGAGGTAGAGGGTACCACATTACCTGGGGCCTCTGAGACCACCTCATTTGACGGCTCGGAGTCCTGAGGGCAACAGAGACAAATAGACCCCTCAGCAGCGTGTTGATGTGGTACTCCAAGAAAGAGAGTTCTCAGAGGAACTGTGCTCTAAGCACAGAGAAGGAAAGAATACCTGAAGTCTAAAACGTCTTTTTACCCTGGGCAACTTCTTTTTACCCCAGAGGCAAAAACATCTGTCATATATGTTATCTTAAAATGGTAATACTTTCTTCACAAGAGCATTTTAAGACTTAGCAAATAGCTATATAGCATTTCAGAATTGTAAAGTTCTGAATAAGCACGCTTGTGTTGCCCATACCTACCCCTGCTCCTGAACTGCAAGGAAGGGAAAATTATTTCATCCCCTCATTTAAGATGGAGGTTTCTGCAAAACAGCTGTGACCATGCTAGAACAACCCCAAACAAATGTATTTTATTGATTGTTGTAAACCAATATAGCACAGAAAACTGGTAAAGCTAGAAAAGTTAGCAGCTGACTGTCAACTTTAACACTACAGTCAAATAAGTAAAATAAAAACACTTTAGTTTACATTCTGTTTTCTAAATTACCTTTATATTGAATTTGCAATGCAATGTGACTAGAATAGATTAGTCAAAATAAAAATAACTTTAATACCTCCACTGCTTCACACAGTGGTTTTGATAACTGCATAGATTGAGATATTTTACTATGGAGAAAAAAATCCATTAATCGGTACTATCTCTACTGTGCTTGCAATGCTCATTACAGAAGATGTTTTAGATGTCATCCCTTAGCAAGCAGAATATGCACTTTTGATGTATCACTTTCTCTCTACAGTCATTAATTGCAAGGAAACCAAGATTATTTTGGAAACTGCAAGCTGCAAAGCTCATTATTAAGTTTTTCAACATGACAACTTCTAAAACATAAATTCAAATACCGTACTAATAATATTCAGCACTTGAAGCTTAGCCCAATGTATATGTTTGGACTATTGGAAGGGACAAAGTGAACACTGTGATCCAACATCCATTACTGAGAGTCACACTGAGAATCACAGGGCAGACCAGATGTTGTAAAAAAATACATGTTGGAGGTTAGAAAGTTGGAAAAATGTCTTTGGGTCTGGAGGGGGAATTCTTTAGTAACTCTATTTCATATAACTTTTCAGGTGAATTCCTGAAAAAAAAAAAAAAAAGAAAAAGAAAAAAGCTTCTAAGCTTAAGCATTTCAAATAAAGCTCTTTATGACGTTCTTTTTGCACCACCTCTCTGTGACTTAGAAGATTCTGGCCCATCCTGTGGCCTACCACCCTCAGTTTAAAGTTCATTATCAGGATAACTACAATGACAAGACTATCTCTGGCCCAATTACCCACAAACTGACTCAGAGTACTGAACCGTTCTATTTTGTTTTCTCCTTGAGGACGAGAAAGTTAAATCATTGCCATGCAATTTATCAGCTCAGTATGTTTCCAGAAGCTCTCCTGTGCTGCTTACAAAAACAAAAGTAACAAACACATCTGCTGGAAGAAAATGATGTACTTGTCTAAATTCTTTGGTTCAGTGATTTCTCTCCTTGAATTCTGCCTGTCTTTTGTGCCTAAGAAAACTTTTATTATGTTGCTATTACCCGTTGCCAGATAATGGTGGCAACACTGTTTTTTGTTACTTATGTTTTTTGAAAGTAATAAACAATGGGTTTCAAAAATGGTCAGAGCAGCGGTAATGCAGTAAATATATATTCCTGTTTCATTCCTTTTGCCTCAACAGGAGCAGCACATCACAGATGCTCTCCCCCCATCAAGCCTTGATCATCGTCTTCCCAATCAGCTCAGCCATCCTTCTCAATAGTTCTCTTAAGGACCAGCTGGCTAATGTCCCATGTCCATTTTTAAGGAGACGGATGGAAATCAAATTTACTTTGTTATTCAAAAACTGATCCAAGAAAACACTGTTCCAGTGACACTGGTTTTACTATCTCTTTTCACGCTGCTGTCACTCCTTAGGAAAACTTCTTAGCAAGCCTGAACATTGGTATGAAAGGCAATCTATGTTGTTCTGAACTAATTCAGCAACATGTGAAGTACAGCTTTCAGAAATAACTGCCTTCAGTAAGTGGAATGTGATCCATTCGTGTAAGGTACAATGACATAAATACTGCAAGGTGCAAGTGAGAACTTTCATAAAGCTTCTTCTCGGTGTGTTTTGAGTACACGGCCAAATGAGCTACACTTCTAGTAACCAATTCTGGTGACTTGACTTGTGCTCAGACAAATAAAACCACCTTAAAAAGTATTGGTATTGTTTACTTCTGTAAAGGAAAGGCATACAGTCTGTATCACTGACACAAAACAACTATTTTGCTGAAGTGTTAAATGGAAAAATGTACTTCAAAAATTCTTTTTTTTTTTTGTTTCTTGTCTTTCCCCATTATTATTTATGTCACAATATACCGGATTGACTTTGCAAAAACATCACCTCTTTCTTTTTTCAAGGCCTTGTATGATGAAAACCATGTCAATGGTACTTATCACTGATCTGCTAGCCCCACCTGTAGTAGTGAAGGACATGACTGTTCATGGATGTGTAAGCGACACAATAAATAATTTGGTACACATCCTTTCTGGTACTTAAGCCCTTC
The DNA here is from genome assembly GCA_013399115.1 of Anseranas semipalmata. Classification (NCBI taxonomy): domain Eukaryota; kingdom Metazoa; phylum Chordata; class Aves; order Anseriformes; family Anseranatidae; genus Anseranas; species Anseranas semipalmata. The sequence goes on from VXAA01003152.1 coordinate 153,025, forward strand.
CCATTTCATTAAAATACTATTACATTTCCACCCTACATATGGAAGGTCACTTGACTGTTTTTTCAAGTCAGATCAACACATAGCTTTCTAATGAATCACAATATTTAACTATATTAATCAATAACTAATGGGGAAAAACACTATTAAGTGTGACTTCCAGTTTCCTGAAAATATAGACATTCTTTATGGAAATATAAGTACATAATAAACAAATAAACTCAGAATGCTCAGTAATTATATTTTTCCTGCAAAATTCTGGTTTTGATCAAAGCTCCTCAGAACATCAGAACATCATTTTTCTTGAACTTATGAAGCCTTGAAGAGGAAACATGAAATGTGTAGACATTCTACTATGTTTATGCAAGAAAGACAGCTCTGCTTTGAACTGTGTCTATTTTCATATGACCTAAATATTCATGCAGTTTAAGATACCACAACAGCACTGGCTTGAGTCAATCACAATTCTGCAAAAAAAAATAGTATTTGAATTACGTGTTGATATAAATGTATAACAAATTGGATATTCTAGTCCTGGGATGGAACGTGCATGCTAGAGTCATGGCACCAGGCAGACCATCCTTGGCAGCGACACAAAAGCTGGTTCAGCTGGGAGTCTTGGACCTTCAGCAATTTTTTTTTTTTTTCATTAGAGATCAAAGGTGACAACGAATGTCAGGAGGTGAGAAATCAAAAGTGTATCCAACTATAAAGCAATTCCCTCAAAGTATTCATTTTTTTTTTTCTCCCCTTCATCCCATTTGGCATCTTTGTTATTTGCATCTACTGTAATAGAAGTAAACATTGTTCTTTTAGTTTTTGTCCTTTGCTGTGCAGAAGTATCACTGATACACTGAAAAATCAATAGCGCATACAGAACAGATGGGGATTTCATTTGTGAGCTACATAAAAGTGATATATTTCAGAGCAAAATATTTACATTTTATGCTATGCTGATTTTTGTTTGTTTGTTTTTGAAGTCCTAATTTGACGACTTCATTATTTTTACCTTTTTTCTTTTTTTAAATAACAGACCATTAAATATACATATATAAAGATATGTATTCTATATGTATGTTGCAGATATATTTATATATATACAGACATGTACATTGCCAGTGCTATATTCATAATGAATATTATGGAAACAAAATACTGTAATACTGTTTACCCATCTATGTTAAAGTCACAACAGATGTCAACTCATATAAAACAGAAGCTCTATGCAGCCTCTAATTTTGACAAAAATGGAGAACTATATAAACAGTATAAAAAAAATGCTTAAAATACTTTGCTAGAAAGTGCAAGAAGTTGCATTTGAAACAAGATGGAAAAACAGTGTCTTATGATGGTATTTATACCAGCCGAGCATCAGTTACTTTGTCTGCCATTGCTACTTTAAAACAAAACAAAACCAAAAAAGAATCTGAACAAACCAATTCACAAACCCCCAAACCCTTTACAGATAATTTCAAGCTGTCAGGTTTGAATATATTATGTTAACCCTGCATCAGTTTTCATGTATCATCCTTTACCTTGGTCCAGTTGAAAATTACACAAGCCATAAATTAGCTTTAAACAAGCTTTGAATCAGTCTGGAACTAGTTTTCAAATTAAAGAGCCGTCAGTATATTACACGGTACTGTCATTTTATTACCCCAATCAATTCTGTGTGGCCTGAGGTAGAAAGAAAATGGATGCTGTCTTCATTTGCAAAGGGTTTATCTCTTACACCAGGCTCTGAAAACATGACTGCAGTAATGAATTGGAAGCCAAAGTTACTAACAAAGACTTTTAACAGTAGCAAAGTAGAAATATTTGTCCCTCTTTAGACTTACAAAAGGAGAGAAAAAAAAAAAAAAAGCCCTTTCTGAAACATGAAGCCATCTTCTTAAGGCTGAAGGACTATGGGAAGAAATTAGTCATTTTTGTTGAAGTGCCAAAGTGCTTTTAGCCCGAGTGAGCATCATTTTTAGTACTGCACAGGAAAAGCCTTCCTGGGTCAGAGCAAGGTCCCTCTGCAGCCCAGGAGGCAGACGATGCCCTCCTGGCTGCCAGCTGCTCTTGCCCTTCCTTGTTCTCCCTCACTCCCCAGGTGCTTACTTTCAAAGTCTTTGCGACATCTTAGGCAGAATATGGTAAAATCTAGTGAATACCAGGTATCTGTAGTTCCCCACAGTTCACAGGCGGACAAAGTAAAGCCCCAGGAGGAATGTACAGTTTATCTCAATCTACTTACACGTGCAAGATCAATCACTTCATCTTTTTTTACACTGTGCTGGTTAATGAGGAAAGAATACGGGCTTTAAAAGTCCCGCTCCACATCTATAAAATTTCCTTTCCCTTTTCTATTCTTCTTCTGATACTTTCCTCATGCTGATTTTATTTCACATCTGACAATCTCCTCTCTTCCTCTGCCCTCTCCAAAGAAACAAAATTATAAACGTAGCCTTTAAGGTACACGTGCTAATTCCTGTGCTGCCAGCCGCAGAAGCAACACTCTTGTGCTGTTCTTGGCTATTTTTTCTCTCTCCTGAGAATGGATGATGATTTCTGTGTGTGTACACTGTTAACACAACAGGCTCTCCTTCTCAGCTGGCTCTGAAACTACTTCAGTTCAGGTAACAAACCTGAACCTGGATCTAAAACCTCTGCCTTCTTTTAAAGGCAGAAACAAAAGGAAAACTTTTTATAATTCTCCATTTTCCAACTACAGAACCTTAGTTACAATCTTTAGCCTCACACTTTTTTTTTTTTTCAAACTCTGTGCAATACAGAGGAACTAATAAAGTTACAAGACATTTCCAATAAATACCAATCTGCTTCAATTTATTATCTTTGTAACTTTCTATAAACTACAGCACTTGCAAAGCAAGTTTGCATCTTTAAAATCTGCCTACATTTCTAGGTGTCAAAGGGTGAACTCCCTTTACAGCTGTCTAAAATAAAGATGTTACTATTGCTAAGATTTTATTAAAACTGTTTGAACAAGGTATTAAAGGAAATGGGGTCATATGTTTGCTCGAGATGACTTCTTCAAATGGAAAAACAAAAGCAAAAACAACCATTAATCTACATATACTTAAAGCTTGAAAGAGCACTCTCAAAATAATGTTTTTCATGTTTATTCTCCCAGCTTTATCATATGCAAATAGAAAAAGCAAACAGCAAAACATTTTACCATCTGAAGGTATCATCACTCACCAACCTCTGGAATCTGAATTAGCTTCCCCTTTCTAATTTTCCACATTTCCATTAGCCAGTGTACTAATCCTACCTCTATGTGGACTGAATCCTCCACTTTTAAAATCAAACTCTCCCAGATTATTATATTTTCCTTTTATTTTCCCATCATTCAAAAGCTTTCAATACCTGCTTTTTATGACCCCAAAAGTCTCTGAGTGGTACTCAAAAATCAACTGTTAAAGCACCGTAATTAATAAAAATACATAAAAATACAAAAAGTAGAATTAACTATTAAAATATATGTTGGTGACACTAATCTGATCTCCTATACATAATGCAAAGGAGTACACCTTTCCTGTCATGGACTACAGCCATTAATCACAGATACACTGTGGCTCAAACTATTGGCAAAAAAAAAAATAAAAAAATTGTAATGATATAAGCATCTCTTTGTATTGTTATTTTTGTCCCAATTTTATATTTCATGGAGTTTTAAAAGCTCTTTAAGACAATGCACAATTTATTACTGCTGGATCAGGATATTTCATCTTCCCCATGTCCATTTGGTATAGCTCCCATGTCTCTCATCCTTTTTTTGTGTGTTTTCTCTAAAAGAGATAAGACCAAAAGTTGCGTAACAAATTCTCAAACATGTCACAAGCATCTACCACCACAGTAAGTGGGCCGCTTATTGTGATGCACGCACGTGGCATACAACTGCCACAGTTGACTTCAATGTACTTACAGAAAGACACTTGTACCTTACACCTAAGGTTTAAAACAAGTTTTCTGAACAACAAATGTACAGAGCCACCTGCTATTAGTTGTGGAAGCCAGTGCTGCTGCTACCATTGCTCCATCTGTAAGGCTACATTTGGGTTTGCAGCCCTCTGTTTCCATGAGCAATATTTCTTTCCTTCAGAAATGATCTGAATGAATGAATGAATCTGAAATGACCACAGCAATATATTCATATAATCTCTCCAAAAGATAGCTTTACTCCATCTGTATCTCTTTTCAAGTCACGTTTAAAGTGCCCCAAACTTTTCAAGCTCTTGGAGCCAAAAGTGACTGCATTGAGGACCACAGCAGAGTCAGTTCTGCAGTATGGTACAGCAGCAAGCTTACTCCCACCTCTCAGGCCAAGCTGCCCACTCACACAATTTCTGGTCCAAGCAGTTTGCTTTTCCTCACTTAAACAGCTTGAGAGAAAGCATACACAAAATTTGTTCAAAATACTTGGCTAATACTTTGCTTGAACTAGAAGATTGAGCACTTGAGAAAATCTCTGCTCAAAAAACAGCTGCTTTATTCTAACAAAAATAGAATGTAGCTTAGAAAAGGCTTTCTTTCAAGCACACAATCTTCAGATATTATGCATCAGCATGCAGAGTGCGTCTGTCAGATGTTGGAACAAAGCTTTAAATTGTACCATCTAACTTAATTCTCAAGACAGGGTCAGCACATTCACAGAGCTTTTTTTTTTTTTTTTTTCCTTTGAGATGTCCTTTAAGTAATATTTATTTAGCTTCTTACATCTTCATCAGTACTGATTCTTGCTTTTCAACTCCTTAAAGTCCAGATTTTCCCAACATAACGCAAAACAGAGTGATGTTAAAACGTGTGATCACCAAAAGCATCACAAAATTGTCAAAGACTACTTATTAAATCAAAATCGGTTTTCATCTCTCCCCACTTACAGATTTTTTTCCAGTAACAAGAGGAAATAAAGAAAGGGATTGCACAGTACATCATTCTTGCAGTCTGAGTTTAATACGAAAGTTTTATAGCTCCCTAAACTTTCCTCATATGACACCCACTTATCTGCCTGTGCTTCAGAGGTTTTCCATAACCACTCTATCCTGCTCTGGGGGAAGGCTCTCTGTGCCCTCCACATCCTTCTTTCCACTTTACCACAGCCCTGGTTTTTAATTCATTCTATTCTCCCCTGAGAGGGTTTTTGTGTATTCCTCCATGTAGAATTTTCTCATCCATAAGAATGTGTGTGTGCTCACATTTTCCTTTCTGTGCCAAGGGCTCCTCTTGCAGTCCCATTAATTTTCCCCATCCTGTTTCTCTCTCTCTCTCTCTGGGCCCCCACCCCCAAAAGGTACCATCTTTTACTTTCAACTGGTAAGACAGAGAAACAAACAAACGAACAAACAAACAAAAACATTAATTCAAGGCTATGAAATATATTTTTTTAAAATGAATCTATCTATATAAGAGCATTTATATAAAAATGTTTCTTATATCCTCCTTTTCAGATCTCTTTGTAACAGCCTAATGTGCCAAATTAAAAAATAAAATCTCTCAGATATCCTTTCACAAGCTTCAAATATGTTAGGAACTCTATTTTGCGGGTGCCCCTGATTTATTCATTCACACCAGTCAGCAGAGTGCAGTAATTAAAGAAAACTTCCATGTAAGTTTAAACTACTAGTGGAGATACATACCCTTATTAATGCAAAGTAGCCAGCTAAAACATACGGATGTTTTGTTCTGTCAGACTGAGCCACACTGACAATGGGCTATTTACTAAAAAGGGAAGGAGCAGCCCAGTTGATACAGTTTAAGATGTGACATTAATCAGCCATCTTTTGCTGAGCCCGCAGGAACTGAAAGGTCAAACCCAGTGCTGCTGCTTTAAAGCATCCTCAAAAAGGCCTAGAAATTCCTCATTCTTCCCTAATTAAAAACACTGAAAGTGATATATGGAATGATGAGGCTAAATTAACTTTTTTTTTTTTTTTTATGCGACAGAAATCCTTTTTGTTTCTCATCTGTATTAAAAAAACACACACAAAGCCCCTTACTCTTCAATATAATTGCTTAAATAACATTGTAGACCAGATACTTAATGTTAAAAACATTATGCACACAGTGCTTATACAAACATGCAAATTATAAAGTTTAATAATCTAACAGCATATATCTGTGTATTAAATTTTAATTTTCTACCTTGAGACTCTACTGATACATAATTTCACAAAATCTCTTATTAAAATGGGAACGAAATAGCTTTTGTAGTCAATAAAACTAAAACAAAAATCCCTTTGATACAGCAAACATGAGTGATTTTAATAGTCACTTCATGCCTAAACAACTCTCTTTTGATGTTGCTTCTTCACATCTCCATGAAACGTATATATAGAAGTATTTATCGTTCTACTCCAATGACAAACACCAGCCGGATCCCAAGCTTTGTGCAAGAAAATTAAAATAATCTGAAGTTTAGATATCTCTGAGCCTCATCAAAAGATCAAAAAAGAGCGAAGATCAAGAATCAACTATACAAGTCCCAACACAACACAGGGAGAGTCAAGATGTACCGACACCAGCAGCTGTGTGGTGCGACAGGAACAGTTCTGGTGCTGAGGATCAGCTAGACACACCACACATTTTTCAAACACATTACTGGTTTGGCCATAGACCGCATGCCCATCTCCAGCTTTGGTGTCCCTTGAAACAAACCCAGTTCGTACACTCTTGAGACCTTTCTGCAACATGAACCAAAGAGTAGTAATTGGTGGCAACTGGGTGATTTGCTTCAACGATGCATTCCCGACCTTAACCAAAATGATGAGATAAACACACGCTGAGATACCTCAGATTAAGATCCATGAAAATGAGCACACCGGCATGTAGAACCATTTCAGCTAGTCAATAAGAAATTTTGAGAATAATAGGGTATCTTAAATGCCATCTTTATTCAAAATTCAGCAATGTTACCCTGAACTACCAAGTTTCACTACTCCTCTCACTGCACTGAAAGCTCTCTGGGGTCTAAAGCCCCCACCGTTGTTTTGTTGTTGTTGTTTTGTTTTGTGGTGTTTGTTTTTTTTTTTTTTTTTTTCCCCCCAAGTTATAAAAAGAGCAAGAGACAGACACATTTAAACCTTTACTACCTTACTTTTAGATGACGGTTTGATTGCTGCCCTAAATTCACTGGTCAGTCATTTAACCATCATAAGGCAGATCTTGGTTGACTTCCCTCTTCTGCTTAAGAGGGTTAAAAATCATATTTATCAAGAGACTTCTTAACCCATCTCACTATTCTTTAACTGAAGCAGGTTGCTTTGCATGGAAAAATGATTCACTGGGTAAAATGGTCCACTGTAGACTAACCAGGGTACCTGAGAAAGGAGACAAATTGTATTCTGAATACTATACTATTTTGTATCAAGGGGCTTTTCATGGGATCTGTATATGCTGCACCCAGAAAATACATAAACAACAATAGGTCTATAGGTCATTCCAGTGAGAGATCAATGACAGCTTAGTAAATCACATCTCCCACATCTCAAACTTCTTTTATTTTCTCATAATTATCTTTTAAATGTGGGTGATAGAGAAGATTCTTGAGGCTATCCTTACATGAATGTAGACATCTTGTAATAACCTTCAAAAAGTTCCTTACCACTGGCAACAAACAAAAGTATTTAGAATCATTTAGAATTCATTTTGCTCTGAAGTTGCTCTGCCTTCTGTAAAACTTTCATCTTAAACAAGCAGTGGAGATATTGATATTATCTGCTAGAAGAAAACAGTAGGGCAAATTGAATATTCACTCAATATATAATATACTTGCAAATATCGGTATCTGATACGTATCATTATTTATTGCAAAGGATTGGTTACACATTTAATATTCGTTATGTCAATGACTGTATCAATCTGCTGATGCCCTTCTATTTCCAAAAATAAACATGTAATGTGATTAACCCACTCTAAGTACATTTCTGTGTCTTCCATAAATACTGAGTTATCTTGCTATTTCCTTTTTGACACTTCTTTTCTTTGGTTATTTATACCACGTTTGAAAGGATACCATCTGCCCTTCTGTCTTCATGAGATTAGTAGCTAGAAGAAATCTTGATAGCTACAGATTCCAAAGCTTTCCATACACAAATACATATATATATATAGGTACTGTTTGATGCAGTTAGAATACAATTAAGACTTTCCAAACATGCTCAAAGGTGTTTCAAACCACTGAACCAGATAATAATTTTCAACTATTAGCAAAGGCACTTTTACTAAAAATCTGAGATAAACTTAATTGCTAGCAGAATTTAACAATGCAATATGCGTTTTAAAGGTTTTGTGAAAATCTTTTGGAAAACCACCTTAAAATTCCACACAATATTTGTGCACTTCCTTGGTAGAGCTAATTATAATGCTCTTACAGTTATATTCCCACATAAGCTATTTGCTGAGCCAATTTTAAGGAGAGGGAACTTTTCTGCTAAGGAATGCTAGAATTCAAGTGTTGAGGCACTCCTTTGCTCAGAAAGTGGCTGACACAGCACAAATCAGCAATGCCCAGCTGTCTTCTGCAAAATGTCATTAAATGTGGCTGGCACTAAGAGAATCTCTATTTGAGAATGGTGACTAAACCTCACAACCACTATCTAACACTACCACAGAAAGCAAATCTTGACTATGAAAAATTCATTACTTGCTTACTTGCTTAGTACATCATAAAATGCCCCCCCCCCAGTTCAATCTGATTGGATTTTGTCTAGTTAGGATTAGTAATTTATACTGATGAGTGACACATGACTTAAAATGGCATATATGGCTACATTTCTTTGAAAGCCTTTAAAATAAAATCAACTTTGAGAGTAAACATGCATAGGTAATTAGGCAACTGCAATAATGTGTTCAGATCCTATCCAGAGACTAACAGATAAAGATCTAATTCTTCCTCTATCAAACAGAATATGATTATAGGTGATGTGCTAAGATAATTTGCTGGGTAATAAGGTTGGACTACTTGTGAGGAATTAAGATACATAACTCTTCTTTAATTACATACATTCTAGTTGCATACAAGACATAAGGCAAGAAATACATATAACAGGTGAAGAAATTTATCTCAGGCTTTCAGTAGCAACAGAACTACTTTGCAAAATTAGAGTAGATAGGGATGTCACCAGAATCCAGATATACCCCTGCACTTCTTTTGTTTATTTTTACGTAATTGCAAAGTACACGCATCTCTTGCTACTTTCTGTTGACAGTATTCAATTCCTTATGAACATTCAAATTAGAAAAGATTATGTACGCTGCATATGTTTTTACTACTGCCCTCCTGGCACCTGGTATCATCAAAACCACAAATTTAATCAAGGCTTGAAAGGGTAAAAAATTAAAAAGTCACTTACAAAGCTTTTCATTCACATTTTCTTCAGATGCTTTCAGAATCAATATGTGTTCTACTAATTAAGTAAACAACCAAATACCAATAAACAAAATTTCCAACTGGCTCGTTAATAGAAAGTAGCAATGGTCAATCACAATTTGTTGGTAAATTTATGATTCCATTGTCAGCATGAAGCCCCTAATTATCAACACTCTAGTTTAAAGGCTCATTATTTTAGGAACTCTACAGTAGGGAGATGACTGGATTGATGGAGTGAATGTATATTCATGGTGTAACCTATGAAGCTTTGGCAGCTACAGTTTGATGACTTTCACACACATATTTTCCTTTTGTGACTTCATTTAGAAAGGAATGCAAAACTGAGAAAACCTGGGTTAAGACTGCTATCTCCACATCTTTTACATTTCTATATAGCATCTTCAACATGTAAAATACATTGTCACAATGTTACTCAACAGCTGTAAATATCTAGAGATTAATCTTGAAAAGCAAGAAAGAAAAAACCTCCAGATCTTTTAAAAAGCATTCCTCCTGTCCTTCCCAGACACTACTCTTCCATCAGCCTTCTCACATACTTTGAAAGTATGCATACCAAAGAGGAGTTATAAAATCTTTCTATTGTGGGATGCTGCTCAGTGTTGAAAATTTGCTGTCACTTTTTATTTTCTCACACTGCATTAGCATAAAACTAGGTTTAGTGGCTTTATAGACATGATGCTAGCTGCTTTTGGATTTTTTTCCAATTGCAGATAGATCCCAGCAGAGACTCCTTGCCACTCAGCAATGCGGTAGTGGGCAACTTAGGTTGTAAATTCATTTTGTCATGGTTTAGGAAGTGTAAGTCATAATTCAGTAGAAGAGCGATTTCCCAGATAAACCATAATTGTAAGCAGATTTTGTTAGAAGCATAACCTGAAGAGGTAAGGAGAAGCAGTGGTGTTTCTAACAGCTGCCCAGCAAAGAGATTTTGCTTCCTTAATCATTACCTTAGGGTAGGTAATAGTTATTCTATCAAAACTAAACCACATCTAAACTAGAGCTTTAGATACTTAAACATTAGATTGTGTTTATTCAGATTAGATGCATTAAAAACATATAATCGCTATACTATGTGATTTAAATTATTTTTAAGTCTGGCACTTTACTAGTACCAGGTACCTCTTAAATGTTCCATTGGAAATCGGACATGGGTGGGTATATTAACAAGAGTGAAAATTAATGACCAAGCTTGTTTCTAATTTCAGCCATCCTTGCTTGTTTTTACCTCATTAACCATTTTTAGTTGCAATAAAGCAAAACTGTCAAGACTACTTAGGATAAGCAGGACTACCTCAGTAATAATTTGATTCATGAGACACTCACAAGGCCTCTTGAAAAAATAACTTGCTTCATTTCAAGATAGTATAAGGTGTGTGTATAACAACACTGAAATGACTCACTCTTTTCAACAGTATTTGAAATATTTTTTCTTCCTGCTTTTGTCATGAAATGTTCAGCATTACAGAAGGCATTAGATGATACTACTGCTCCCCCACTAAGAAAAAGAACTTTTAACAGTGTGCAAAGTTTCAGCTTTGGAAAAAACTCTGAATTGTTGGGTTATGGAAGAGAATGAATGAAGATAAGTAGCAAGGTATTTCTGCAGTCTCCTGAAGAATGAATGAAAAAGAAAATGAAGAAAAAGAAAATGAATCTTGGAAACCAAACAATTTTGGACGAAGTACTATTAAAGTGGGGCTTTACTGGCAAAAATACCTATTTAAAACTGCTGTGCACAGTTTCTGGGATAATAGGATCTTACCAGGTTTACTACAGCTGTTTTTTTTTTTTTTTTTTTCAAAGTTTAATATAAGAACAAATTATGTATTTCACTTTGTATTCCTAATCAGTATTTTATTTTTTAAAATAATTTTAATTAATTCTCATTGATCTACCCATTGTTATCCTTCAAAACCAGAAATCTGTTTTTGCATTTGGAACAACTATACATCATTAAGAGTAAGATCCCTGTATTTCAATTTCTTTAAACTTCTGGCTGGTATTAGATCTATTGTCTCTGTGTAACCAGTCAAACAGAGACTTGTTCAGAGAAGATTATGGAAAAGAGAATGCTGTATTGTATTGCCCATTTTTCACGATACTTTTTTGATACAGTTAAGCTGCACCTAGTAAGAAGTACAAGCACTAGAAGCCCAAGATGAGGATGTGGCAGTCAATAACATGGGATGTTTGGAACTGGTAGAACTGATTTTGATGTGGAAAAGAATTCAAATATTTAAAATAAACATCCATTCCAAAAATATTTTACAATGCTTAGCCTTTTTTTCATTAAAATCTAAGCTTCCTACTTAAATTACGGGAATCTTCTTCTGGCAACTGAGTGTATCTGATTATTTGGATTAATTTGTGGATTTAATACCAACTAACTTTATGCTGAGCTTATCCTCTATACATAAATCAAGTTCCATCTTAAGTTAATTTCAAGGCTGATTATTTCGGGAACATTTTGTGGTATAAATTATTCATTACATAGATTTTTTTTATACTCGTTTGACAGAAAATAACAGAGGCTGTGCCAACTCGTTTTTCTAAATATGATACTTGGGGAGCAAATACTAGAACACACTTGGCAATACTTCAGCCGACTGATAAGAACTATCTAACAATGCAACTTCACCCTTTTCCTATTTATTTATTTATTACTATATTGATAGTCAAACTCCTTCCTGTGCCAAGGTTTGTCATTACTGAAGTTCTTTGAACAGCATATAAGTAGTATAAGGACTTCTGCTAAATTTTCTCACAGCCTTACACATTTGGATACTTTTCTCTTGTTCAATTTCAAGGAAATCATTCCAGGCCCATGGCTTGACTGCTCCTCACAAACCTAGGAAGACAACGACTTCAACGTAACCACATATTTTCCAGTTGCTGTATCTATTACATGACACAAAACATGTCCCAATCTGATTTATGTAGCATTATTTAACTCTACTCAAAGAGCTTTAAATATATGAACAAATACAAAAATGTTTAACTGTATTGTTCTTGATCACCATGTAATAAAATAGGTCAAAATATCCATACCCAGTAAAAGTGAAAATAGATTCTGCCTCTATAAATGCGATCACTTACTTACACTAGGCAATTTGTTATTCTCTAAGCCAACTTAAGCCTGAAAAATGTTGCATAAAAATTGAATTTTTTTGATTATATTATGTTCTGCTTGTATCAGCCAGCAGATTTGTTAGCAGTATTCATTTGTCATTTTTCAGGTGCAGTGTTGTTTGCCATGGTGGCAGAACATTTGCTTGTATATTGTGTCCTCAAGAGAAGGTGCACTGACCAAATTAGGCTCACAGCTTCTTTATAAGCATTGCAGTCACCCTTTGTCAGAATATGCAACTGAAACAAGTTTGAATTAATACAGAGGAACTTTAAGAATAAAGAATTTTTTGCTTTATTTTTGGAAAGATGTATTTTAAATGTCACTACTTAAAATCACATTGCATTGAATGATACCTTCAAAAGTACTATAAAACGTTTACAACATTATCAAGCATGCATATAATGCTATCAGTCTGTGCCAACCTCATATATTATATTCAAATAGGGTTTTCTTGTATATATAAAATGCTAAAGACATTGGCTATATTGAAAATGTTTTGTTCTGAATGTTAGTAAATACCTGGATAAAGTCTGTCCATGTAATGCTGATTCAATCATTTTCTACATGTACTCAAGCAAGGATAATCCCTCCTGAACTATAACCCTTGCTAATCTAAATCGTCTAGCCTTCCCTCTATAGTCCATGGACAGGAAAAAGAAGCTCCAGAGAACAATTCATAGAATCATAGAATCATAGAACATCTCAAGTTGGAAGGGACCCATAAGGATCATCAAGTCCAACTCCTAGCACTACACAGGTCTGCCCAAAAATTCAGACCATATGACTAAGAGCACAGTTCAAACACTTCTTAAACTCCGATAGGTTTGGTGCTGTGACTACGTCCCTGGGGAGCCTGTTCCACTGCGCGACTACCCTCTCAGTGAAGAACCTCTTCCTGATATCCAGCCTGAACCTCCCCTGTCGCAGCTTGACTCCATTCCCTCGGGTCCCATCACTGGCCACTAAAGAGAACAGATTGGCGCCTGCCCCTCCGCTCCCCCTCTTGAGGAAGCCGTAGACCGCCATGAGGTCTCCCCTCAGCCTCCTCTTCTCCAGGCTGAACAGGCCAAGTGACCTCAGCCGCTCCTCGTATGTCTTCCCCTCTAGGCCCTTCACCATCTTGGTAGCCCTTCTCTGGACACTCTCCAAAAGTTTCACGTCCTTTTTGTACTGTGGTGCCCAGAACTGCACACAGTACTCAAGGTGAGGCCGCACCAGCGCAGAGTAGAGCGGGACAATCACTTCCCTCGACCGACTAGCAATGCCGTGCTTGATGCACCCCAGATACAGTTGGCCCTCCTGGCTTCCAGGGCACACTGCTGGCTCATGTTCAGCTTGCTGTCAACCAAAACTCCCAGATCCCTCTCTGCGGGGCTGCTCTCCAGCATCTCATCCCCCAGTCTGTACGTATAGCCAGGGTTGCCCCTTCCCAGGTGCAGGACGCGGCACTTGCTCTTATTAAACTTCATGCGGTTGGTGATTGCCCAGCTCTCCAATCTGTCCAGATCTCTCTGCAAGGCCTTTCCACCCTCAAGGGAGTCAACAACTCCTCCCAGTTTAGTATCATCTGCAAATTTGCTCAAAACACCTTCTAGTCCTACATCCGAATCGTTTATAAAAACATTGAAGAGAACTGGCCCTAAAATGGAGCCCTGGGGGATCCCACTGGTGACCAGCCACCAGCCTGATGCGGCCCCATTCACCATAACCCTTTGAGTCCTGCCCGTCAGCCAATTGCTCACCCATCGTATGATGTTTTTGTCCAGCTGTATGCTGGACATTTTGCCCAGTAGGATCCTACGGGAAACTGTGTCAAAAGCTTTACTGAAATCCAAAAAGATTACATCAGCTGGTTTCCCTTGATCGACTAGATGGGTGATCTTAGCATAAAAGGGAATCAAATTCATCCAAATTTAAGGAAAATGTCTAAAATGAGGGCGCAGTATCAGCATTTTACAAACAGGAAGACAAGACATAGGGAGAATAAGAATTAAAAATTCTATTAAATTTGTTACTCAGTTTTTAATAGTCTAGACCACACTATTGTGGAGACTACTTCTAAAACACAGCTTACATTATCACCAGCTGCAGCTCTGAGAATTCAGCCTTTTAACATTTCAGGCCAAAGGATCTAAGCTGGGCAGCAGTAAACAAGGAGAAAAAAATCACTAAACATCTGAAAATTTTAATTTGTCTAGCATTCACAGGAGCTCAGGGGTGACACAAGGGTAAAATTCAATCTTCCAGTCACAACTCAACTACTTCAAATGTAAGGGCAATCTTCCTTTTTTCTGTTCCTGAAATCATCACTTTTGCTTTCGTGTCTTGTAAAACCTGAAGACAGTATTTTCTTCTAATAGTCAACCCAAGTTAATCTCTTTCAGTGACACCCAACAGCTAAATCAGAGAAGGCAGGGGTCCTATAGAAAAAAAATCACAGTGTGAAGTAATTAAAGGCTGTAAATCCATGCATAGTCATAAAAAGAATAAAGTGCTGCATGCAACCTTAATTTTGGTATTTCCTACATTTTGAGAGCTTGACATCAGGACTTTTTGGTTCTGCTGTTACTTTTTTTAAAATACAGTTGTGTGAAAGCATACAAGTGTGAGAAAATACTCCCTGAGTTTGAGATAAAGGAATAATGAAAAAAATTAAATTCCATAACCCATAATGAGACTGACACCTGCACAACTTAAGAAAGATGAGAAATTTCTACCCTCCTCATAGACCTTCTTAACCACCCACTTCATCTTAGCATAAAATTCCATATACTAGAGGAATTAAACTGAATTCCTTTTTTGACCAAATTAAGAGATTTGAAATAAATTTTACATGATGATGTTTCAATAATGCATTTTAATGATTTTTAATTCAAAAAGACTATTTCCAACATTATATTCAATATTTTAATATTATAGTGTCCAATTACATTTGCTTATTCACTATGTGAAAGCAAGATATACCAAAAGAAATGTTGCTGCTCTGCTAACAAGTAGAATTATCCATGATTGCTTTCCAACACAAAAGGCATACAAAAAAATACTACTTGCCAGGGCTGGTGTGTCATGGATTCGTCATTCCAGAAAATATTTCCTGAGGGGTTTAGATGAGAATTCTATGCGTATACACTGACAATTTATTTCCACTGAAAAAATGCAATACAGTAAAAAGATGAAATAAAAGCAAACTAAACAGAAGTCTACAGGCAAGGCAGCTGATCTTGCAGCACTCAAATAATGACCTGACACGTACACTCTGCAGCTTTTTGCAAAATAGATTGTACACAAAGATGAACAGATCGAAACCAAAGTAGCACAGTCATTGTAACTATCGTGATATATTTTTAAAGTCTTTGCTGCCTTGGTACTTTGCAAAATTTTAAAATTGGAAGAGATATGTGAAACAGTACTTTTCAAAAGGAAGGCAACAGAAAGGAATCCTGAATAGCTGCATCTAGTAACAACGAGACTCCACAACGAGGCCCTTATTGCACATAATGAACACATGGTCAGGCCACATTTATTCCTACAAAATATTACAACATCATAATAGTAAATAATTTGATTTGTTTTATTTATTTTTATTAAATTGAACTTAACTAAGGTTCTATATTTCTTCTGAATATCATTATTTGAAATTATCAGGAAATTTATGATTTACAGTGCTGTTTCGCAATACTGAAAATACACCATAACCTTTTTGCAGTGTAGATGGATAATGTTAAAGAAATGGAGAGCTTATAGCTTCAGCTTTCAAGTGATGTAACAAAATCTACAATGTTTTTGAGATGAGAGAGCTTGTCAGACCTTAGTAGTGAGCATCACCCATTCCATAAAAGAGACAGTGAGTATTACCAGCAGAGAAGCTGTTGCCCTCATGCCCTACAGCAAAGTCTCTCTCTGTCTGTTATTTGACAGACAGGGTAATATGGGAATATGCTATGTTGGTGGAAAAACTGACATGATTGCTGGAGAGTCCTGTGACTAGTATGAGCAAAATGGAAGTAGCATGTCCAACACTTGTAACAGATAGCAATTTAAAGCATATGTTTCTTATTGCTACATTACTTCTCTTATACCTCTGACACCTGCAAGTGTTTAGTAAAATCTGAAAATAAAAACACATTATTTGCTGTCAGCGGTATGCAACATGTAAAATTGATGTATTGAACATCATAATTAGAAATAAAAAAACAACTAAACCATTACATGCTATGCTCCATAATCTCTCTTCATTGAAATAGTGTAATTTACTTACCAACTGTTTTCAAGAGCCAACACTGCTACAGAAGATATCGTCACAGAATTTTAAAACGTATACTCTACCAGTGATTTAAATTGGATCATAACAGATGAAAAACGTTGAAGGAATGAAAACTAAACAATAGTCTCCTTGGCAAAAGCTGGAAATTCAATCCTATTTTGCTGCTATAATCCGTACTAGAAACTTCACTGTGACATACCAAAAATTGGATTTAGTGAGTGACTGAGAGATTGAAATTGCTGGGAGCTCAGGCTTGCAATTCATCCATAGGTCAGGCAGAGTGCAGCAAACAAGGCAACTTTCTCTACAGTTTTCCTCTTCCTAGCTTTAAGTACACATCTGAGGGACTACTCCCTCTAGCGAGGGGCAGAAAAAGCCTTATCATGTCAGCTCCTGCTGCCTGCGAAAGGCTGTACGTGGATATATAATATACAATTCTAAAGCCACATAGAAAATTGAATGTGGAAATGATTAAGTACATAAACAAAGCTCTAAACCTTTTAAAACCATGTTCACATTAAGGAAGGTTTGCAAGGAATGTAACTCAACACTATGTTGTTTGAATTTGTAACACAATATAGAGTAAAACAACGACAAAAAAAAGCTACATAAAAGAGACTTTAAAACATACAATATAGCTTTTTCAGAGAATTTTCTCTGCACAGCTTTGTGAAAAAGCTATGTGAACATGACTACACAAAACCACAAGGAGTCCCCATAAGACAATTTTTCAGTATCTTTCATATACATTTTCACTCAAATACAATTCAAACTGCCTGAATTTGAAAGTGCAAATGACTTTATTAAATATACTCATTTAGAAGTCTCTGTGAATGAAAAAGAAAATCAGACACAATAACAAGCATTTTTTTTTTAATTTGTAATAATCGCTAACATAATACAAAATACATCGTCATTCTAACAATAAACTTTGTTTACTCTTCAGAACACTGTGGTTTTCAACTTAAAACTAACACACGCCCTGCACTAAATAAAGTCAATCATACTTAATTTACACAATAAAGTATTTTAAAATTTTTATCTGGTACATAGTGTGCTAATCTCCTGAAAAACACATTTAGAAATTACAAACCCTGCTTTTTTGAGTTTATTTACTCAGAAGAAGCCAAGAAAATTGGAGACGGAAATTTTAACTAACATTATCAAGAACCCCTTTTAGTTTAAGCAGGTGACAGAAATTCAATAACAATTTTAATTCACTCTTGGAAGGTCCATTTCATGTAAGCGGTATTCAAGAAAGATCGCTTGATGTCCAAACTGTAGTGGACAGCTAATTTCCGATGTCTGTCTTCATATCTCCTTACAGAAGAATTTGATTAACCCCCCTGCCACGTCAAACTGAGTACCATATCTTCCCAGTCGGAAAGGGACACTAGCAAGTCAAAAAAATTATATCACTGTATGGACATTTTGTACCTACTATTCTTTAGAGTAACATCCAAGTATGCTAACATATAACTTATAGCAGTATCTCTGCATAGCTGTGTCCCTGTGTATCCAAATAGTGAGTCACTTCCATCTTAGGTAAAATATTCTGCCAAATACCAAGAAAGTAGCAGAACAACCTGTAAAATTCTAGAGACTTTTAGAATGAATTTGTAAATTCAATTTTAAAAATCAAGTGGAAAGTGTCTCTTCAGAGGTTATGGTGATGACAGAAAAGAATGCCAATACTAGGTAAACTTCTGTGCAGAAAAGCAAAGAATCAAATCTTTATTTTTTTTGATAAGTCAGTACTACAGAAGCTTACTATTTCTGTCTATATTATTAAAGTGAATTAATTTACATCAGAAATTTAGTTCTGATTTTAAAATGTTGTACTTGATCAAGGCATACCAATCAACATAAAGTATTAACAATTTTCACAATTTTTTCACCAGTGGAAAAAAAAATACAGATTTATTCATTCAAATCATCTTCATTCATTTTGAAAACGATCTATTTTCCACCTCTGTCCTTAGAGGTTTTTGTTCTGTACTAATCCAGAAATACTTCCACTTCTCAATAACATTACCAATCCCAATATAGTATCCTTGTTCCTTTCTCAGAGAGAACACTATAATGTGAAGAGAAAACATTTAACTCGGATAATAAAATTCTCTTTATTGATTATTTTCATTTTTCATACATTCCGTTTTTTAGCCTGTTTTACAGAGAATCTGAAATCATTACTTTATGACTGTCTATTGCTTTTCAGAGCAGATCAATTTATAGCATTTCAACAAAAACTTCAGATGCTCAGTAAGATCGCTAAAACCAGCATACTCCAACTATTTCACAGGACGAATTAACTTACTTTGGAAGATGTAGAGTCACATTCCTGACAAATCCATCCATAGCCAGTCTGCTTGGGAGACTTTTTCAAGGGAGGATCTAGACAGCCAAAATGGTAGCAGAGTCTGCATTCATCACACCTGCAAAAGAAAAAAAAATCTATGTATATATAAATTGTATTTCTATATTATTTTAAATTGAGCTTCTCTGCAACTCTCAGCACAAGATTTCTTGATCCATTATCATGGTACAGAAAGTACATTTTCTATAAGTAGTATTTTCAAGCACCAACATTTCAAGTAGATTCTGCCTAATTCGGAATATTCTGATGCAGACACTCATGCACCACCTTCGTCATTATCTTATATAGAAGACATTATTTACGAAACTTGCAAATTAAAGAAAAAATACATAACCAGCTCAATTTTCTAGATACTTCATGTCATTTTTTCAGAAGTTTCTTGTATTTATTAAACAACAATATTGATTTTTCATAGTTGTGAGACATTTTACTCATCCATTTTTTCAAAGCAAACTCTGTAAAATGCTCACATATTCAATAATTCAAGTATAATTTACAGCTATAAATTAGATATTTTAAACTGAGACTACGCAGTTGATAAATAAAAGCACAAACCATTTTCTGATTCTCTTTGAATACACTGGAAAGGGATGCTCATTTTAAAGGATTTCACTGTGATCTTTCACTTATAAAACTGCCCTATGTACAAAGAACAATTTTAGGTTTTTGTTAATAAACTGTTCATTAGTGTTTTGTACTATATATGGTCCATATATGAAGCTCAAAACATGTATCATAACTATTCCTTGCTCACCCATTCTTCATGTACCAGCATTGAAGAAATGTTACAGTACAAGTCCTTTATGAAAGGATCTTTCAATTAGACAGTACAATAACATGGTCAAAAAAAAAGAAAAAGATTTTAAAAGCAAATAATATTTTCATACATCTTAAAAAAAAACTTCACTTTATTTGCATATGCCCCTATATTTTATTGTGTGAAAAATAAAGCTTTTTTAAAATTTACTTCACAGTATTCTCTTCATGAAATATCCTTAAACTCTGAATTAAAGCCAATCTAAATGATTCAAAAATAAGAAATAAAGTTTAAAAATCAAAATTTCTAAGAATTCCCCTACACTTTCTTTCTCTGCTTCCATTGCCACTCATTTTGTCCACTACAAAAGATGCAAACATCAACAGAAGACGCAATGCATCACAGAAAGAGGATTCAAATAACAGAACATCTTGCTGTATTAACAGAAGAAAATATTCAGGTGACTTTTCTCCAGGAATTAGTCTCCAAATAAAAAATAAGCATTTTATGATTGTGATTACTTGAACCAATTAAACGCTTTTGTCCTTGTTGTCAAGGCTATGCTTGCTAGGGAAGCCGCCTGTTTTTAGAAGTTATGTGTAAGACATGAGCACTGGTAAGGGCACTGCTGGTACTGTCTTCTGCTAGTAGGAATTCAAAGCAGTAATCTACCTGTTGACAGTGTGCAAGATTGGACTGATGTGGTATTTTGGTATTTTTTAAAAATGGGATAAACCACATTACAAACTATATCCTTAGGATTATTTAGTAATAACTCAGTCTAATTCCCCGGAAAACAAAGAACACACTGAAAAAAGGAAATCATTGTGTTCAGTTTTTAAAGACACAAGAATTCTAATGCAGAAATATATTACTTAGAAATATAAGCAGTGTTATTTCTTGTGAAAGGCATATTAAAGTAACAAAAAGGTTGAGTGGGAGATGAGATAGACTACACTCCTACATCTCAACAGCATATGTGACCTTCAGCAAAAGATTGAACCTCCTTTGAGCCTCAATGTTCTCATCTGTAAAGAAATATATTTTTACTAACCTATTTCTATATCTAGAATCTTATTCATGTAAGTGCTTGCATTTGAGCTGTGCTTACCAGAGCTCTGAAGTTTCCCTTCTTGTAAACTGGGACCCTCTAAGTAACACAAAATAAAGGATCACACCATTTTTGACTGATTTGGTATATTTCAGAGCTTAATCCCAAAAATCTACATCTGACTTCAAACAGCGTTAATTCGGATTGCATTTTTTTTCTGAAGCAATTGCCTATAAATAGAAGTGTTTGTACGTTATGTTCAACAGAAACCGTTTCCCCTTTAGAATTACACTTTGCCATCTCTTCTTACATCTTTTTCATTTTGTACCTAGAAAGTGGTATTTCCTGACTTCACCTTCAGCCACGTTTCAGAATTATGCTGAGGAAGTCAGCAAAGGCTGAGCTGAAATAACCAGAACATTGTGAAGTTAAATACAGAAGCCCCATTCTAAAGCTGAATGTTTTTTAATATATATTATTATTTTTATTATTTCAAAGCTAGTTAGTTTGGCAGAACAAAAATTGCATTTTCCTAGAATGAGTTAACATATATGAAAGTTTTCAGGTACTAATAGCTTCTATCTGCATCTGTGCAGCTGAGAAAATGCAAATAACAAAAGCATATTCTCATGTATCAACATTTAAAAAGCTGCATGATTAAAAATGACATTAAACCAAATATTTTGAAACAGTTCTGTATATTGCTTTTTATTGGAATACAAGTTCTGTATTGTCAACAGAACCTGAATTTCCCAGAGCATGATGCTGGGAAAATGGGATTAATACAGACTGTGCCTTGGTTAAAGGCAATGCACTAGCTGTCTGGCAACTCTGTTGTCTGCTGACACTGAAGAGGGACAAAAAGAGAAGCTTACACACATCTTAGTACAGAAAACAAAATTGGTATTGTTAATTCCTACTTCCATAAGAAAACCTTATACCTAGGCTAAAATGGCAGTGGTAAAATGAGACTAAGCCCTGAAGAAGATACCTGTGTTCTTTTGTCTAGCAATGATGTAAAATGACAGAAAATCCACTGCCAGATTCAGAAAGGAAGAAACAGACACAAAATATGGAGTACTTTCAAACTAGAGAATGAAATTGTTGGGTCACAGATGTCACACTGACAGTCTCACAGTCTTTCAGTAAATGTGCTCACAGATCAATCACAATGTGGACACTTACAGAGCAAAGGCGCTACATCATGTTGCCATTTACAGATATCATCCACCTCCATCTTGAGGATGGTTTAATAGTACAAGTTAAGCTATCGGGCTAGGAAAAAAAAAAAAAGACAGAACACAGAAGAAAGAAACCCTTCTGCTTCTTCCATTTTAAAAAATCAGCTAAAATTTTTACCCTTGCAGATTCAAGGTCACATTTTCAAAACTGTCCTTAAACTAGCAAATGTTTTAAGTTACTATTATTTGTGGATAACTTTTTTCGTATTTCAGTACATGATCCATAACTGCAATTAAGTGCACAGACATCTTCAGTGGTCTGGCTAGCAGTTGTACCTAAAACTTTGTGAAAATCAGAGGTCCACACAAAGATAAGTTAAACTAACCTCCTAAATTATCTTTAAGTGACAGGTAATTACTTATTATCAATGTTTTAACAAGCTTGAAATCACTTTATGCATCAAAATTAGAAATTGCTGTGTTCCTCATTCCAGCAATTAATGAGGATAGATATATGCCCACTATATATTGAGAAAATGGGGTGTGAAGAGGAAAGGTGAATTCTGAAGCAGTACGTTAACAAATTAAATAATAATAAAAGAAAATATTTTTCACTTAAAAAGATACAGAATGCAGGTCATCTACATCTTCACAGCAAGAAAGCTTGACTAGGCATTTCCATACCTGAAATATGTCTGCTTTGTTCTTTAATAAAGTGATCTCCATCTGCTCCAGCCCTTGGATTTTTTTTTTCATTATTTTTTAGCAGTACAGCTGGCTGTGCTCAAGCCCCACATAACTCTGCGTTTTCCTGTTCATAATTAACTAATTATCCTCTAATCAATAGTGTAGATACCGATTTTACAATGTAAATGAGATAAATGAGATAATGGTTGGGGTCAATCTCATTTTATTTACAAAGCCCAGCACACACATCCAATTTCATTACATTGCATCTACCTGCACAGAAGGGAGTCTTATCAGTTGGCCTGCAGAAGTCTTCATGCAAGCACTGTGCTTTTACAGAGGAACAGTGAATGCAAAACCTGCCCGTCACTGGCACATTTCTAAGTCACTGGTTAATATCATATAAAACCACAAAGAGCTGATTCAGCCAAAGTGAAGAAACCTGTTTTGCATTCACAAAACAGCATCACCCATCTATAGCCACAGAAGTAATTACCTACATGTCCCTGAAACACAACATTAATAAGCTAATCTTTAAATACAACTAATCTTTAAATACAACTTTACAAACATGCTTCAGAGACCACAGAAAATCTCTCACTTATGTACACATCATCGCACATCTTCTGCAGGGTCATGCCAAAAGGTACCATGCTGAACAAAATACAGAACTGCAGAATATATATACTACTCCCTGTTCATCACAACAGCTTAGAAAGACTTAATGGAAAAAGGACATAGAACTTTGATATACTATTGACAAACCATCATCCATGTTAAAATTAGAAAACTTGCCATATAAGCCTTACTCTGGCAAACTCAGAAATAATTAGATCAAAATTACAAGTAATCTAATCCAGAATTTTTAAACTCTCAGAACTACAGTGGGACAGGTGTATATTAAGTCTCCCATTAGTTGGGGGCATGCAACATGATGGCTTATCCAGCATCTGTGTGGATTTGACGTAACTACTGCTATGCATCTTTCCTTGTTGGCTTGTGCTGGACCCCATTTCTGACTGAAGGCTCTCAACACCTGAGGAACAGATGCTCCTTCTCAGACACTGGTCTTTTTTCCCTTTAGCCCCTCAGTGCCCAAGCACTGAGCCACTGGAACTGCAAACAGCTGCAGACACACACCAGGAGTTCATTTCAGATTGCAGCACGTTCTTGTGTTCAGATAAACACCTTAGAAACAGCTATGACAGTTTAAGGCACTGTTATCATGTTGTTTTCTTGTCAGTGGTTGCGCGACGAACCTGATGGAAAGGAGGTCCCTGCCAACCTAAACCATTCTGTGATTCTGAGAATGTAAGCAGTCCCCCCAGAAAACAAAGTAAGGTGACATAGCTCAAGTGAATTCAAACCACAGAACCCAAGATGAGTGACTTCAGGCTGAAGCAGGTGAGCAGTGCTTCTGTGACACCTTAATTGTAACTGGAGCACAGAAGTGACGATAGGAATGAGTACTAAGGGATAGATTATAACAGCAACTCCTACATCTGGTGTCAAAGAAGTCACTTTCCTGTGCCCTTATTTAAAGAAGAAAATTAATCAAAGATCTAATGGTGATATAACTGTACAACTGTATATTTACCGCAGCTATTAATGCTGTCTGAAAAGTATATTTGTTCTATTTACTGAGGGTAGGCCCCCAAAACAATAATACATTTTCATCATGGAATATGTGGAAAGCATTCTTCTTTTTAGCTTTCTCCTTTGACATCTCTTGAAACTCAGTGAAGCTATTTCAAGTTTTCATATCTTACCCTGCCAGTCTACACCAAAACCCTTCAACTCAGCCTCATGGATTCCTACAGAAATTGCTTTCATTTCGCTGTGATATATCACAGACCAAGCATGCAATAAAAGCGATGCTGTGCTCTATTTAGACTCTCATTTCAAATGGTCTAGATCCTTAGCAACTCTTGTTTTCAGACAGATCAGGCAGAACATTGTTAAGTTTAGCAAAAGGGAAAAACAAGAAAAAAAAATCCCTTGTCTATAGGTGGCATAAAAGCTAAAAATTGATGGTCAAGTCATCTTACTATCTCTGGCCTACAGAACAGTTTTAAGAAATAATTAGCACCAGGGTAATTTAAAACAGTCCTCTCACATAGACCAATAAAGCTTTATGTGACTTTAGCATCTGGCATGTGACATATTCCAGCACTGAAATTCTGACGTGAATGCACACACATTCAATGCTGAATATAAAACAGGTTACAGCCTAATGACACAGCCTCTTCAAACACAGGAGCTGGTTACCCTGAAAGGCTGCCTGTCTCCAGAGAAAATCAAAATTCAACTGGATATAACTCTGAGGACTGACCTTTGTAGTCAGTCCTGCTTTGAGTGGGCAGTCGAGACAGATATCCTCCAACTTAAACTTTTCTGGGATTCTAGTATTTTCATAATTTTGATTTAAATTAAACTAAATACTCTTTCTGAGAAGGATAATGATTATGGTATTACACAAAGTGATTAAAAGCCACATTTAAATTTCTTACGCTAGGTACAATGCAAGCATACAAAGGGAAGTCCCTGACTTCCACGGATGATGATGATGGTAGACGAGACAGCAGACTGTTACTGTCTTCTGTTACACCTGGAAGTGAGAGGGCTTGGCTACTGCAGACAGGTGAGAGAATGTACTAGAAGGAGGATGTTTATTACATTGTTTTTTTTTTTTTTTATCACCTACTATTGATGAACACAGTATTTGAGCAAGGTGGCCTCATAGAGCAGGACAAGTTTTCTGATCCTCAGCTAATAATAGTTTCAGGATAAAGTACCTAGATGGCTTTGGATGTGGGAAACTGCATACTAATCTCTAACTTACTCAAATTTCTGTCCAAACTCAAGGTCATTAATAAAATGACCATTTTTTTCTCTTTAACATACTATAATCTTGTGGAAAAACCTTCACGCACTTAGAGGATCTGTGCTATACTTTCCAGCATCTGTTACATGAAACGAGTTTTTAAGCAAATCCTATATGTAGCACTAGTTATAATACATGAAAGCATGAATTATTATGGCTCTGACCTTTAGGAAAAAGTTCTAATTTAAAAGAAAAAGGTAAACAAAACATTCTGTCTGTAAATTCTGAAGGAAAAAAAACACTATGTTGCTTCTACCCCCCCGTCCAATACTTATCATTATGTAACTAAACATCGAATACTTTTTCACAGAACTGTCAATTATTTATAACACAAATGACTGAAAGAAAATAAGCATTATCTGTCAGACATTTGTGTAGCTAAATTTATTATTATTATTAAATTTATTACCCAAAACTGCCACCTCTCCTACTTGCTTTTTTATTCCTGTTTTTTAATACTAAAACAAACAGAAACAAACAAAAACAAAACAAAACAAAGGCCCCAAATCCAAAACCACTGACTATTTATGGGAAAGGAGAGATTCTGAAATAGCTATCTTTATGAGACACTTACATGTAATACAGATTTTTTCGGAGTGGTCAGCAATTGATCTGTTTCATGAAACTTACTTTGCATGTGCGCAATGATTTATATAAATGCTATAAAGAAACTTTATTTGCTACAGCTGTAAGTGAACAGCTTCCTTTCATCATGAAATGTTCACTTTTCTCTCTCTCTCATAGTATGTCAATACCACAAAACACATGGCTTTGTTAATTTTACAAAATTCATTAAGAGTCCACATACACAAGGGGAATACATTGATGTAAACGCTACATCAGATGTGTTTATTTTTGTTAATATTATACAGCTACTGTATATAACTTATCTTTACAGTATTTTTAAGTTCAAATTAAGTATTTCTGTGAAGACAATGCCTCCAAGACACATATTAAGATAATGCTACACAAATTACACCCCCCCAAAAAGTGCAAAATATTTTCTTTCTTGGGAAGAACAAGACATTCTGAAAGGACCAGGATAACCTCCACTAGCAAACTGAAAAGCATAAAATTTAAGCTATCAGCAAACGCTGCATTAGATTTTCTGAAATACACTCTGGTCATAATACATGATTGCACCTATGGTGCCATTTTCAGGTGTTCGGACTAATACACTTAGCTATACTGAATGGTGTATTGTTTGTGAACTACTACAGAAGTCCCATTACAGATTTGAAGATTGCCATCAAACTTCTTTCAAAACGTGAAATATTGAGTGCTAACATCTGGCTTTCCAGAAAAAGAGAGGCAAATGACATAATGAATCATATGAAAGTGACAGAAAGACTGAAAACTAACCTACTACCTAATGTCAAAAGAAGGTGCCAAGGAAAGAACAAAATCCTACAAAGACGTTCTGCTGGGAGACAAACGTACAAAATACAGCAGGAAATCCACTTGGGGTATCAAGCATCCCCAAGGAGTATCAACAATATTCAAACAATTTTTAATACACATTAGTCTGTCCTTAAAAGCCTTCAATAGCAGAGATTACTAAACTTTCCTCACTTCCATAGTGCAATTATTGTTAGAGAAAACTTTCTATTGCCTAGCCTAAATCATCTTGCTATAATTTAAGGCTTATTTCTGGTCTGACCAGAGTTGAAGAACAACACTTTTTTCCCCTTCTTAGCAGCAACTTCTGTCTTCGTCGCATTTCTATGAACTTAGACTGTTTGAAGACAGGGATTCCCCAGTCTTCTCTAAATTAAAGAAATCCAACCATTTTAAGCTTTCTTCTTCATTTAGGTCTCCTGTAGTCTTCTCATCATTCGTTCTGTTTTCTTTGGACTTTCTCTACATGTCTCTTGCCAAAGTGGACAGCATGTACTAGCTGAGGCTTCTCCAAGGCTGAGATACCAGTCTTCTGAATAATCAGTAGTACTTTCATGTGTTAAATGTGTTAAAAAACACCTTTCTTTGTACAATTCAGGTATAATCACATTGATTCAATTTGTGATCCAGAATTCCCCATACATTCTTTTTTTGGAGGCCCATCTCCTACCTAGTCACTCTTCATATCATGCACTAAACTGTGATTTGCCCTTTCCCTTACTCCACTGTGTACTTTTCTAGATGCTTTCTTAAAGTTTCATTTTCAATTCCAGCCCTACAGGGCCTTACATCATACTGACATTACCTGCAAATGTAACCAAACTTTTTATTCCAACACCTATCACACGAAAGCAAAACTTATTAAAAATATAACGCTGAATTCAGGACAGGCCTGAGTGGAACCCAGTAAGTGGAATACTGTTCCAATTTGACATTGACTCCACAGTAACTATTCTGCTTTTCTGATAAGCTACAAATTTTATCGCAGCTTAATCAACAGAATATTTCCCTAACTTACCTAGGGGAAGGTCACACAAAAAGTATTTTTAAAATCTTACTAAAACCAATCTATACTGCATTTATCATTCTCACCTACCCACAATACCTATGTTATGTTAGTTTAATAACTGACCATAAGTCACAATATCCACTTTCTAATCTCTTTCTTTTTTTCCTAAACAGCATGACATACAGGTAAAGACCTTTTTTCCCCCCTTGTTAGCACAGTGTTGAGATGTAATTTTTTACTGTAGTTCAGAATTCTGGACAAGCAGTCACTAAACTTAGCCTTTTCTTCCTGAAAAGTACTCACAAATTCTCAAAGATAAAATTTCCTGAATGAACCTCTATTTCCCACTGAAAATTTCTTTTCTTTAAAGGTGTCTTTGTGTATCTTGCCAATACAGAATGGTAAACATTTATGATAGGTTAGACGAAAGTCTTACTCTGACATCATCCCTCCCCCTTTTAAAACAAAACGACGTGTTAGACATCAGGTTAATTTTATTTAATATAATATCCAAACATGAAATGCCCTAGTAAGGTATGACTTGTAGATAAGCATACACAAGTTTGTATATTTCTCCTATTACTTATTACAGCATTTAACTTCTTTCTTAAGTTTAAAAAATATCTTCAGATGGAAATGTGCTTTGATAGATGACAAAAACCACCATATCTCAAGAAATTCAAAGATTATAGGTCATAAAATTACAAGTGTGATTGCACTGGAGCAGAATTTTTCTGAGCAAGTTCAAGATGAAAACGATGAAGCTGTCAATACACTGCTACTGTAGATTTTAGAACTGGATCAGTAACATTTGTAGATGAAAATACTATGTCTGCATCTACCAGGATATATATAGACGAAGATGAAGATCTCAGCTGTCACGCTGCATGATCCGTTCTTCATTCCTTCCCCAACTTACACAACAATTTCATATTTTGATTTTGAGGAAATAAGCTTGTCCTGAACATTGCCAGGGAAGTAAGCCAAATAAAGCAATGTCTGCATATACCCATTTTTTTCTTTTTCTTAAAAATGTGTCAGAAAGCAATATAGGTATAGTTCTATTCACTCAAGTGTCTGAAGTCAGAAACAATTAGTTCATACTAATAAGCACAAAATCAAATTTTCCGTGGCAAATCTATTCCTTGAGAATAGTAAGTCTCAAGTGTTTTACAGGTCTCATTATCACTAAACAATTTTTTTTTTTTTTTTAGGAAACAATCCTTTTTACAGTAGGGTCTATGTACAACATGATGTTCTATATAGAAACGTTCTTTTCAAACTGTATATAAGTAGGGTGGCAGGCTGATGGCAAACCATTGCTTATTTCATTCAGTATCACCATAGAGGAACACACAATATTTAAGTCCCACAGGCTTCTGTCACTCTTCAGTGAATCCAAGCATTGTATAACATCATTTACCAAGGAAGCACAGGGGAAAAAGACATTACTTAATAGGACAATTCTGACAAGACATTTATCCGGGATCTTTCAACAATGCACATACGAAATGTTCCTGATTAGAGAAAAAAAAAAAAAAATGCAGGCAAATTAACTACCTTGTCAGTCCAAATAACAAACCAATCAATTACATTCTATCCAAGCCTGACAAGCAAACTCAACTTTTTGTCATAATAAGCTCATAGTAGAGACAAGATAGCTGTTCTCCTTTACTTTAGGTACTCTATTGACTGCTTTATCCACATTTAAAAATCATTTTTATAAAAGAGGTTTCCAGGATTGCCTCCGAGGATGAGTTGTGGCAGAGTTGTGTCTCATGAAGGGTATCTACACAGTAAAGTGATAAGAAAAAAATATTAACATTGAAAGATCATAGCAGCTCTGCTCTGTCTTATGAAACATTTTAACACCACACTAGATTCAAGCAATGAGTATGCTCAGATCCAAATACTAAGACTCTCATACCAAACTTCAAGAGTCTGTAAGTGTCAGAACATTAAACTGAGTTAAGTATAACATCATTTTAACTTTTGCTCAATACAGCTCAAAGAACAAAGGCAGTCCACCACAAGAGAGATTGAAGAGGTTTTTTTTTCTTTAATCATAATAGCAACTTAATGAAAACAGGTTTCATTGTGCAAGCTAGCATTTTCTTCATATTTGATACCCACAAAAAGGTAGGTTTGGGATTGACTATGTGACAAGCAAAAACAGCACTGATACTGTGCTGACTTAAAAAAATGCTTCTTATATAGAAAAGTATTTGAAAGAAAATAAGACTAAAGATTTATGAACTTTCATTCCAAAGTCAGCTTACTAATTCAGTACACAGAATTCTTTTATCATTTTTGAAAAAATGTTTTTGAGGCAATCATTCAGAAATCTCCAAAGTTTTTTTTTCCTACTCATACTTCTTGCCTTTTGACACTCACGAAATGTACTTTTCAAGGACGCTTTTTTAATTATTATTTTTTTTTTAATAATTACAACTTTAAAGGGATACTTCACATTTATACTCTTTAAAACTACTTGCAATACAAGAAATGAATGTATCTCATAACGTTGTGAGATTTTCAGTAGAAAAAAAGTTAATGTTGTCTTTGAGCTGTGCTGGCATATCAAATACACATCAGTTTTCAAAGAAAGATCTATATAAAGTCTTCACTGCATTTTTTGATTTTGTTTTCTACTTTGAAATTTATTAAAGTAGAATTGTAAATAAAAGTAATTCTGAAGTGCTGTCATACTTCCCTAAAATACAAAAGTAATGATCTGAAGAACAGCAGGTTTAGAATTGCCACATGTTCCAACAATAGTTCTTTGTAAAATACATTTAATTTTGTGTGCAAGGATTTTGAGTGTAAATATTAAAGGGACAGCGAGGAAGTAGCATATGTAAATCCATTCCAATTCTCACTTCATTTCTCACTTGGGACATGATCTGATTTTTAAATCAGGTGTACTGAACTGCACTGCTACATACATTCCAATTTTGAACATTTTAAGAATACTGAGAAGCTCAGTGTTAAACAGAAATACTTTTAACAGTCATCTTATTATAATCCCCTTCCCTTAGCTAGTGCAAAAACCTTTGTTCTGAATCACCTCAGAGTAAATGACGTTGACAGGGCTGCACATACAAGGGCAGAAAAATGAAGGGCAGCATCAGTACACAATTTGAGATAAACTCAAGGTCTTTGTGCCTTAGGAAGCATAAACAGCCTGTATCTACACTAGAGTTTCCTACAATATTTCTTTATGTTGCATTTTTATTAACTGCAACATGCTGAGATATTTTAAAAGATATTATAATATTTACCAATATATTAAAGGGAATTTACTTTTTAACTAGTTGGACATTGTTACCATTTCTACTGTTTTTAGAATTTGACTTGACATTTATTTTACATGTTTTAGGGTTATCTTCATCTCTCTCACCTCTGAAGTATTATTCAGTTAAGGAAACACTACCAACTTCTTTTACACAGATTTCCAGCCAGCAACAGATTGGTAAAAGACAAAGGAATATAAACGGATAAATACAATAGCTTTCTTCAGTTTGTAACTCACAAGCTCAGCTGATAAATTGACTATTGATTTTGGAAAATTACCTACTAAAACCTTTTCCCAGGACTTCTTATACTGTGACTTCATTTCTCCTGTTCTATTCTCATATTTTGCTTTCTTCTTGTCCCTACATTCCATTTCCCAGCCTTCTCTGATGCAAAGAACTGGTCCCATTCTTATATATGCTTAACAACTTCCCGGCACTTACTCAATTATGATCAAATGCATTCCAAAGGCTTTGCACTGAATTGAGCCTCTTATGCATCCATTCTCATTTCTGCTAATGGCAGTACCCTAAGCTGCCCACAATATATGACCTTGTATTTTCATACTTAGTTGAGAAATAATTTATGAACACAAAAATCTGAAATCCGACAGTGAGCAAAACTGAACAGCTTTCCTATCTTTCTCACCAGTAGATGCGACAAACATCAGATAGAAAAAAGCACCCCAAGTAACAGCAATAGTTGTTTTTAATAGTTGTTTTTTAAGTTGTTTGTCAATTGCATTATTTTGTCCTTTAGAAGAAGAGCTGTTCTCTACCAGCTCTCCTTCACCACAGAACAAAAAGAACTATGAAAGCACTTTCCTTCAAGATCTAGTACAAAGGGAGAGAAAAACACACTGACCCCTCTCATTCTTCCCCTAAACTACACGTGGCCATAATCTGCTCCCTGTTCCTAAGTAAATATGTAGTAGAGAGGTCTATGTGTATGTGCAGATTTCCTTCCTACAGGAATTTACAGCACAAGAAACGCTACAAATTCTTTCAATACTTTCTAATGGATTTGCCAAAGGCTCTCTTCATTTGTGTAAAAGTTATTGAAAAGTGTAAATTGCAACCAAATGTAACGCTTGTGTTAGTAGTTTCGAGGATCCTTTTTTTTTTCCCAAGCCTTTTTCATACTTGCTTTCCTCAGTTTAAATATCTATTCAGAGAACAATGTTTTTCACTGTTAACTGGGCACAAATAAAACACATATGCAACCACAATAAGGTTCAATTTATCTTCAGTGATCTTCAAAGATCTGAAGGTAGAAAACTGCTTCAGCATACCGTATGAATTCTGAACCATTAGGACATTCCCACCTTGAAATTCTATCAAGCTTAAAGAGGTATTTGGGGCAGTGATCATGGGACAGATGAAAATTTACTCTAATGAGGTAAGATGGTAATGAAAAAGAAGGAAAAGTGGAATTATTTAACTAGAGGAAGTGCTAACAAAGACCGATTTTAGAAGGCAAGGAACTGTATCTGCAGTAAACACCAAACTATCTGAAGGTGATATAAGTAATATCCATTTTTAAAACTTGATCTGCTCAAGGTACACCTCTTGATCCCAGGAATTAATGTGTACCCACAACGCTATTAACTGGATAAGAGTTACAGAGCTCTTTATTCTGGGCAGCGGAAAAGGGATATGATAAGAACCCCCAAAACAATAATGTGCAATGCATCTTCTAGACTATATTAATTACTTAGATTCTTCTCCACATTGATCAAGTTATAAATATTAATGAATGCTTTCTGAATGGTTACATATTTCTATTTGCTAATATACACACTCCCGAGCCTGCAAAAAAGTTATCGGCAGGACAAAACACCACAGCATCTGTAATAGGAAAGCTTTGCTTCATCCTAGTAACTGACACACTGGAGCATAGATAGCGACATTTAGAGGTGGTCACTGTATAAACACGTTGACTGAGGTAAACAAGAGTAGCACTAGTCTCTGTGTCCACTTTAAAACAAGTGAAGCACATATTTTCAATCTATTTCAAAGCACAGAAGAAACCACATATCCTATACAAAAGATTAAGTATCAGTATTCACATACGTGAAATGATTTCATTTGGCAATAAAAGTGTCATTTTCCTTCGTTCTGCAACGTCTTTGTGAATGCAAGCTTCTGAGAACCCATGAAAAAATTTCAGTCAATACACTCGATACTCTACATGAAACCTGGCTTTCTCTTGTAAGAGACTGTATTTACAGACCTTGTCACAACAAGGTCCTTGATGTTATCGAAGCAATTTCGAGATACTTTAATCACTGGCAAAACTCAGTAACCTGAGAAGAGAAATTTGGGCCAGGAAGATTTCAGTAACTTGAAAGGAAGGTTATTGACTGATGTAATTTCATTTGGATGTGACTGAATCCAATTGATCTGGTTTTTGCAATGCATATCTACCCTCTGCAGCTGTCTCTATCTGATCCAGTGTGGAAGTGCAACGAGTGACTAACCCTTTCCACTTCAAGCAAAACTCTTGCTTCCTCCCGCTATTATTTAGAACGAGCACACGAGGAAAGCATTTTCAAGTTTAATCTCTGTACTCACTGTAAGAAAAATATTCATCTCAATGCTAGGCCAAGAATTTAATCGAGTCTTGTGACTGCTACCATATGTATTAAGTACTTAGAAAAGCAGGTTGTAAAATAAACTTATTTTTTTTTATTATTTACCAAAATACTAAGTTAGGGCTTGTAAAACTTCAGGTTGTATCACAGTACAAAATTAATTCTCAATCCCAACTGCAAAATATCATGTAAGCTACACTGTAACAAATTGTACATATTTTCAGTTGAGTACTCAGATGCTTTCCAAAGAAACAACTGCTTTGTATGCAATGAGCATAATAATTTATAAACACAGATATGATAAGTTTATGAAATCAAATCTTCCCATATAAATTTGGTTTACAACAGTTCTAATAGAAAAGAGGAGTATTAGTAGAAACTTCACAACTCATATTAAGTTTAAATAAACCTTAGGTGGAAAAAAAATGTGTTATAGATGGGGAGTTAACAAAGCCGTTAGGAGAAATGGGTGGGCCACTATAGATCCTGTTTGCATAAGCTGGTGTGCTGCTAAACATCAGATACCTTGGTAACGTCCTGTCAAAATTAAGGGGAATACAGATTGACACTGATGCACACCTCAAACTCAGAGTGGTTTACACATGTGTATTCTCTAATGAAGATATATTCTCCAAAATTCAGTGCAGTTCTTTCAACTCATTTTTTCTTGAGATATATTTAGTATGTTCACTTTCTTATACATTGCAAAAATTCAATAAAGCTGGTAAGGAAAATACATCGCATCTACAAGACAGAACACTTACTTTCAAACTATATCCAAATACTCATTCAGAATACTCCAAGTATTCTGAAAGAACCTGTGACTAAACTCCTCACATACACTGGTTACACTTTTCTGTTTATTTCCAAACACACAATGACTGAGATAATGTCTCCATTACAGTTGCCATAGTCATAATAAAATATTTACAAGCTTGTATCATAATTCAACTCTTCGATGTTACACTACAGCATCAAACTGTTTTCTTCCAACACTATAACTTCTATCAAATCACAATTTAACTTCAATCATTTTGTTTCTCATTCAAGATGTGGTCTTTTTCAGAATAACTTGAATAAGTGAATATTGATGAATGATATACTCATTATATGATAATGAAACTATATGTGAATCGGGATGTGGCAATA
Source organism: Anseranas semipalmata (assembly GCA_013399115.1). Taxonomy (NCBI): domain Eukaryota; kingdom Metazoa; phylum Chordata; class Aves; order Anseriformes; family Anseranatidae; genus Anseranas; species Anseranas semipalmata. The sequence goes on from VXAA01003152.1 coordinate 188,190, forward strand.
GAAGTTGGCCAGCAATATGCAACTGGCAGGCCAACTTTTTAAAGAGTACAAAACAGAATTTCTTGAAAGGTGTCACACTTTAGTGAATGACTAATAACTGAAATACAAATTCTAAATGCTAGTCCTAAATGTTGCTGTTTTAATATAAAATGGAATTTTATATTTAAGATTATTTTTATATACTAAAATGCTTTTCAATCTCCTGTTTACATGACTAATAGTAGTCTTCTTTATACTGTGATACAGGACAAATTCATCCATGAACAGTAGTTATAAATAAGCCAAAAGTAAACAAACGATAAAGTCAGTGAGATGCAACTAAAATTCTCCTGAAACAGCACCTTCTCCAAACACCTTTACCAAACGCTCACTTTTCTCAGTTTGTATGCTGTCTTGGTTTTGAAAGTGAACAGATGGAAAGTCTTATTAAATGCATATCTACCCTGACAGCAAAGTTACATAGTATGTTCAATTATTTCACCCAACAAGATGGATTTAACATGTAAAAATGTCAAGCCAACAAAAGAAAAGGCAAAGGCGATGTAAGCACAGAAATTCAAAAAGCTATTTCATCTACGGAAGTACACACCAATATGATTTAAGGACAGAAAGTTTTAATTTTGACTGTGAAAATTAGTCTTTTATATCAAAACTTTGTACTACTTAAATAATTGAAATGTCTTTTTCAAAAGTTTTAAGAATATAAGGCAATCTGTAGTGGCAGGAACATTCAGGCTGCTCTGACACAGCATGCTCCCAACATGTCTGTAGAAACATTTTCCAGAGAACCCTCAATACAACCCCTCAGCATCAACCACTTCTTCTGCACGATCCCAAAGCAGGCTAAAAAGCCTTCGGATTCTGTTGATAATAATTAAAGGGTATCTTCCAAGCAAAATTCTGTCTTGCATAAACAGTGTGCAATTAATACTTAATCTATCAGTAAAGTAAGTTAACAGCATAGCCTCAAAAAATGTTTACATTTTATATATTACATAATTTCTTTTTATTATGAGTACTGCCACTTGCCATTTCTGTTACTATGAAAACTGTGTACTTTTTAAGTAGTATATAAATATACCAACATACTATTAATCTTTCTGATCAAATCTTTTATTGGAAATAAAAAAAATGTTTTTCAAATATAGAGCTGGCTTTGCTTGTTATTGTTGTTGTTACGATACACTGAAATATTTTAATTAGTAGAGTTATAATACAATTAATTAGATGATTAGATTCACTTGCTATAAAAAAATGAATAGAGGAGTCTTTTTCAATCGAAAAATGGAGTGAAAAAGAAAAAGGTAGAAAGTATCCAGTTTCCAGTTCAGCATTAAATAAAGTTTAAATTATTTTTCCATTTGTTTTTATGAAAAAGTAGATGAAGTCATTTTTGTGAGTTGACTATCACTGGGGAGAGATGACTTCCGACAGGAAAATCTAAATTTCATTGGAATGTCTAAGTTTTAACAATCAACAGTCACCATCATAGTCTAAAGGAGTTGCAGAGCCACTGGATTGTATGGTTTCACACCTCTGTTAATGAAAATGCAGGTTTACATTACTAAGTTAGACATCAGTTATCGATGTTTTACTGGTACCTGTGAAGCATTTAGAAACTCCTGTGTGACTTTGATGTGTTAAGATCCAAGCATGACCATCAGAGTGCCACAAGACAAGCCAAAGTGGGAATTCTGGTTTCCAGTTCAGCTACTCTATCAAGCGCGTGTCTGAAAAGAGAGCTATTCCACCCACTGTAGCAACAGGTGTCATGGTACACATTCACCTCCTCAGTCTAAAACACAGATTGAGCGTTAAGAGATAGGGAATGTATTTTTTCTTCCTTTTTGAAGTAATTTCTTCTTTGAGACACATTTATAGTCTCTGTTCCTCCCCAAACTCCCACTGCTAAAAACCTGAAAACTGCCTAACAGTTCTGTTGTGAGCCATTCTGGTCTCTAAACCATCACCTCTTTACCAACTGCTGTATAGCACAGTACAGTTTAAAATCGGTACTGCACTTACTGCAATGACTGTGAAACGCAGAAATCAATTAAGACTAGATTTTATTTATAGTTCAACTTGAGAAGATTAATTACACTACTGAAACTTTACTGGAACAATGTGTCCAGAGAACAAAGGGAAGTGTAAGTATGGTCTCTTATCACTGTTACAGTTTAAAAATTACAGAAGAATTTACTACTTCATCACGAACAACACACAGAGAGCTGTATCACGGCTTTGGAAAAGGAAACCTTGTTAAAGAAACGGTGAGGCAGAATCCTGCAGGTGGCTCTTACCAGGTGACAGAGGGCTGATTCTTAAAAGGAAATATTCTCAGAGCTCAGGAATACCCATTTCACTGTGCAGGAGATGAGGAAATCCAGCAGAAGGTCTGCTTGGTTAAGCAAGAAGCTTCTTACTGAACTAAACATGCAAAATGAGTGGTGGTAACACATAAGAAATGGAAACAAGTACAAGTTACACAGGAGGAGTATTAAGAGATTGTTTGAGCACTTATGAGACAAAATTCAGAAGGCAAAATCCCAGATGAATCCAATGAGAAACAAAAAGGAGTTCTACCAGAATGTTTGCAGTGAAAAGAAGTTCAGAGAAATATGGAATGGATTTCAACTGCTAACACAGAAGGGACTGATGTACTTGATGTGTTTGTGCCCAATGCCTCAGTCTGCTCAGTGAAAACTTGCTGTCAGACTTCCACGCATACCAGCGTGATAATAGGAAAGAAAAAGTCAGCCTCACCTCTGCCTTGGGAAAGATCAAGGAGAACGTCCTCTTGGAATCCAATTTCAAACATGTGAAGGACAAGAAACTAACCCAGAGAAGTTAGCAAAGGCTAACCAAGGGTAGATGGGTTAGTCAAGCTTGATCAACCTTATTTACTGCCTTCAATGATGAAATGATTGGCTATGTGAATGAGGGAAGAGCAGTGCTGGTAACATACCAAAGTATGTACAGCATAAGGCTTTTTAGTCTCCTACACATTTGCATTACTAAGTTAAGTACAAGGCTGGACGTATGGGTTGAAAGCCAGCTGGACTGCTGGGCTCAGAGACCAGCAGACAATGGCTTGAGATCTGGATGGTGTCCATTAACAGACAAAGTACCACAGGGGTTGATGTGGGGGCTAACATGGGTCACTATCTTCATCAAAGACCACCATAATGAGACAAAATTTACCCTCCGCAAATCTGTGAAAGGCACTAACTTAGGAAAGGTGGTTGACACATTGAACAGTAAAGCTTCAATCACAATTTGCTCGAGAAACTTGAGGACTAGACCAGCAGAAAATTGTGAAGTTCATCAAAAACTGTGAAATTTTGCATTGAGTGGGAATAACTCCATGCATCAGTACAGACCGAGAACTAACTGGCTGAGTAGCAGCCCTGCTAAAAGGATCTGGGGGTTAAAGTAAGTATCAAATGCTGTATGGTTCAACAAAAGTGGAACCAGCACATCAAGGGAGGTTATTATTTCTCTCTACCCAGTGTTAATGAGACTGAGCTTTAAAATGCTATAACCAGTTTCAGGCCACCCAAATCAAGAGAGATGATGAGAAATTAGAGTCCACTTAACACCTACCAACATGGCAGCAGGGGCGACAGCATACAACAGACAAGGAGACACTAATGAATCAGGCCCTACTTAGTCCTGGAAAAAGGACACTAAAGGGTGAGACAGGGGGATCCGAATGCAGCCTGCAACCACTTGAAGAGCAGTTACAAAGACAGTGCAGCCAAACTCTTCTCAATCATGACTGATGATGTCACATGGGTTAACAGACACAACCTTGGGAGGTTCAAAGGAGACATTAGGAGAAGCTTCTTCATCACATATAGTGCAGCACTGGGAGAGCTTATGCAGTCAGGGTACTCAAGACTCAGCTTATCACAGCCACAGACTACCTGCTCTACTGTTGATAATGCTCCCTCTCCAAAATGGAGACAAAGCTATATGACCACCAGAGGTCCATTCCAACTAGCCATTATACAACTACCTTTGTCCCCTTCTGAAGTTAAGTTCTGAATATCCTAACAGTGACGATAATGATTAGGCAAAATAGCTTTAGTTTTCATGCGCACAGTTTGAGACATTAGGTCCACACTTTTTCAGAGAAAACTTGTCATCAGTCCCCCTAATTACCAAACCCAGGAGCTGGCCAGCACCACGGTGACCTTGGTTCCTCAACAACAGCATGTAGTCAGAAAGAGCCTGCCGATCTGCAGGCTACTGTATGAGAAACAGTCAAGGAAGAAATTATGATAATTTGTTCTCGATATTCTAAGCACTTTCATTTCAGGTGTTGGAAGAGTAATCTCTACATCTGCCATTACTTCTAAGTGTTGCTGACTCCTATAATCAGATGGCAAGCAGCTCTGTTGAAAAAAAATTGTAATGCTCAGTATCTGGGTCAATAGTGGATTTCTGTCAGTTACAATGAATAACAAGAATTTTTTCTCACAGCCCTCTTGAAGACAGCATCTGACCATCTACATGCCAATACTTGATTTCTAAGAGGTGTCCAAGACTGATTTATAATCAGTCTCATTTTGCAAAAGTAGTAAAACGTGCGCCCCTGATGCCATCCTAACATTCAAAGGTACTTGTGAAATAAAGGCCTTTTTCTTTGACTGAAAAGTGATTTTATATTCTACTGAAACCTAGAAAGTATAAACATTTCACCAAGTACAAGCTGAGAAGAAGTTGTGTTAAAACTTTAAAAGTTGTATAACTGTGAGCGTACCTAAAGAATATTTGTAGCCATCCAAAAAAAAAAAAAAAACCCCCCAAAAAAACCCAAAAAAACAAAACAAACCCCAGAGAACTAGTATTATTGATGTATACTTACATATCTACAATAAAATACTTTATATATGAAATGGCCTAACTAAAAAGTTCCTAGATGCATTTACAAACAAAATACAAAGTCAGAAAAGTATGGAAAAAGCAATGCATTCACTTGCACAACATATATATATATATATACATACATACATTCTTGTATTTTAAAATACATGTTAATACTGGGAGGGTTTTGCTTTTTTTTTTTTCCCTCAAAAGGCCAAAAAGTTTTTTTGAACTGCCCAGATTGAGACAATTGATGATGATGATTGATGTAGAAAGAAAAGATTGATATAGAAAAGCTGAAATGTGTTTCAAAGTACATTTGCTCAACTTATAATGTAAACATTTCATACTTTCCATTATAATTTCTTAAATAATTTTCAGTCTTCATTTTTCATTTTTAAAACTTTCTAAAACAAATCTCTGAATCAAAAAGAACTAAGAATAGGCTATGAAATACACAATAACCATAGGAATTACTGTTCTCTTTCAAACTATTTCTGCAGCATGCAACAATTAGTGAGTTTTTCCAAATGAAGCCATAAGTTAACAAATATGTATAAACAACAGATACAATTACATTTATGTAAGAATCCAGCTATATACAAAAATCATACTTTGCTTCTGAAAATAACTATTTATAACATATGTTGTTCTGTGCCACACTGAAGATTCAGATGTCATCCATAAACCTTAAAAGCAATGGCAAAGACTACTTACTTGTATTATATATAGAAATCTGTTAATTATTAGCATTTAAGACAATTCATGAAAGTGTAGTAAGAAAATGCTGTGTGCAACTCTGTGCTAAGTATTATATAATCATTTCTAAAAAAATTAAAACAAAATCAGTGAAATAATACCATGATATACATTGTAACACATTTACCTAATTTTTTTTTTTTTGCTCAAACAATATAAAAGGGGACCTTTGACAAAATTATTTTATTACGACAAACATGGAAGTCAAGTAAGAGATTTTTTGCAGATTTTTAGCAATGTTATTTGCAATGCAGTCTTGAATATTACTTTCAGCAGGTGCTTCAACAACATAGTGTAGAGGAAGCATGAAATGTGGTTTGTTTCAACTGAATCAAAAGATGCAGCAACTTTTTTAGATAGAAAATAATATTTTTAATATATATTCTCATTATATTATTTCTTGGCAGTGAAGTCTGTACGAAACAAATCTAAAGCAAAACACACCAGTAGGGTGAACTGATGGCTCACTCTATGCCATGCTGGGTGCAAAACGAATCAAATTATTTTTCCATTTTACCAGTCCCCTAAGCTTTTGTTACTACTGTGTTTGGGCACTTTCATCCAGATCTCTTCCACAGTAGAGTTCCCTCTGAAACATGCCAACAAAACTCAATTTTCAGCGGAGGCAGAAATGAAACTGCTTTTTAATTAGTAACAGGCTTGACTGCCTTTCTAACAATGAACCTATATAAATTTCTGTCTTCAAAACATGAGTTCAGGGACAAAAATATGGATAAGAGAAGACTGGATGCCATTCTGCACAACTCAGGATAGAGTAAATTTAGCCTTTTGCCTTATTAATGGTCATGGTCAGTCTGTAACGCCTCTGTAGCCCTCTCTTCCTTTTCACTGTTTTTGTTTCCTCTCAAGAAGCAAACACCACAGACTGTGAATGACCCACTGGAATGATGGACACATAAAAGGAAAAAATAATGGATACAAAGAAGTTAAAGAATTTGATCTCAAGAAAACTGCCAACTGCTTGAATCTGTGACTGTGATAAACTTATTTCTGAAATGTCTTCTTTCTCACTTATTTTGGGGGAACAGAGGAAAATGAAAACATTCCAAATGAGGCCTAGACTATTTTATCTATTTTTGAATTAATTGGTCAAGGTAGATGAAAGGTACCATGTAACATCAAAGAAAGTATATAAAAACTTGGAGACATAGAAACTCAGCCAAAGAGCTTGTTCATGGAGGATGAATAATCAATATATATATTTGATTAGTTAAGTCACATACCCAACATTTTCGTGCATACAGAAGGCAGTATTTCTAAGTACGCAAACTGAATACACTGTAACTGTAATTACATCAGCTATGCTAATGATGGTTTAGCACTGGCTTTTCATTAATGCTTGCTGTGAGGTGTGTTTTTTCTTGTTCTCTCTCTCTTTTTTTAAAACATTTTCTTGTCCAATTAAGAGTTTTGCTAATATTTTGATCAATCAGGAAAAAAAATAAACAAACAACAACCCAGCAGTATTAGGGATTTTTTTTTATATCATACAGTGATGTATATGAACATAAGCACCATAGAGGCCACCAACTCTAGCTTGAGTTCTACACCTCTCAACTTGTAAGCAATTTTCACCAAAGTTGCTTTAAAGCTCCTACAATGCTGCACATGCTGATGTGCAAATGCTACTACTAGGAAGCCAAGGGGAGGGGAAAAAAATACCTTGAAGGAAGCTTGGGGAAGAATACGTTTTTCTATCCAAGTACCTCTCAAAGAGAACTTTTATAAGCATAATGTATATCCTCTGCCACATAAAGTAGTTGAATATAATAAGATGTCATTTTTCAGTCACCCACTGCCCATCTCAGCCTTGATGACTCTACCATAGCAAACCTTTCCTTTCAATATAGGCTTCCTATCCACCACTCCCTCTCCTCAGGTCTTTCAACAGTCTCAGCACCTCTCCGCCTTCTGACCACCATCCACATAGTTTTCTTTCTCTAAGCAGCCCAACTTCTTTCTTTCAAGTCTTGGAGCTTGAAAAATCTGTATTTTGCTGCCTTTCTACACGAGCTTACAACTGCCTCTCAATTCTATTTCTCCACATTTACCATCCACTCAGGTCCTTCTCCAGCCCACCAGTCGCAATCCCACCATGACCTCTGTATTTGGCAGTAAGTACCAGTCTTTTCGCCCAGACAACCACAGCTCAAGGCTTCATCTGTCTGTGACCCAAGGACATGTTTTATACAGCACATCTGCATGAGCTTGGCTTAGCTTTACTGAGTAAACAAGTTTGAGACGTAAGAGTACAGAAGTCAAACTCTGCTAGGTAACTAAAACATTTTATTGCATCTGTTGATTTGAAATGGTATAAGGTAGTGACTAAAGAAAAATAAATAAAAACATGAAAGCCCTGAAAATACAGCGTAGAATCTGAAGACACCAATTTTGCTCAATCAAGATCAGCAAGATCAGGATCAGCCTGTTCCAAGAAGCAACAGAGGCTGAAACATCTTCACCTTACCAAAGACTGCCTGACCAACAAAGATTCATCAGACATCTGCATTGGGTCTGATATTCATACCAAAACATAACCAGCAACATGCTAGTCCTCACCATATGTAAACATACAACTGTAATCACCTGTGCTACATATATCCTGCTTGCATCTATCTGTGTATGACAACAGATGACTGAAGTGACCCAGAAGGATAGTTACACACTGCCAAAGTTCACTGCCCCCCTTTTATTCTTCCCCCTTTAGTCTTCTCAAGATGCACTTGTCCACTCTGCATCTGAATCAAACAGACTTCAATTATCAGTCACTGACACCACAGTTAGGCTGGCCCACATAATGCTCAAAGCACAGGTGACAAAGACCTAAAAAACAGCTGTAACATGTCTCTGTTAGTTCCAAGGAAACTGTTCCTCTCACAATATTGCTAAAGGCTTCCAATTTTCCAGATTTCATCAAATTTACAGATGTATTTCTTTTCTATCCCTGGGAAAGAAAAGGAGGTCTCTGATCAAAAACTTCAATTTGCTTTTCTTCTTAAAGACTTATGTGCATATTTGTTGTGGGGGGACCTGGGCAAGACAATGCACTTGCCCAAATCTCAGAAACAGATTAACAATTTTGCCTGAAAACAGCTAGCGTAGCAAAGGTATGATTAAAGTATTACAAGTAGTAAGAAACAGAAAATAGGGTCTGGTACTGCAATTGTCACCACTGCTCAGCATATCTAACTTTCATCTGTAACAATGCCAGCTACAGACCTTCAAAGTAAGTTTTGATATGGTTCAGTCATGGACATTTCATTTGAGCATTGCACCATTTCTTCTTTCACCGCCTGTAAGCAATCACTTTGTAATTCAATCATTGTACAGAAGTATACTGTGCCTTATTCATGATTCTTGGAGAAATTGAGTGGTTAGCTTCCACTGTTTCAGAAACAAAAATAGTAATACGAATTTGAAAGAAGTGAATTAAAACTAACATTCTAAAAGAAGAACCCCAAACTTCCATTAAAAAAATACTTCTGGAAAAAAAAAAAAAAAAGGGTAATCAAACGTTAACTTTTAGCTCATTCAGGAATGATTTCTCTAGTGAATTCCAGAAAACATTTTTCCCTTGTTGACTATAACAGAGAGACAAAAAGCCTCAAATGCGATGACCAAGAGAAGCTGAAGTGCTATTTTCCTAAAGCTCTGGTGCAGACAAGACAGAACGGATTCTTTTGTCTGAGCAAGGAAAATGTTGTATACATCTCATGAAATGGCAAAAACAAAAATAGCATTCTAGAAACATTCACACTTCTGGGGCTGGCAGAGAACATTAAATACATCCAAGCTGCTGAAAAAGGCAACAGCAGAAATATTTAACCAGAAACACACTTTTTCCTTTTCTTCAAGTATCTTATTAAATATATGCATTAAGCTCATTGTCAATAGATACATTTTGCTTAAGCTGACAATAATAATGTTTTGAATAGTATCGCTTTAACTTATAAAGCCCACCGGCTTCACATAAACATTTTCACATATAGCAGACTAGGAAAGAGTACTTCAAATATTTTTAATATGTATTAGTCTACACTGAAAATACTGTGCAGCTTAATTTCAGAATTTTATCAATCTTCATTACCAAAAAATTAATTATCATTTCATATATATGGGTTAATATAAAATTTAGATGTAAAAATGAAGGAAATGGGAATTTTTCTAGAGTATCTCATTAAACGGTGAAACTAGTTTTGAATGAAATATTAAGATATTATTTTCATAATTAGAATGAGACTAAGATATTTAAGTAGAACTATGTACACAAGCCATTAATCGAAGTGTCAAAATAAAGGACTTAAAAATAAAATCTTATGTGATTTCTATGGTAAGTAGGACCAGCTGAAAAAAGAGAAAACAGTAGGTACCAACTACTAAAAACTTTATCCACATTTCCTTTCCCACAGCATGCAAAATATATCATTATAAACTCCCAGCAATCAAATGGATCAGCACAAGCTAATGTGTCATTTTCTTTCAGAGAAGAATCTGGATGAAATGACAGTACACAGGAACACAGGACATGCCTAACACTATTTGTAATCCCCCATGCTGACCACTCCACACACGCACGTGCAGATATGCTTATTGACAGTCTACACGCAGATACGTGCTGCTACAAACAAGGTGAAAAAGAGGCCTCAATAGTTTTGACACAGCTTAGAAATGATAGCTAACTCGCACAAACTATTCAGATCAAGTCTTCAAGGAACCTATGATTTGTATCGGGGAAAAAAACCCTTACAGTTAGTACTCTTCTGACACTCCACAGGAAGCCAGTTCACCTAATCCCACCTTTGTTTGCAATGAAGGGGGGAATCCCATCTCTTAGCATCCACAAGAACTGCACCCACTTTGTGGGGTGCCCCACGGCCCACCAGACAGAGAGGATGCCAAGGTGACTTAAGGGAACTGACAATCTTCCTGCCCCCATGTTCTCTGTCCCTCATCATATCGCTAGTGCTAACACCTGGGACCTTTCTCCCATAGAACTTTGTACTTAAGACAAAATTTGGAACATCAGCTATGATGTTATTTATTACTTACTGGGGTTGAAAGGTAACAAGCCACAATTTGCCTGTTATACACAATATAAGACTGTGAGGGGGATGGCGGAATGGTTTACCTTTATGCAGAATTAATATGTTTTTCTCCCTCTACACCTGAAGCACTATGTCCAGTTCTGGGTTCCCCAGTACAAGAAAGACAATAGGCTTACTGGAGTAGGTCCAGCAAAGGGACCATGAAGATGATCAAAGGCACTGGAGCACCTGTCATACAAGGAAAGGCTGAGAGAGCTGGGATTGTTTGGTCTCGAGAAGAGAAGGGTCAGTAGGAATCTCCTCAGTGTGAATAAACACCTGATGGGGTAAAAGGCTGGGGTGGACGACTAGAGCCAGACTTCTTACTGGTGTCCAGTGAAAGGGCAAGAGGAAACAGGCACAATTGAAATAACGGAAATTTTATTTTAACATAAAAAGCATTTTTTGTTGTTGGGGTTTTTTGCTGTTGTTGTTTGACTGTTTTGTTTTACTGTGAGGAAGGTCAAAGGAACAAGCTGCCCAGAGAGGTTGCAGAGACTCCATCCTCGGAGGAATGGAAAACCCAAGTAGCCCCTGCCTGGAGTAAGCTGCTCCAGCTGACCTTGCTTTGAGCAAGGGGACTGGGAACCCGCTCTCCAGGTCTCTTGCAGTAGCAGCTATTCTGTGATTCTGCTTTTAATAAGAGAGAAAATGGTTTAGACAAGCCTTTCAGAATTAAAGAAAATTGAAGTCCTACAGTTTACTTATTGTTCTTTAATGTGAAAAACTAAGATTACCACTGGAGTTTTAAAAGCCTGCAGGTTTTCTTATCTCTTTTCCACAGCTAGTGTTATTAAAAGAACTGTCAGTAGGTACCAGCAGAGGACAGGCTGTTTTTATGTAAATTTAAACAATTTTACTAAGACTGGTTACAAAGTAACACTTTCCCCCCCATTTCATCTGCTTTGTATCTTAAGATATTAAACCGCTGCTCTCCCACTTTTTATATACCAGTAATGGCATAATCTCTCCAAAACGCAGAAAAACATCAATTAAATATTACTGAATTGACTCACAACACACAACTGGACTACTATAACTAGCACTATTGATTTTACTCATGCAAAACTTAAAATCTTAACAGATACGTTTCCTTTGAAATGGACATTATTTCTTCTTCAAATGGTTTTCTTAACAGCCCTCCACAGACTCGTATGTTTGGCAGTTATGAATTACTTGGTCCTCACCAAGCCAGAAAAATCTAGAAGTTGCTCTCTTTTCCAGTCATTTATTATTAAATAGTTTTCAAAACTAAAGGAAACAGCTTCATAAATAAGGTTATTCCTGCCACAATTTCTCAAACTGTTACTGAATCCAGTTTGTTATTCTTTCTGAACATCTTCAAAACCCATCTATTCCTTTTCAGCACTGCTTTTTTGGTCACATTGTGTACCATCCTCAAATACCTTCACCCTTCCTTCTCTGAATCTCAGCATCATCAAATGGTAACGCAAAAATACACCCCATTAAGAAGTCATGTCCAAAACAGTCTCTAGCCTGGAAACGAGAAGTCCATTGAAATTCTGAATTTGACTATCAAGTTCATAAAGACAGAGTTTAAACTTTTTTTATTTTATTTTAACTGCCTTCTACCAGACATAAACCACAAGCCTATGCTCCCACTTGGTTCTACTAATCTGCATGCTCTGTGTTAGATGGAAAAATGCAGACAGGAATCTTATCCATTCTCTTTTCCGTTTTATTTGCCCTAATTGCTGAACAGAAATGGGATATTAAATAAGCGGTCCATATCACAAGGTCCAAAGAGACTTCCATTTTAAGGCCTACAAAGGCATAATATAGGCATACTTATGAAACAGAAGATTTAACTCCCTTCCTCTGTTTCCCTGGGTAACATCAGGACCAGGCATAATTTGTCTCTGAATTTTAGTAACAAGAACACTTCAGAAAGTTCTTCAAATTTATGACATATTTGAATCCAAGGATAAACCTTAGCTGCAGCTTATACTGAAGTCTGCACTTTTATTCATACAGTATTTTCTTACCAAATTATAATCAAGTTTCTGCTATGCAATTTTGGTGCTGTTATTGCTAGCTTTTATTGCTGTATTAAATTGTTAGCAAACAGCTAAAGGCTGCCAAAACAATTTCATCATACCTATTTCATTTTTAATAGCCTTTTGTAAGGAACAGCTCTGAAATTATTGTTTAGATATTATAGTCAAATAAATGGCAACAAATTTTATCAATTAGGGTACAGCCATTAGGATTTTTGCAATTAATTTAAAAAATTCTATAAAATAGTAAAGGCTAAATTAGCTATCAGTCCAGTGGTATCACTGCATTATACTTGTATTTACTTCTATCTACTCCAGCGAAAACTGAGCAATACTTCAACTTTTAAGTACCAGCACTGCATTCACCTTTGGCTATCACTACCATTTTAACTTCCTCTCAAAACCACAAACAACTCATCAAATGTGTTTTACCATATGTGGGATGCTGAAGGTTTCATAAAGTCCTGAAAATGCTATCAGATGCTACATGGTTTTCGTAAGACACACCCCACCATTAAACCCCAACTGTATATACTAGCTTTCAGGAGAAGTACAGGGTTAGTTGTCTCTGTTCACTTTTAACTACAAATATTTAAATTACGTAAATTATTTTGATTTTAGATTTCAGTTGAAGCTTTCAGATTTCAAGGTTTTAGATTTCAATTGAAGAACCGAGGTTCTCAGCCCAGAAATGACTAAAGATTATGTTGATTTTTGTCAAATCCATCATGTCTTCTTGACCAACCAATAAATAATGTGACAACAAACACGTTCCAACATATATGCTTTTTCTCTCAAGTCACTGGACAAGTGAATCTCTAAGTTTATTTCTAGTGCCCCGTAAGGGAAACATAATGACTTGCAATGACAGCAATAATCATCAAACATATTAAAACTGGATGAGAGAAGGACAAAAGGAAATGAAGTGCCAAGCTGTGTTTCTCGAGGATAAAATTGTATGTTGTGCTAGAAATAAGCAAGGCTCTTCATCAGTTCTGAAACAGGAAATCAAAAGCTGCCAAAGGATGCATGAACCACAACTTCAGACAAGTAATTTTTCCTGTCCAACCACTCTTAAATGTATTACTTTAGATGCAGACAAGCTCCTATATGATATCAATGGGTAGTAGTTTTCTCACTCCATACAAACTTATCCTTTTGCAAGTGACAAGTGCTGACCTTTCAGTGTACTATAGTTGCTCATACTTTGCTCTCTTCTACAACAATTTCTAATAGTATATATCAAAAATGACATACAGAAATAAGTGTACTGTGCTGTATAGCTGATGTGTAAGGTCTCTGTGATTGCTAATTAGAAAGGATGCTTTACTGAATTATCATACTTCACATGCAATTACTGCAGAGCAACATAAATTAACCTTAAAGAACAAGGCATTCAATATTGTTGCCGGAGATGTATACATTTCCCTTCCCCCATAATCAGTAAAATTCAATATGAGAAACAATGAACATCTAGAATGGCTTTGTTTTTATCTTTAAAAGAGAATAGTGATTTCTGTAATAGAATTCAAATGCTTGGCCACCCTTCTTCTACTTTCCTAACCTAACTTTTGTTTCCTTTTAATGAGAAAAGGGAAAGTCAGCAAAACAAAATGTCACCATTAAATCATTTCACAGCATTTTGTGTCAGAAATGTAATGGAAAATGCGCACATCATGGGAAAGGTTACTGTTCTTCCAGAACATCTTTTCACTTGGTTCAGGGCACATCCCTCTACAGAACTGTGCAGGAACTACTGATGCTTTTTCTCCCTGGGCTTAATTTGGCAGGTGAAGGATTGTGGCATTTTCAGGAAACCACTATGCAGTGATTTTAGTGGTTATCTGGCTGAAAGTGATGCTATGATTTAGAATAATTACTCTGTTTACGTGCAATGGTAAAAGTCAGTTACGACACCATACTCCAGTGTCAGTTTATACTTTACTGCATATTTCCCTAGTATGGCATCGCATCAGAACTCAAAGTAAGAATTAGAGGAATTTATTGTTCGTGTTCCTCAACAGTAAAGTACATATGGGATATAAAAGCATTGTTATACTTAGTTTAACTGACAATTCTGGAAAAAAAAAAAAAAAAACAGGAAAAAAAACAGTTCAGCCAGTTAATCAAAGAAATGAAAATTAATTTACGCTTGACCTTTACATTGTTACAACCACTGATATGAAAAAGGGAACATACCCATATTAGTCTCTGCTAAAAGCCTTTAGATACTCTTAAAGAAAACATAAGCTTTTTTTCTTCCATATCCTTCCTACAGCCTTTCTTTTCAAAGCTAAGTGAACTTACGAGGCATTCCTCAACATGAAGCCAAAGAGAGGCTTGAAAACTGCAACTTTATTCAAGACAGAATGGCAAAATTCTTAAATTGTATTTTTCTCATCTTCATATGACAACAATATCCAAAGAACATTCGTTCAAATGACAAGATAAAAAAAAAGACACTTCAAGGCAAAGAGCAAGTATAAAAAAAAATCTATTCAGAGGTAAATGTTTAGAAAAAAGTCTGAAGAAGAAGAATGAGATTGTTATAATGATGTGCTACCTGAAACACACAGCGATGATGAATTCCTGTTTTAATATGGAATCTTGTCTGTGGCTTTCTGAGTGGCCTGAAGCAAATCAGACATAAAAATGTGATTTTTATTGATATGAGAATGTAAAGAAATCACACAAAGTATGTAAGTAGTGGTGATGATCTCAGTTGCTCCAAAGAAACCAGTTCTATTAATTGTAAGGCAAAACAAAATCTGAATCTAGCCTTGGATATGGTACACATGACAGACATCTTAAAACAAAAATTAATCAAAAAATTCATGTAAAAGAAAAACAACAAAATGAATAATTACTTTAGCCCAGATTATTTAATCTGTAACTACAATGGCTACAACGATAGGGAACCAAAGACCATCCACAGTAGAAAAAATTAAAAATGTAGTGGATACCAAAATTATGCCGAAATACAGGAACAATATAGAAACCTAGAATTCTACTCCTTTTCACACAAAGCAAAGACATTCTATAGATTAATATTAAACTTGTACAATTCTCAAGTTTCTCTTTAGCAGATTTTACATGCAAATCATTTCAGCTATCTTGAAGTTTTATTACGAAAAATTAATTTCTCCTTGTAACATATGCTACAAAGCAGCCATCTTTACCAAGTAAATCATGTTGCTAAAGAAGCAGTGTAAGAAGAGCTCTTTATCTGTTTTCTTGTCGGTGTTTTTAAAAGTATGTTCTCCAGTAAGCAGCTCTGAAATATCTTAGGCCACAGAATTATTAAGCTAAAAAGAACAATAATATTGCATATATGAGTAGATTATCCACAGGTATCCACAGATTATCTCAGTTAATAACACCATATGGAAAACTCTCCATTTAGTCCCAGATTAACAACCAATTGCATACATCTTTGTTCCACTGATTTATTAATGAAAATTTGTACTATATGCTATTTTAATTGTGAATAACAACTATGGTTGATGCTTAGAAAAGGGACTCAAAACCTTTAAGCTCCCTGTACCTTTAACTGCTTTTCATGTATGGGCTTCTTCGGTAATGTAAAGCATACTCTCGTTTTACATCAAATTTTGAATAGTGTAGATGAAGTTTTGCACCAATAGGTCATGCCTCCCACTATCAAAACCCCACACAGATTAATTAACTACAGATCAAAGAATAGTAAAAGTACTGGACAGCAGTAACAAAAGTAAGAAACAAAATGAATAGCATACCAGTAAGAGTTATTAATTTTGCATACTAAGAATTCTTACTCAAATAGTTCATAATTAACATTACAGTTCTGTGGACAGACATTTAATTTAGAAAACTGACTCTATAGATGCTCACTTCACACTAACTGTGACAAGCCAAAACTGATGCTGCAACACAGCATTTAAATGGTTATTGTTTCCTGCCATTGTCTTCTACCACATTATTTTAATATCTGAACAAACATTCCCAGGCTATAAATTTCAAAAGTGTTTTAGTTTCGTGGCTTCTGTAGCAATGGCTCAGTTTAACAATGCAAAACAACTGAATTGATAAAGAATTTGTTTTCTGAGCATCCTGTACTATGAAATGCTCTGATGTGATAACCTTGCTGCACTCAAAGTGACTGAAGCAGTTTGGACAGAATGATGGAACACCTGACATGTTCAAATGCCAACTGAATTGGATGGCTTGATACAAGTTTGATGCTGCAAGAAAAAATTCTTAAGAATACCCACGAAAATAAGAAGCTACTGACCCTATCAAGAGATATTTAAATTTTTTGTAGCCATAATGTATTACTGGTAACCAGACTGGGAAATCATTTGCTAGGTCATCTGCCTCCCCTCTGCTGTTACAGATAATGTAATTCTGCATGCTCTGCATCTTGTTTTATTAAAGTAATTTTAATCTTCTGAAGAGACACCTCACTCAGGGACCTTCTTTTCTAAAGAATTCATTACTTACAGCAAAGCTAATCATGAGAGCCTCAGTATTATATTTTTTATTTTTATAAATTCTTCTGAACCTAGAAGAAAAAAGGTACGGGATGCCTCTGATGCACATATTCCCTAAGGCAACCAGAAAAATAATATATAAATCCTGAAATACCTAGCTGTTTTGGGAACAGATGACAACTGCCAAATATAGTGTAAAGCTCCAAAGTACAAATCCATGACTGCAGCACAGACTTGATCAAGGAGCTGTAACTGAAGGAGAGAAAATGGTAACTGTTTTTGAAAATTCACTGATCAAAAAAGGTAAAATATTATTAGAAGAACAGAAACTAATGCTGTAGAAAGAACTGCTTGAACTTCTATTTACAAGCTGTTACCTGGAAAATGTATTACTTCTAAAGTTCATGAAACAGGTACACAAACTTTTTGGATCAGATTTTAAACATCAATACCAAGAACTTCTGACAATTAAACACCTGAACCAAACATGTACTTGAAGAGTTCATAAACTTCCATTGTGCGGAAAGGTTCAACACATTAAAGCCCAGTATACAAGAACTTGGAAGTCACTGGCCTACAACCTTAAAAAAAAAAAAAA
>VXAA01003152.1:206062-244408 GCA_013399115.1 Anseranas semipalmata
AAACAGTTTGGGAAATAATTGAAAGAAAGACAAGTAGCCATGGAAAATAATCTTTGATTGATTTCATGAGGGGAAAAAACAAAACAAAACAAAACAGCCCTGAAAAAAAAAAATCACTTGGTAACAGGAACATTGAAAAACTTTGTCAAATACCACAATAATACTCCAACAGGGTTTGAGAGTTTTCACAACAGTGAAGAGAGACAAACATGCATGTTTTCTTCTACTCTAGATATTCAAAAAACTACATTTCTTCACAATGTTTTAACTGGAAATACCATTAAAAAAAAGAAAAAAAATTCACAGAAATCACATATCTTTTTCCTGAAACAATACACAGATCATCCTTTGCTGTATCTGCGCTTGATCAGAAAGCACGGGTAGGCAGAATAAACTTCCGTACAGTACTGCACTGATTTTCAAAATGAAGATTTAAATAGTAAGATTTAGCCAAAAATAACATTAGAAGGTCTTGTATATATTGCCCAACCTGGCTTTCCTAATTCTGATAATACAGAATTGAAGGAAAACAAGTCTTTTTATCAGGACAATATCTCTAAAGTTTCGGTTTTGGGTCATTCCTGTGCAGACTGCCTTTAAGATAGTTGTTTCAAGATCACACAGTATCAAGAATCAAACCAAAGCTGGAAAATGAAAACAGTATCTGAAGACCTGAGCTTCTATTTTCCAAGTAGCTTAAATTTCCCCAAGAGTTAACTAGCTAAACAATGTGGGGTCAGGGAAATAATCTGGGCTTCAATCCAGATTTTCCTTTCTAATTTTAGGAAAATAACTGACATACACATTAAAGAAACCATTTAGGTAGCACAGTTAAATAGACTGGTTTCTATTTAATAAAAGATTCAACACTCTGCCATGGAATTCCTGACAACTTCAAATGTTCCAGGTATATGCAGCTTTAGGGAGTAGGGTAACTCAAATGCAAGCACACGTGTGTCTGGCACTCTGCTGCTAGAGAATCCTTGAATGACTGCATTCAAGTCTCGCTACCAGACCTATGCCTAACTTTTAGAGCACCACAATGCCTAGGACTTTTTTTTTTTTTTTTTAATAAAATGTCTGCCTGAGAACATTACCTTATTGAAAACCAAAAACTGTACAAAAGTCTGTGGTATTTCAGTTCTGTTCTGTTAACAAAAACATGCATCTCTCACTGTACGTATTCCCTTGCTGTCTAGCATAAGAAGAAACACTTTTTAGAAGGCAGCAGAATGAAGTAAGTGACAGAAAAAATGATTCAACAGGTAACTTAAGCAATTAGAAAAGTTAACATACAGAATGAATCCCTGTAAATTATACAGCAGAAATAAACTACACTACAGAAAATTAAACTTCCTTTCATTTAAGTACTTCGTTCCAGTAAAATAATGCATTTATAATCCCTCCTAAAACCCAAGACTGTTGCAAATTGTGGCCGAATTAACTAATATTTTCCTTGTAATTAATCTCTACATTAACAGCCTTAAACTGTTGTAAATCATACACTTTCAATTAGTATGATAGATTGTTAATTTTGTTGCAGCGCTTTTAAAGTATTTAATAATTAATGTGCTTGTTCTGAAATAAACTGCAGCTCATGCAGAGCTTCAAAGCTGGCAGCTAACAGCAAAAGAACAAATCCTTAACTTGAAGGCTCATATGCACCTCAACATGTAGAGAAGAGAAATAAAAATGTAAAGATGTACCCAGGCATGACAAATGCAATTAAGGAAATGTGGCAAGTAACAGTTTCAGAGTGAAAATTTTCAGAGGATTCAGATGAACCTGTCTAGAATATACTTCCTGTCAAAAACAGAACTAAAGGAAATCACTTGGTGCATCTAAGGATCTTTATACAGTTCTTTATACAGCGTCAATTATTCTAAATACGATACATACATTTGTAGCACCACTATTACAGATGTTGTGTACATTTTAAAGATTTTCATCTATTGTGTGACTTGGTGACTCAGATATTTGACAAACTTCATAGTCAATTTTACCAGAGATTTTTTTTCCCCCTCATTAAATATGTTTTCATCTTTCTTCCTACTACTCACCTTCCCCATTCAGACCTGCCTTGATACTGTGACTGTACATGCATAACATCATACTTATTTAAACCATGAGACTTGGTATTTTGGGGAACATAAATACTTTCACATTTACTTATTTCCAAGTAAGCATCTGCATTAAAAACAAATACTATATACATGCTTAACAGTTAGCTTGGCAGATTTACACTTTTCTGAATATATTAACCAGCATTTAAATCTGTTTAAAAAAAAAAAAATCTATTCCATGTTCTTTCAAACACAACCCTAGACTATATTACCTTCCCTGTAATACTAAAGTTATAATTTTGCTTCAGTTGCTGCAAATCAGAAGAAATGAGAAAATCTAACTTAACTGACAGTAAAGTATAAAAAGTCAATACACAAAACTATAAAATTTATATTATACACTTGCTCTAAATTGTGGGATAAAGAAATCTAATGCTTTTTCAGATTATTTCTTTAAGCTGGCCAATGCAAGTCTATGATTTTACCTCATACATAAACTATATCCTAATTTTGTTCCATTTTTCTCAAAATTAGTATTTAGATTATTTTATCTAATGCACTATATTCCTAAACATTACCCAAACACATCTTAAAACCAACAACTGAAGCTACAGTATATATATATTTTTTAATAGTAGCAGTTGAATGCTGGTTTGTATTTTGAGAATGGGTCACTTCTTTAGAAGTGAAGTCATTTAGAAGTCTTCCTTTGGAAGATTTTAAACTAGATTGTTTCATGGATTCTTTTATGTTCTATGTATTAAAATAAAATACACAATTCATCTTAATTTTGTTCTTTCACCAAATCAGAATAGACAGTAATACTATGCTAAAAGCACTTTGTGCATACGGTGGTACAACTTTCTTACTCTGGAGAATGGTGTGAAATGGAAGGCAAGTGTTATTTATTACATTTTGAGCCATTTTAAATATATTTCATCTTATGCATGTTTCTACTAAATATGGTTAAATTCTCAAGGGTGCTCTTGGATAGTATGATAAGAACTTTTTAAAGATTCACATTAGTGAGTTATTAGCTTCATTAAAAACAAAAAAAAAAGGAGTTACTTAAGAATCAAGCAACTCCTTTGCAAGATCTAAATGATTCAATGACTGCAATAAAGCATTCAGGAAACCTATTAAACAACTCCACTGTATACAGCTTAAAAAGATTTACAAAATGAAACAAAAGAAAAGCATTTTAACATAAATGTTTTCTAAAACAAACAGTAGTGGTCACCTCTAAAATATAACCTTTAAAATTACTTTCTGAGTTTGCCAGAAAAACTTATCTTTCACATCAAGCTTTAGAAACTCCCATATCTCAAAATATGTCTTCCATTCCAAGCAAATATTTTCAATATTTGATTACTCCTTAAGACCAAGCAGTATATTGTTATAAGCAGTCTCTGGTTTCTCAGTGTTGTAGTTTTAAGTGCCCATTGTAACTTCTTTTAACAAATTCTTACCTCCTTGAAAAAGTGCTGTGTCTCCATGCCTTTCATCAAATCTATCTGCATCACATATAAAATATTAAAAAACCACTGTTTTTTACTACTATTCTTCTCAAAATTCAGTTCATTTAAGTAAAAGGTTGTTAAAAATTCACACTTCTCTAATTAATAATATGGCTTCTGTACTGTCATTTGTCACATTACTTATCTGAGTGAATGTTTTCAAACAACTTTTCACTGTCCGACTAACCTTATAAATCTCGACTGTTCCACTAATCTTGTAAAAAGTAAAAATTGCACAAGTATTTTATTCACCAAAATTTACAGATTTATATAAATTTATTCTAAATTAAAAAAAAGGCATCGCAAAAGGATTACAAGACTGATCCACGTGTTTTTTGGACAAAACCACAAAACCTGAACTTTCAGTTATAGTGCATCCTATTGTACTGAAACCATCTACATATAAAATCTGACATCAGTGATTAAAAAAAAACAGTCTTGGTGTTTCTATAAAATATATGGCAACTATTAACACACACAGAAGTATCGACACATTGATGTGTCAATATGGTTTAAAAAAGCTAATAAATAAGTATATTCTAACTTTAATCACTTTTTTTTTGTATAAAACTATAGTCACTAAGGCAAACTTCAGCCAATTAATGAACTGCTATAATTTATCAGAATGAAACTTGCCTTTTTAGGAATATTTTAAAACCATTTCACAGGCAATTATTTAAAGATTTTACATCCCTATGAACAACAGGTTAGGTAAAGACACAGAAGATGAATAATCCTTCAGCCATTCACTGCTGCAAATAAACATGTAAAATGGAAATAAAAAAACTGAATCTCCATTAGTCAAACAGTAATAACTAGTTGAAAAATTTAGTATTTTTATTCCAGATTTACTACTAAATACTCATCTTTGCTCAAGAAATTTGTTCAGAATTTACAGAAAATTTAATTTACAGAAACTCATTCAACTGTAATTTACAGAAACTCACTCAACTGTAGCTGATGAAAGACTGTGCTGGCAAATTAGTAGCCAGTAAGTGTCTTATTGTAGTTCAGACACCATTTAATTATAAAAAGGTTTCTGTTTTATAAATCTTGGACTCAAAGGTGTTTGTACACACAAAGTGCAAAAGGCATAATAGTAAGAGGCTGCAGGTTTGAGTTACCTCACAAACCTCCACATGTGACAAAGAAAGCAACTTATGTTTTGGGCGGGGGGGAGAGGGGCAGTGTGCAACACTGCAATCTTTGAAATAAGAGAAATAATTGGTTATTTTCCTCTAGTCCTTGCTCAGCAACCC
Organism: Anseranas semipalmata; assembly: GCA_013399115.1. Lineage (NCBI taxonomy): Eukaryota > Metazoa > Chordata > Aves > Anseriformes > Anseranatidae > Anseranas > Anseranas semipalmata. Next base: position 210,902 of record VXAA01003152.1, read on the forward strand.
AAGTGAGACATCCATGTAAATTTTAGCAAACTACATTTTTGAAAAACAGATTGTTCAAGAGTCACGCAACCAGTCCCGTCTCAGGCAACACAGCAAGAAAAGCCAGAAGGCCCATCAAGATTATTCTTCAAATCGGCAGTTTCAGCAGTTGTATATTTTCATTTAACTTAGTGATCAACTTTCACATTAAAAAAACAAAAAACAAAAAACCTCTTCTATAACATCTCCCCCATACCTCCCTTACTGGCAGACAGGTAGGAACAGGTGAAAATAAAGTTCAGGAATTACAAAATATTTGTTGAGTGAAGGATAAAGATGATGTAAAAATTGCTAGTTTTCTGAGAAACACTTGGCTTTAATAACAAATGGACAGTGCCAAACAAAATGGATCTGGGCAAAAAAAAAAAAGTTTGTTTTCCCTCCTAAATATCTCTCTCTTAAAAAGAATCATACCAACTTCCATTTAAAATAACACTCTATTTCTGCTACCACAGAGGAGTCCTGCATGATGGTACAGGTGCAAGAAAGGTGGTTTCTATTCCTTTGGGACAATGTAAGAGAAAAATGGATTCTGTAACAACGTCGATCACACTCCTCCAGAACTTTGGCTACATAGCAGAAAGCCTACATAACTAGCATATTATTACAGTCATAGAATCATGGAACAACTTGGGTTGGAAGGGACCTTAAAGATCATCCGGTTCCAACCCCCCTGCTGTAGGCAGGGATGCCACCCACTAGATCAGGTTGCCCAGGTTCTCATGCAACCTGGCCTTGAACACCTCCAGGGATGGGTCATCCACAGCTTCTCTGGGCAACCTGTTCCGGTGCCTCACCACCCTCAGATTAAAGAATTTCCTCCTAACATCTAATCTAAATCTCCCCTCTTTTAGTTTAAAACCATTCCCTCTTGTCCTATCACTATCTGCCCATGTAAAAAGTCCCTCTCTATCTTTTTTACAAGCCCCCTTTAAGTACTGAAAGGCCGCAATGAGGTCTCCCCAGAGCCTTCTCTTTTCCAGGTTGAACATTCCCAGCTCTCTCATTTGTTGGGTTTTGGCGTGTAGTATGCTTCTTTTCGGTCTGAATTATGACTAAAATCTCTTCATGTAGTAAACAAGACATACCAATGTATTTTTAATTTTCAACCTAAATATGCAGCTCTGAAAAGCACTTCCCATCTTCTTTATATCCTCAAATCTAGTATTTAACACTTACAGAAAAATCCTGAAGAAGAAAACTAATTCACTGCCCTTTTCAGATTAAGGCACAGTACGTGTTCCCAGCATTCCTTCCCCCAACAAAATGGCCTTCTTGCACATTTTATTTCTTGCCAACTATTCTGAGAGTAGGGCTGAAGAAAGCCCTTTTTCCTGTTGTGGGCAGTTAAAAACTGCTACCATCAATTGTCATCAGTATTTCTGTGTTAACAATGACTGTAATACTCTGCCTCTATTTCAGTCTGGTCCTGGCCAGGAACTAGGAATATGACTGAGCAGTAGTAGCTTGTCCATGTATGAGTTACTGACGAGGTCCTAAAGATACTCTGCCTCCAATCTGGAAATAAAAATACAATCTGGCATGCAACCCATGAAATTGTATCAACTTCTACAGTACATGATACGCTATAATTGAGATATAAAATGATCTGATCTGATCACAAGACATCTGTATCTGGGATACATCCTAATTCTAAAGCTACATTTAGCCTGCAGATATCATTGATTCTGACTTTTGCTATAACTGATTCCTTGAAAGAAATGAAAACATGCATTTTGGAATAACCCTTCCAGTTAAGCACAACAATTATATCTGCGCTAAAGAGATCATTTCCAGAAAAGTCTAATTGAAGCATACGGGACCTAAATACTACACTATTTTATCTATATTTATTATGAGATCATTTTAATGAAAGTTCAGTAGATTCAATTAGAATCAGCTTTCTGGTTGCTAAGCTCCATTATTCTTCTTTCAAGAACTCTGAGCAGTTTCTACAGCTTCACAAAGAGGCCAGAATACCAGATATAAAGTTAAAATCAGAAGAAGTTGTGGTCAACAGTAGCTATTCAATGGCAGCTATTCTACACTTTAATTAGATTTCTGCACCTACTAAAGCACCATTCAACGGTTTCTTTCCACCTCTGTTTCAGATAAGAAATATGATTATCAAACCCTTTTATGATCTGCATTAATGGAGATAGCATTAATATATTTTTAAAAGCATAAATTACTCATAATCCACATTTCAGCTCATAAAATTGTTGATGATACTAATTTAATTACTTTTAGGATGGTCCTGTAGCTTTAAATTAAATTGCTGGTTTATCTTTCTGACCTGCTATAAAACATTGACAATTCACCCTGACAAGAGAAAATTAATTCTTTTGTGTTAGAAAAACAGATTACCTTGGTTATTTATATCTTAATCCACAGTGCAAACGTGTTTGGCAGGTCAATAAGTGAATCAAGTCAATATTTCTGAACTAATGTTTCCCCTAAGTATTTTTTTTTTTTATAAGCACATTTTCTTCATCATAAACACAATGACAAACTGATGAAGATGGAACTTTAATCCCTCATAAGGTCAGATCATCAGACCTACCTGACTAGATTTTCATTGTCTCCAGTCCCTTTGCATGTAGCGCATTCAGTCCTTAAATCCTCTGACTTGGGCTTCTTTTGCAGAACAGACTGCCGTTGTCTTCTTTCTCTGGGAATCCGTTCCTGTCACAGCAGAAGGCAAAAGAAAGGAATGGGGGAAAGGAGGGAAGGAAAGCAAATATTTTCAATTATAGTACTGAAAGTAACATTTCAACCCAAAGTTTAATTTTTTTTTTTTGTGAAAGCATTTAAAACAAACAAAACAACAACAACAAAGTAAAACAAAACAAAACAAAAACAAACAAACAAACAAACAAAAAGAAAAACAACCATTCCCTCAAACATATTCCAACCTCAGGTTTTTCTTCTTCAGGCACAAAGCTTCGTTTTCGTCCTCTAGTTCTCTAGAAGAAAATACATTTAGAATTCAATATAAAGTAACATGGAATGTTTTTGCTATTTATTTATTACTCAAAACATCAACAAAAACATACCTTAGGAAATCATTTAAAGCATTAACTACAGAACTACTGTGAGACAATTACAATAACAGATGTTAGAGAAACAGCTTTAGATTCTGGAGATAAATGTACAGAACTAGCCAAAAGGTAAATATAAATACTTCTGTTAATCTGAGCATGTGGAGCATTCTAAAAAAGACTAACTTCACAATTATAAGTCTCATAAAGACTTTGCACAAACTATCCAATAATAAAATGCCTGATTTGAAAATCGATATAAACAGTTTATTACAGTGAATTCCTTTAACACAGGTTCTTAGAATACACAGAAATCCAAGTTATTGCTGTCTGTGATCACAAAAGATTTTGTACACCATATTTTTTTGTTTGTTTGTTTCTTAATTGTCAAATATATATTATGGATTATGTATCAGACTTTTTTTTTTTTTTTAACTTTTCAAATATTTCACTAATTGGTACTTCAGAATCATAATACACTATTAAATTGGCCTTTTGTAATCTAATTCATATTAAGGAAACGGTTCTGTACAATGTTTTCAATATTAACTAGGACAATTAGATTCTGAAAACCTTTTATCAGTTCTAGTTTCATATATACTGAGGCACACATGAGGAGAGATGACAACAGATGTTCATAAAGCTGTAGCATTAACTATATACCAACATATAAATGGTACAAAACAGATGGGATAGCTAACATGAAAAGTGAAAATTGTTTCAGTATTGCAGTTGGCCAAAAAAAATTTAAATGCCTACAGTGTTAAGGAAAAGAAGTTACCCTAAAACATAAGATGTTTCCATGAACTGTAACAACAAAGGTTTAAAAACAATTATAAGTAACTACATGCTAGTCACAAACAAGTCTAGTTTCAGTCACTACATTTTTATCTCTGAAATGGCAGCGATATAACCTGTATGTGTTAAACTACTGCAACAAGCTGGCTATATCACACTCTCTCCTTGTTTAATATGGAAAGAAAATCAGAAGGGATGCAGAAGGAAATGAAAAACATCAGAGACTATTCCACTACTTTGATACTAGTTAAAAAAAAAAAAATCATTACAAATGCTTGTTTTTCTTGGAGGAAATAATCATCTTAGGGAGTCATTTGTCACATGACAAAAAAACCACACCACTGAGTAGTTTATGATTGCTTAAACTTTTTTTTTTTTTATACACAGCTACTGTTCATCTCACAATGTAAAAATCTAGTGAACAAAAAAAAACTTAAAACAGTTAAGAATCATAAGTAGCTGGACTGTAAATCAAATTCTGAAGAAGCTAATAATATCATGTTTCTCCTGTTTGGGGTCTTTGAAGGGGATTTATACTAGCTTCACAGTAAGATTGTTCAGTATTTGTATACACATTTAAATGCAATTATACTGAAAATAAAGCTGTCACTTCAACAGATATTTATCTCTCTACATAAGATTTTGATCTGCTCATGTTAATAATATACTGTTTGCAAAATTTTTTTCTGCTTTTAAGCAAGAGTTAACTCTGTAGTAGAACGGAACTTCAAGGCTAAACGAATGGAAAACACTAATCTATTTTGTGCCTCCTGCCTCCTTAGAACAGCACTTCAATTATCATCAAGATTCTCCTTCACACTGCCTAAGGACAATTGCTAAAAAGTTGTAAGACTTTAGGAGCTTTAAATACCTGCAAAAAATACAATTTTTTTTCCATGGATAAATGAAGATCTACAAACTGGAATATTCTCATATTCTGAGTCTAAGCTTGCAGCTGTGTGTGTTGTGTTTAAGACAAATTCAATAAGAAAAACATGAGAATACTACAACAACATGAAACCAAATTCCACCAAATCATTCTCCACATATTTCAAACTAATACCTTATCTATTTAACGCATAAATATATATTTAACACATATTTAGTAATATAGTCGTAATTGAGGTGTACTACCTTCCACAACTCGATTTCATGACATATTTTTCCTTTCCCTGCTAATATCTGTTAAAATGAGATGTTGAGATTAAAGATGAAATCTAAGTGTAAGAAGACAGAAGAGTTCAAAATCTACTATTAAAGAAGTTGTTTTTCTAGATCACCATTACTGTATTATGCACATCTACACCATCTTTTCCAAGCACACTGCCATAAATTCTCCCTACACGAAAGAGCACAAACACAATGCAGATCTCCTTAATCCCCAAACAACATCTTTTTCACTAGATTACGCACACTTCTGGGTTGAATCAAGGGAAGTGGAAAGAAAATGAGAACTTATGGGAGAAAAGTATCAGTGAACCCTCCTTGCAATTGTTGTAACAAGCATCTCAACAGATACCTAAGAGTCCAAATCTGGAAGAACCAATTAATTAGAAGTACCTGAACTTATTAATGTAATACGAGAAGTATTAATTAACATTACATATAAGATCAAATCCCGCAATAAAAATATTTTCCATCTTGAATGTTTACTAATGACCTACACGTCACCTACATGTTTCAAATATCTCAAAGTCATTATAAAGTAAAACTAGACAAAAAAATGTTTAATCAGACATCAGTATGTTAACTGCCAGCTTTACTACTTCCAACCTCTGGCATTAGCTCTATGAACACTTACAAACTCCGATAATTTTAAGCCATGTAGGCCCTGCTGAATGCAAGATTTCATCATGACATTAAAAATAAGTAGGTGTAAAAGTACACAGCAATATATGCAGTGTCATGGTCCCACGTTTAAGTAGGCAGGACAATAATGCATGCTTTGTACAGTCATAGTAATGCCATCTTGAAAACTGATACATAATCTAGAAATACAGACAACAATGAAATTATTTTTTACACTAAGTGGAAAAGATTGCAAGTTAGTAACTATGTTTTAAGAAATGATGAATCATATTTAAACTTCATCAAAATGGAGAGACAAGATTAATAAATAATTTAGTCATCTTTGTCAAAAAATACTGGTTTTCATCTATCTGCTATATAATGTGTTGTATAATGTGCTATATAATGACAAGGAATGTCACATTAAATTATACTTGCATTATGCTTCCATTAGGTTTCTAAACCTTCATACGTACTTTGTTTGACAATCACTAGGAAACAAACATCAAAATCAACATAAAATGAAGCAGGCTAGTTTTGTGAAATTCGTCCCTGCAGTTCCAAAGTGGTGAAAAAATAGGTCAGAAAAGCAAAGTTACTAGTTACTGGTACCCAAGCAAAACCATCACCACTGCAAATGATATTCCACCAGTCTTTGTTTCACTGCAAGAAGCAGATATGCTGCAACATACCTACCATTTGGAATATACAACTCAGTCCAGAAAAAAAAGACAGCTTGATCTGGATTACACTGAAACAACTGGTACATGGCAACTGCCACAAGACAGTTTCGGACAGAAATCAAGAAGTACCGAGGGGAGGATTCTGGTTCAAAATATGCAATAAAAACACTGTAACGATTTAAACAATGTAACAATTTAAATTTCTATATGGAGAAGTATATGGTTTCTGTAAAAATTTCAAATGTTGACATTTAATAACAGCTGATTAGCAAGTCATTAGTTGTATATCTCAGCCTAGTTTCTGTTCTTGCACAATTCTGGAATTCATTAAAAATGGCCTTGAATAAGGGAGATGCTAAGTACTCATTAATAGCACTTCCCTGCTATTAATAGGAAGATTCCAGCCACTGAGCTTTAGATCCCAACATATCAATGAAATCCCCATGCAGGCACCTATATTCTCGTTATTACACAGACAGCTTAAGACTTCTGTTGGCACACAAGTTAAATGCCTATAGTAAAGTGCTAATTAGGTACTGATCCTGCATGACCTTAGCTACCTCAGAAAATCAGACAATCTTATTCCAAGGTCCTAATCACGACACACGAGGAAGATAGTAATTTTCATTTCATATCCTTTCACAATTAGGACCCTTAAATAAATGTAATAATAATAATAATAGTAATAATAGTAATGACAATAGTAACAATAATAATAATAATAAAAGAACTGCCAAACTAGTCAAATCCAACTTCTAACACTATGCCATGCTGTTCCTCTACCTCCCCTTCCCTAGCGATTTCTTAACTTCTCCTTCCCTACCACATCCAAACCATATCTCCCACAACGTCCCCAACTTCTCCCTACGTTCCCCAGCGAAGGTGAGGACACACTTTGACTACACACATTCTGACTGGACAGCAAGAGACCAAATGCAAAGGATAACCAAGCTCTTAACCAAAACCTCTTCCTTACTCAGTACTAATCTGTTCCATCCAGCTCCTCTCTGAAACATCCAAGAACTTAATTACCTTAGGCACATACACCTCTCTATCAAATCTAGAGGCAAAATTATTACAAAGGTAGGCAACTACTTAATTTCCTTTGAAAACCCAATGAAAAACTATTCTCTTTTGAAATATAAAAATAGTCAAAAGATCTAGTTGCTGTGTCACAAAGAACACACCTTACACTGAACAAAAATGAAAGAGAAAAATAAAGTGTCTTATTTCATTAGCAATACACCCCAGAATAACCTGAGCAAAGATCAAGGAATTTAAGATGCAAGCATAAATTGAAAACTAGGAAAAAAAGTCAGATGAAAAATTTTAAAATAACAGAAGTTACATACAGATTAAATTCTTCGTATTAGTCAATTTAGTCTAAGATTTTGAGAAAGAAAAAAGAAAAAAAAACAAACCAAAACCAAACCAGCCAAACAAAAACACATCTATACCCCAGCAAAGCAATTTCTAATTAAACTCTTAAATTACCATCAGATGATGTTCCTCAGGTAAAGAGACTGAGCCGTTTGGTTCAATGAAATCATCCAGTGGAAAGCAAGCAAACAAGTATTCTTCTAAGAATACTTTACTAATATTTAGCCTTCACAGAAATCTTAATGCCCTCTCTCAGAAAGAGCAATGGTCTAGGTAAATGAAACCTGAACATTACCAACATCTCTTTTGGTCCTTTACTTCAAAGCCTGTCACAGAAGTCAGAGAAACATCTCACAGCAAATTTTGGGAAAACAAAACAAAACAAACAAAAAAGCTCCACTGCCTCTTGCCTCTCCAATTTCTTAAAAATTCCCACAAAACATTAAAAGACTACCTACAAGGAAACAGTGATTGACACCCTATGCAAATAGCTATCAAGCCTGAAAAGAAAGAAAAGTAGAAAAAACAGCATTTATTATTAAAAACAGCTTCTCGAATCTAATTTGTAATGATCTAAGCTGACAATTACTAAAATACGCAGTAAAATATGTAGTATCTTATCATATAAGTACTAAAACACAGTTACAGAATGTTAGGGATTGCCTCTAAAAAAATGATGTAATTAGGAGAACTAGGGCATATACTACCACAGGCAAAGGACAGAAGGATACAAAATGGGTTTCTTTCAGCCACCATGTTTTGTGTCACAAATGCATCCATCCGTTGTATGCAGCAGCTTACTGTTATGGTTTGGAAACACACACACCAGCTCAGGGAATTAAAAACATCAGGACATAAATGGCTGAAAAAAAAAACAAAATAAAAAAACAGAATATTGACATACTAAATGAATAATGAATGATGAAGGAACAAGTGATCCAACATGACGTGGATCAAATGTGTGAGTGATTCCGAACTACGGGGACATGTTTAGAAGGTATTAAAATGGACAAGAAATTAGTAGAGGAGTAGGAATAATGTGATTTCAACCCATGGAAGGAAGTACTGTACTGAAGACACTAAAAAATGCCCATAAAGGAATGGCAAATGTTGAGGGAAAATGTGATCAACAATAGGATCAGATTTTCAACCCAAAAGAGGGAGAGGAATGGAAAACTTCAGGGAAAACTTAAGTGGGACTTAGAATTCTGGACATGGAAAAGCTAAAAATAAATGGCTACGTTTCACATTCAAATAAGGCCCTTACAGTATAAGCAACTCAGTAACAAACATGACAATGGTACAAAACTTGTAAGACAAGAAGGTTAAGTAATGCATTGACTGTACAATTTTGAATATTCTCAGAAAAATGCATTCGATACATGAAACAAATGAAAGACATCTGTAAGGATCCTAGACCCTTACAGGATCTCAAACCCAGGATCAGTCCTACACTCTGAAAGGAAACAGACTGTTTGCAAAACAGCAAAGTAAACAAAGCAGCAAAGCAAAGCAGCAAAGGAAACGGAGTGCCATCGCTCAGAGATGCAGCAAGTTGGTATGTTACTTTGCAAATGTGAAAGCAGAATGCTCAATGTGTGGTAACTGGTGCACACATGACCCCAAACCACCATGGCTGTCAGCAAACCACATCATTATCCCTCACTCCTTTGTCTGTAAGACATGCTTTAAACCAGCTCATCCAAAACCAGCAGCAGAGAGCAGAACGTTCTCTTGGAGCAGTTTTGCTTTGTCAGCTCTCCCTTGAAGAAAAGGAAAACCAAAAGGATTCAGAAGCATCCAAAAGGGGGGGAGGCAATCCCCAACAATCACAAATAGGTGCTCCTGTTAAATACTAAGCATTTACTGAAATGCACCTGGAGGATAAGAATTTATACTGCCACTTCTTCCTCTATATAAGGAGATACACGGGAGTTATCAGTGTTACAAAAAAAAGAATATGAAACCCTGGGAGCATCTGTGGTCAGCAGCAATGCTTCCAGTCCACACAACATGAAGCGAAACAGCATGGATCTGGATTTGATCTGCTCACTTTGATTTTTAGTAAATCAATGGAAACTTCTGCATGACAATTTCAAAAAATTCTTATTTGAGAAGGTGTATTCAAACAGGAGGGGTAAGAGCACAATGGTTTTTAACAGCACGTAAGAGATTCCACAGCAGAAAGGTCTGCTCCCAGTTTCTCCTTTACTTAATACATTAATTGGTTAGAATGTCTCTTAACTGTTCTCACACAAATGCTGTGAAGATGCCCAGCACATCTGCTTATGCAGTTATACCTCTGAAAATTCAGGGGTTTCGCTACATTTCCATTTAAAGCTTCTGCTAATAGACAGGAAAGATGATCCTTATTATGCTGGTGCTTCCATACCTCTTGGATGTCACAGAAATAACACTGCTGTATACACAGAGCTCCTTTTTTTGGCACTGAGCTTCTGATACTACTGATTTTGCTGGCATTGTAAAATATTACTTTTCTATGTATGGTAAGCCCAGGAAATTCATTCAGTACTCCAAGCGCTCCTGGAGTTTTGGGGCACGTAGTGTCATTAGGAAGGTGTGCATTTCTGTTTGAGAATTTCGTATAAGTGGTTCAAAACTATTCACAGATTTCACATTAAAAATGGATTCTATAACTCAACACATACCTGCCTCTTAAAACTATTGGTACAATAATAATTTTATTGTTGTGTAACGAGTCTGTAGATGTTGTTATGCACTGTAATTGTGAGAGGATCCAATGTGAAGACCTTCAGATGTTCTGACTTTGGTAGTTCTGGAAATCTCCAAATCCCCATTTCCTCTCTGAAATACCATGCATTTGATTTTGTTTCCCTGGCTAACCTGTGGCTCTGGTGGCTGTTCTAGAAAGACATACAGCTAAGCTGACAGACACACAGCGAAGAGGGCCAGCATAAGATTACAACCAGGTTTTAATTCTGTTTCCTATCTAAATGCTTCAGTCATTTTTGTCTTAGGTCCCCTCATAGCTGACACACAATACTGATGATATACTTCCACAGTTTTACCTTGCACCAAATTATGGCTCATTGATACACATCACACTTAACAAAAGCTTCCTAACCCTAACCATGCTGTCCATACATCCTTTAACATATACTCGTTAACAAGAATCTAAAGAAAAAGAGATAAAAAAAAAAACATTAAAAAAAAAACAGTAAATACTAGAATGCTATTATTCCAAATAAAAAGGCCATGGCAAGGAGTCACTTCATTACTACAAAACAGAAGATGACTTTGATATGAAACATAAGCTGAGCAGAACACTAAAACAAAACATTTTAAACTCTATATAACAAAGCTAATAACAAAGCATGGTAATACTGGGTCTCTAACTTCAAGGTTTTGATTTAGAAAAATGCTCTTACCATCCTATGTGGAAATCATACATACAGGCCTCCAAAGATTACATAAAACAAATTTATTAAAATATGTTTAGAAGGCTGCTAATAAACATAGTATATTTGGATGTATTACTGATCATTGATATGCTTCAATGTAATCGATGTATTCTTCAATGAGTAGTAACACTTTACCAAATACACTGCACTACACCAATTAGAAAACAGTTAGAACATTAGAAATATTAGAAACAGTGCTGAGTTTTATAAACTCTATGACTAGGTTTTCAGAACAAGGAACTGGGAAAACTTCCAATACTTCCCCCCAAAAAAGTAACTTAATGAAATCATTGTGTTAACTATCAAGACTGCAAATAAAGCAAACTAGAGATTTTCAAAAGCTTGTGAAAAAAAGCAGGTTGGCACTGCACAGCTAATGTCATCTCTCTCCTGTTAAACACAAATCACAGCCATTTTGCCAAGATAGCAATTTTTAATCCATGATGTCACCCAATCTTCATTAAGAGTTCAATGTTACAAATATCCTTTGCCAATGGAAAAGTTACAATCAAGACAGTTGCAGAAAAATCCCTTTGTTTTGTTTAAAGGAAAAAAGAAATCTATTGATGGCATCACACAGGCATAAAATTATTTTAACTAAAGGTACAGAAAGCTAATGTAGACACCAGATGGCACACTCGCGCAACACACATCAAAGTGAATACCTTAAATGGTACATTTCAGTACTCATCAAAATATATCTCTGGAATAATTATTTAATTTTCCGGAAAGCTGGCAGTAGTAAAAAGGGAACTGCCAGACAAAAAAGAAATGGCAGTAAATCAAAATATGATTAAAAAGAGAAACAAGTCGACCATGACACTTAATTACAGAGACTTACAATCTCCCCTCCCTTTTTCCCCCCCCCGTTTCCATTCTTGTGGGAAAGCAAAAATTTTGCAACGTTCCTGACTCTATGCTGTCAAGCTATGCTATCACTGTGAAACTGGCAATTAACTTCAAGATACAGTTTCTAAGAATTAAACATAAACACAGAATTTGAGATCCCCTTTTTTAACATCTACTTCTAAAACATACAGAATTGGAGAACTGAAACAGAATGGGGAGCGCAAAAACACCTGAAAAAGAAGTTTACAGATTTTGCTAAAATAAGCGATTATCTTCTGGAAAAGTGAATTTAAATGCACTTATTTGCAGAATTGGTAGCTATGCTAGTTATCTTTTCTTATAGAGATATCAATGTTTATATCACTCAAGTATCATTTAGAATACATCCACCTCTCCAAGTCTTTGCTATAATACAAATAAGTGATCTATGGATTTTTTGTTTGTTTTCTTAAAAATACAAAAGAAAACAACAACAAAAAAACGAAAGTTCTCCCCCCACCCCAACGCTGATATATTCCATTCCTGTCAAGCGCTGTGGAAGAGCTGCATTCATCTTACTTTCTCCTTTCTAAATGTGACCTCAAGCCCAAACAAATAGTCCAGTATTATCTAAGTAATAGTCAAGTAACCATGTATTTGGCAGGCTGACAGATATAGTTTCTATGTATTTGTATAGATATGTCGTAGATTCATTCGAGCTTTTGCATTCAGTATTGAGGGGAAAAAAACATTTAAAACATTTTTAATTTACGGCATTCTTTATTATAAGTACCTTGAGTTTCAGAAAGCTGATGAAGTCCTGATTATTTTTTTCTAGACTGTTAATGTTCAGTTGACAGCAATTTCTTTTAAGTTGAATATGTCAAAAATATTGCTATCTGATAGTTGCTTTAAAAGGTCTTCCAGGTACTCATTTAGAAGTCTACTCAAATTTAAATGAGTTGACCAATCACTGACAATGTTAATTAATACGATGACTGATAAGTACAGATAAGCGTTTTAAAATTATTTGCTGTCTTTATGAAGCCCTGAACACTCAAACTGGAATTGATTTTCTAGTTTTCCTTCTGTAGCCATCCCTTATTCAAAACCTGTATCTATGACATCACATAATTAAGTTACACAATAGATGTTCGGCAAGCACTTGCATGGAAATACTTCAATTAAATACAAGATAACAATCCTGTTTATCTTTTAATATATGTGGTAAGAAAAAGAAAATAATCATTCCCCTTTTCCTATTTCAAACAAAAGAAAGAAATATTAATTTATTCCAAATAATAGTATTTAGTTGCAAAACAAAAGCAAAATACATAACAACTCCCTGTGCTGAATACAGTTTGTAGTTGCTTTGTCAGTATTTTTTCTTTTTTAAACTAATCTACTTAGACCATAGCCCCTCAGGCACAGATTTGTTTTCTTCCATGTTCCAAAGAACAAACAGCATACTGTTGGCAAATAAAATATTTTTTTCCCCAAAACACAGACTTTTTACTGCTTAACAGAAAGATCACTGTCTGTTCGCCTTGATTTTATACAATGTAATTACAGAAGAAAAAGTTATCAGATTTTCAGTTTTTAGGTAATGAAAATAAGTATCAGAAGATCAGATGGTTTTATTTAAATTCCTCAACTATTTGGTGCCCCAAATCCTTTACAAAAAGACCTCTTCTCTATTATAACAGTGGACAGATATTTCCTTTTCAATAAAAAGGAACCAAAGATGGAATTTACACCCCCACACACACAAAATACTTATATGCTCATTTAAGAGTACCCCCGAATTACAAGACAAAGCATCCCCTATCACCTCTTACAGCACCAGCGCCCCAGCTGCACCATCTTGCTTTAGAAGATGTGCATGTTTGTGGCATTTCTTACAGAAACTCCTTTACACCACTGGAAGACAGTATATACAGTAGGTAAAGCATACTTCATGAAACCTTGAAGTAAAGGAATTATTAAAATATATTTAGAGATTTTTTTATTTTTTTTTTCAAGGGACAGAAGCAGAACACTCATTTTTGCAAAAATATGACACTGGACTAACAAAATTATTTTACTGATGAGATCTTTGGCAAACCCGTGTGTTCTTTCTCATTCAAGAATACCAAATGAAGTTGGCAATTTATTAAAAGCTTTTTTCTGTAAATGTGGATAATCTCATAAAGGCTCTCAAAAACTGAACCTACACAATTTTGCAGATGAACAGCATTAATCTCTCAACTCACCACTGTAAAGCACTAGCTGTAACTCTTAAAAGATTTTTTCAAAGAAACACTATTACACAGTATTTTCTTTTCATCTTTGTAATAAAAACAGTAAATGTGAAGAAATTTTAGGTTCTGAGAGCAAATGTTAAAACACATTACAGCTTTTTAACCAGTATTTAAAAAAAAATGTTTAGACAGCTACTGGTTTATGCAAATTAGCTATTGCTTCTCTGAAATTAACTAGCAGCAGCAATAATGATTTATGAAGCTTATACAAGTATGAAATTGAAATTACAAAGATTATGGATTTTAAAAGCAGCTAGTTTGAAAAGTTATCCACTAAAATCCAGAAAATTGTTCAGGAGATTGTTAAAATTACTAAATATGGCTTGAATTGTATAAGCATAAACAATGCATTACAAATACAGCTCTTATACAATAGATTAAAGACCTAACGTCTAGACTATTTAAGTTCATTCATCATTTATTTAGATCCTGATTCAGAGTAGAGTTCTGATACATTTAAAGTTACCTTTGTGCACTTAGGCATAATCTTACACAATCTTTTTTAGCAAGTTTAAAGTCAGGAACATGTTCTTGTAAACTTCAGTTACGCTTTCACATGCTATATGCTAGGCACTCTCTCCAAAAGAATGCAGTCCAAATGGCTGCACTTTCTTACTGTTGTTTCATTTTCTTTGAAACTGCTGCTCTTCTTGACATAAATATCCTCTGATATAAACACCCCAAAGTATTTGAAACCTAAGAAACTGAAATACTAGAGAGCACTCACGGGGTTGTTTTACAAAACTTACACAGCATTAGGGTGCAAAATACTGTCCTGACACAATTTACACAGAAAACCGCACAAGGGAGAAGCACGGTCCTGACTCTGAATAGCCTGCTTCAGTCATATTTGTCTCTCATTTCCAAATTCTAGGGGGCAATTTAGTCTCCAATATCACTTAGAAGCTGTGAACACTAGTATACTCTCCAATTGCCACTGGTTTCTGGCCATCACTGTTCAGATGTAAGATTAGACTGACTTAAGATTTGAGCAATGTAGTCCTAGTAGAAAACCTGAATTTTCTTTAGAGTCTCCACTTCCCCCTCAACCGATTGGAAAAGAAGTATTACTCACAGCTCTTCCCAGCCCAGCAATTAGTTATGAGCCAAGTTTTTGCACAAGCAGACTGAAGATACGAAGAAAAGGTACCTCATTCTAAATAATGCACAGCATCCCATTCTAAAACTCTGCTAAAAGTATCTTGATGCAGATGTAAGGCTATGTAAAGAGACTTAAAAGGAGAACACTCTGAAAAACACTGTTAAGTTTATAGACAAAATGAAGGAGAAGAAATCACATGGGTTACAGAAGTTAAAACTAGATATCCTATTTATTGTTTACAATAACACAAAACAAAAAGAAACTAGAAGGTAGAAAAAAGAGGAAAAATACATCTCTGTTTTCTTTTAAACGCAATTTACCCCTGGAAAGGAAAATCCACAACATGATTGAATTCAGGAGCTTTGATGAATTACAAAAAGAGAAAAAAAACATATTGGCAAGATTTAAGTACACATTCATAATTAGACTGGATGAGAAACAATAGCATAATTATGAATATTTCTAAAATGGCATCTTATTCTTCATAGTCAGAAATGAGGGAAAAAAACACAACGAATAATGTAAAAAGCATTTTTTCATGAAAAAGCTTATCTTTTACCATGTCTGAAATCAGTGCCACCAAGTATGAGTTGCAAGACAAAGTAATAGCAAAATATCAATTCTCGAAGTACAATTTAACATAATATAGTGTTTTCACATAGCTTAGTTAACCGTTTGTACAAAATATATGAAATTCTTACAGATAACAGCTGTAAGAATTACTGTTGTCATCAGTAATATCTAATCCAACTTTATCTAAATAAAGTAATAAGGCTTACCCGCAATTCCTGTCAACAAAGTAATGAAGAGTTAACTATGATGAACTACTACAATGAAATCCAAACATGCAAAATGCTTTCTGTTCTCTTCAGGTACTGGCAAAAAAAATACCTTCTCTCAATTGTATCAATTGAAGACAAATTTATGCAAAACAAATGGAAATTCCCTTAAGAACAACAAATATACAGTTCAACAGTCTCCCTTAAGAGCAACAAATACACAATCCAACAGTCTTATAATTGCACTTGTTGATTATAACTGTAAGCAAGGCTGATTACACCCTGTTAGGTAAGTGGGTTTGACAATTTCTTGCAAAACAAAACTGAATTGAATAAAACGTTCAGAGACACAAAGTACATAGACAAGAGAGGACTGTGAAGTAAGTGTATTTTCAAATTATTCATTTTTTCTGCCTTATTTTAAATTATTTTAAAGGATCTGAACAGTGAGTGCACGAAAGACAGACCAAGTATCTAGTCTTCTGTGTTGAAACACACCACAGAGATGATCTCTCTGTAATCGGATACAGCTAAACTTCATATGAGAAGTTATCCAAAGAGCAGTTTTTTTTTTCACCCTCAAACACACAGTCAGCCCCAGAGCTAATGAATTAAAGAACATCCTCTTCTATTTAAAAAAAAAAAAAAAAGTTTTTCCTCTGTTCATAACAAAGAAGGTGTCAGGAAATCCCGTACAGCTAGGAAATGTCTACTAAAGTCTTCGGGGATCAGTACTTTTCATTTTGTTAAACAGCCCAGGTGTACCAAGACCAAGAAGGAATTCAGCCTAGTTCAGAAAAAGAAACTAGCAAGGTGGCAAGGGTGTGAACCTTCCCTTCCATGGTTAAGAAGAAGAGAGTGGGGAGTGGAAAACAAAACAAAACAAAACAACAACAACAAAAAAAAACCACCACCAGTCAGCTATGGGAAAGCTAAATGGATCAGAGATAAAGAGGTTATGAGAGATAACTTTACAATCTGCTAACAGGATATCACAGACATAATCTTGCAAGTTTGTATTTTGTAGAAAAGCAAAGAACTGGAGAGAACTGAAGACACCCTAAAAATTCAAGTAGAGGAACAAAGTCTTTATTGGACCAGTAGCCATAATTCTTCCAGAGTGTAATGTTGTACTTTGCCAACATATTAGTCCACTCGAAGTAAATTTAATCTGTACGTTACATACCACCTTGTGTGTAGATACATGCTCTACCAGGGGAGGTGCCAGATCACCAGCGCAGCACCAGTGACACATCACAGTGTCGCAGTGAGGGGAACACTTGAGAATAACCAGACAGACTTCTCTCCATTCAGCACAGGAGAAAATTGGAAGTTATCCCATGAGCAGCATAATAAAGCAACCTTGCCTTCCTATGGATTTCTGTACTACACCTTACATCGCCCTTCTGTTTATTCCTACTATGAATGTCTTTCCTGCAAAACTTTTTAGTTCTCTTTTCCATAATCATGAATCCCTACCCCCTACCACTATATTAGGTGTAGAAAGGGGAAAGAGAAAGAAGGAAAAAGGGGAGAAGAGATGAAAAGAGTTAAACAACAACACCAGGTATATCTCTTCTCTGTGAACAACATGACCACAGTCAGTTTAACCTACCCAGCTGTAAGAACCTATAGCCTCTCAGTTATTTACAAAATTTAATTTTGGATTATTCACACTCCTAATATTTTGAGCTAATTTAATTGTTTTGGCTTGAGTCATTCTTAAAGCTTTTCTTAGTCACAGACCAGGAAAAGGAAGCCATTAGGTTAAATCAAAGCTGCAGCCCAAACATTCCAAATATACTGATATTTATTTAAAGCAAACACTTAAGGAAAATACCTGCTTAATCCCATTAGTGTATATGCAGAAGATGTAAGTATGGTGTATGTGCTAGTACAGGCATAAGAAGTTGGAAAAGGTCTCTGAGGAAAATGAAGTTCTAACCAATCTAAACAACTGCATGAGAGATGAAGTTATGTCTACTCTAACATGAGCGGGTTTACGTATTTTCTAATACTGGGTAGTATTTTGGACAATGAACCACAGTTTACATATAATTACTACAAGTGACCAAAGGGTCATGGGAACATTACTCATTTCCTAAACTGGATTGAAAACTTCTTTTATACATTTATGCATGTTTTGTAGGTGATGTGACACATCACACATGGAAAACCTTGTTTTATGAGTAGGAGAACAAAGTTTTAAGCATCAGAGCACCAGAAAAACACAATGGAATATAGTGATTAATACAAAGTTCTACTCTCAAATGAAAGAAAAAAAAGCTAAATATTTCATTAGGACAAGGAGCAAGAGCTCTTCTAAAAAACAAAACCAAAAAAATAATAAAAAAGCAAAAACCCCACACCACTATCCACCAGGAAAGTTGGAGAAAACATACGACTAATAAGACTAGGAAGTGAAATAACAGGGTCTTGTTATATCTGAAATCCTGAAATAACATCTATATCCTGAAATAACAGGATAGTTACAAAATGTGCAGTCATTTAGTAGGCTATTTGTACATAAGGAAATGATTTATTACTTTACAATTGTAATTGGCAATTCAATATACTTAAATCTGAGCGTACTAGAACGAAGTGCCCAAACTGTTACAGTGAAGAATAGCTGTAAAGGATTAGTTCAAGTGCAAACTGAACTTTCCTTTTTTCTGCAATTAACAAAGGACTTAGAGACCCAGGTGAAAGGAAAAGCTTGTACAACTCTCCAGTTCAGAACTGTGTATCCCAGATTGTTATCCACTTCAGCAAGACTATGTAATTAACACAAGTAATAAAACATTAAATGATTCAAAATGTCCAAAACTAAGACATTTTAAACAAAACCATTATGAATGCAAGCTGCATAACAACAACTCAGCCATCATTTACCGTGTTTCTGATTGGAATTTTCTTCGGTTCTGGTGGCACATCCTGAGGAACAAATTTCACTGGTTCTTTAATCTGTCTCCGTGATCTTTTGGTCCCATCTGGTAAGGTTTCCATGGCAATATCAGCTTCCATGTCACTGCTACCTGCCTGGTCACACTCTGAGCACTGCCTGCAAAGTGAAAGATTTTCTATTTAAAACTGCAGTCACAAAAGCACAAAAGAAATATTTTGAAGCAGAAAATAAAAAGTGTTTGGGTTTGAAATAAATCAATTAAAGTCAGTAAACCCAATAGTGTCTAAAGGAATCTCTCAAACGTGATATTTTAAACAACTATGCAGAAAAACAGCAAGACTTTTTCTGTTCCTGTCTTTTTTTTTCCTGACAGTATTTAAACTTTGAAAACCAAGATTCTGAAAGTAGGATTTAATCTTCAAGAAAAACGCTTCCTATTTCACTATTTGTATCCTACCATATCCCTATTTTTAATGGTGTCCACTGATCTGTAATCTACTCATTATTGAAACTGCTGCTGCAGTTTAATCTTTACAATGACACACTGCTGAATTCACTCCGATGAGAGCGGTCTTTAGTAGCAGGGATTTGAAGAAAGAAATGTCTGTTATGAAAATCAATTTTAAAAATCTATCTCCTAAGGGAGAGGGTTTTGAATCTGAAAAAAAATAGCTGAGACAAAAGATATAGAAGTTGTAAGTATATACTAACAATCAACGAACACTGAGTTGAAAAAAACGCCTGTTGAGTTTCTGAAGAAGCACAAAATCACAATCAGAACTTCCAAAGTACACAAGCCTCTATTAACAAGCTCCATGATAGAATTAACAAGATGGGAAGTCATCAAATTTTGTTCTCATTTGCAGAAAATACTCATGCAAAGTCATAAATGCAGATGGTAACTAAAAATATGTTAAATGAAAAATGATACCCACTGCTAAAGGCTGCATTTCTTCTCACATAACATTTTCAATTCAGCAAGCTATAAATCCTTTCAAATAAAATCCAATTTATCACTATTTTCATGTTTTTAAAATGTTCTTTTTATAATCAACTAAAAAATAAAAATTATGTTCTGCTGTTAATTGGCTTTAAAAGAGATACATACATTAACCATTATCCAAATGCAGTTGTAAATTTGCTTCAGAAGGAGACAGACAAAATACATGTATTTAGTTATTTGTAGCTAAATGTTAATACATACTTGAGACAAGAAGGCATGCCCATCCCACATCTCACCAAAAGCACAAAGTCATGTACTTCATGTATGAGCTGATTTCTTCATATGTAGGTGTTCAACAGAAACGCTTTTGCTCCTCTGAGGTTCAGTAAGGCCTAACACAATATTAACTCATTTGATTTTAAAAAGCTAATAGTCTTGGTTTTATTTTGAAAAGCCCTCGCTGACCAGTCATATATTGCCTTTAATCCAAATTGCAATTCCCCTTCAACTCAACAGAACAGAACCACAAATACAACAGAAAACAGTTTAAAATCATATTTTTAACAAAGGCTATTTCTGATGTACGGTTCCATTAAGTTCTTAAAATACCAATGGAAAACAAAAGAAGTGAATCAGTGGCCATAGCGTCTATTCCAATAGGAATCAAAGGAATCCAAGTTCAAGCTTTAAGTTTTTTTTTTTTTTAAATAAAGAACAACAACCACCACCACCACCCACACACAACCACAGAGCTTTCTGTGCTTTGTAATTTTCACAAATTCATCCAAGCAGTGTAGGCTCAGATCTCTTCTGGCTATACCTGCAGATAATGGCAGTCGTCATGGCCTGCTAGACAGACCGGTGGCTGACAATGAAAATACAGGGGATCTAATTTAGGATTAAATAACTGTTATCAGCGTGACCTTGGTTAACTCAACACCTTTCTGCTTTAATTTTTCGATATGTAAAATTAAGATAATTGTTAGTGCATTATAATGTTATGAAGATTAACCATTTCTTATCTCTAAAGCACTTGAGATCACTGGAATTAGGACACATGGCAGTACTAGTGGTATTTGCTGATCTAGAAAAGCAAAAGTACTACAAGGCAGACTGCAGGAAAGATAACACTGTATGGAGACTTCATTAGTAGCCAAAACACAAGGAAGTCAGTTTATTCAGATTTACACTTTGCAAACAGTTTGAGGCCAGCATACGACTGTATAACATACAATTAATATTCTTCCTCCTCTTTACAGACCTCTGTCCTCTACGCACACTGTGCCTGTTAACATTTCTAGGCCTCTTTGGTACACTAATAATAAATCTAATAAAAATACTAATAAAAAGCTAATAAAAATAAAACCAATAATAAATTATAAGGTATAACAACTTTCATAAAATGGTACCTTTTAGAGTTACATATTTACAGAAATTTGTGTGGATAATCATACATAAATATGTATACACACAAACTTAAACAACTAAACAAAAGCACACAGACCAAAGTATTACTACCTTCTATCACTATAAGTTTATAGAGAAAAGCTCTCCAGTGATCTAAAGTGAGAAAGAAGCTTTAGAGATAACAGTATTCCCTCAATTTTTCTTTTTTTGCTTACGCTTAGCTAAAGGTTATTTTGTGTTCTTTGGTTTTATATGTCACATTGTCTTCGAGTTGTCAAGTCAAATCTCTAGGGGGCTTTTTTTGTTTGGTAAGCGCCATAGAGCGTGGCCCTTCATAATACTGTAGCATTGGCCATGTCATTAATTTATGCAATGGAAAGCACAACTGAAGTACTTTCCATGATCTGCTTATGCAGATGCAAACAATAGCTGTGAAAGTGTTCCAAGAACACCGTGATGAGCAATTCTTACAAAAAGTTTTTTTCACCTATTATTATGGTAAGAATATGTACTATATGTAAATTAATAAAATAAGCATTCTACAAGTAAAGAGCTGCATAAAACTGAAATTTTTGTAAGACGAAGAACTGTATGATCTTACAAAAATATTTGGAGCTGGGAACCCAACTTGCTGGATCTGCCACCCTGCACCTATGATTTAAAGCATTCCCGTTCTTTGGTTGAGCACTATTAAAAGAGAAAGACACATTTTTCTCCTACATAATCTCAGGCAGTTGTACAGAAAACTATGCAGACCTGTAAAGTACTTTAGTTTCACTACGGCCCTATTCAAACATAAATAAATTACTATAATTTTGATGTTAGTGAGGAAGACCAGAAACATTTCATCCAGGAGGTAAGATACTGCCTGCAAGTTTCTGAAATTCCATTTCTATGACCAAGCTTGCTCTGAAACAGGTCGTGCAACTGTCACAGCAATCGAATTTAGAAAAAAGCAAGATCTACAAAAAGAAAGCTGCAAAGCCACAGTATACTGGGGGGTAGGGGGAGTAAACACAGAGAACAAAACCTTACAAATACACTGAAGATAAGGTTAAAAAAAAAAAAAAAAAAGGAAAGTTTAAAACATGAACTCACAAGGAACCTCTTGATTTACTGGAATAGCCTCTACTAGCACAGGCAACCATGTCTTATCAACCCTTTTACAAAGCAGTCAAGCTTCAGCTATAGAGTTGTTTGGTTGTTAGCTCCCATAGGACCCACAGAAAACCTATTACAGAAATACGATCCTCTAACTTGGAAACAATCTCCTAACTTTCAGCTCCTATTATGGCTTATTTCAACATGATTCTTGAATTTAAAGTACTCTTTTTTTCCATTCTGCTGTTTAATTCCAATATATTCATAGAAAGCAGACATAGGACTCCCATTCCTTCTCTGGCAATGCTGAAGTCACGTTCGTTTTATTTCATCTTTTCAAGGACGATCAGTGAACAGAGAACCTATCACAACAGGTCATCTTTCCATCTGTTCAGACCATCTATGACTATGTCTTAATTAGTAAGCACTGCCATGCAGCACAAGTAATTTAATAGGAAAAACAGTGCTGAAGATTCGATTTCTGTACACAGATTTTGTTTTGTTTTTACCCTGGATTTGCATAATCTAGCCTTGGAGAAAATCAATAGTTGAATGTGATCATCTTCTGGACTCATCTGAAAGGAATGCAGTTACCACAATGTGAACCAAAAAGCAGCAAGTGTGAACAGGAAAACACATTAAAATACATTTGCCCCTTGTGGAAAATGGGAGACCATCACTGAACATATTATCCATGTCTGACACAAGAGCATTGTAGCATTGCTTAACAGCATTTTCCTATGCTTCAGATGTGATTTTTTTTGTTGTTGTTACCTATTGTAAAAAAAAATAGTATGAGAACGGTAAAATCCTTTGATATCCTTATTGGATATCAAGTAAACATGATAAAAGAGATGTGACAGCCAAAAGAAACATTTTCAACAACAAAAATCTACTCAACAGAAGCATCACTACACTTTCCTTAAATGACTGTTAAGTTGTTGTTCAGGGAGCTTTCATGTTGATCAAAATGCTTCTTTCTTGCTGCCATTTATTTGAAAAAAACTAAAATTTTTCAAAAATTATTAATGGTCCAGGCTAACACTAAAACACCGTTTTTTGTGTACCTGCATGATGCAAATGTTTCTGCATTGTCTAACTAACTAGTTAGTGAATATATTTTTGAGCATGGGCAGCTTCAAGAAGTGTCTGAACCCAAAATGGTGCTTTACGTTGGGGCTTTGGTAAGCACTCAAAGACCAAAGAGTGCTTTCTACTTACGAAGTTTTAGAAAATAATAGCACAAAAATAGATTTTAACCTAGAAATTAATGAAGTGAAAAAGTAAACACCTACATCACTGATAAAACAAGTAGAAGAAGGACAGTTTGGATTTATTAATTTATTTATTTTGGTGAAGTGGAAATGAAAACAGAAGAGAAATAACCCTGTTACTTCCCCCCAAAATTAGTGCAAACAATGACATTATGATGCTTCCTTATGCTGCAGCTTTATACATCAAAAATCTAAATGCACTTTACCTAATGATGGGTCTGGAACGTAGAGATTTGTGAAATAATGAGAGAAACCAAAGAAAATTGAACACCATCCCTTTATAAATGAAATGTCACAAAGTTGAAGATCTCATAAATAGACCTCAAAGCCAACATACAGGTAAACTTAACACAAACCTGTTGTTAATATTAGTAATGAAGCAAAAAATTATTTGCTGTATTACACAGGAAACCAGACAAAACATATGAAAATATTTCATTGAAAAGACAACAATACTATAAGCATTATGAAAAAAAATGAGGTCTTGTTCAATTATCACATTATAGAAGAATGAGACTGGCTTAATTGCGCTATGCTACATACTTTGAGTGGCTTGCAAGATGAAAATACAAAAGAGTCGGTCTGAACAAGTTAGCCATTCTTATAATCACAACTGGCCAACAGAAAGAGGATTTGGAAGAAACGAGAATCCTCAGCGCACGGTGTTTAATGTGAAAAGGGTAAATTTCAATATTCTGTGCTTGAGGAACAGCACTACAGTATGCTTTAAGAAAACAGTTCTGCCCTCACTTTAAAAGGGAAAACTGTTCAGTTATTAGATAGAGTTTTTAATTAGGAGGCAACAGGTCTAGTAGACATACCCTTTGATAAATCGCCTCTTCAAATTTTTGCAAAGAATTAAACCACTCTGAGCTTCAGAAACATGGACCATAGCTTTAAGATGACAGCTATGCTCTGGAAATTTGAACGAATGGTATACTGAAAGTAGGGAAAAAAAGAGGACTGCTTTAATCTGGAGATAAAAAGACAGTAGATATGAACCAAAAACAGTTTTTCAAAGAGCTTCAAAGAATATTTTTCAGGGAGTAACGTTACTGAAAATTTGCCACTTGCAACGACCCAAACATCTTTCAATTAGGGCAAGTGAAAAAAAAACATAAAAATTTACATATGTAATATGCAATATTATATCGCCCACATGCTTGTATTTAAGTGACTAATTTTATACCATTATCCAATGACTCTGAATGAAAAAAAAACAAGACCTGCTGGCTCAGTATTGAACGAATGGTCTCACGAATATAAATGAATGGCCAGATACAGAATGAGTGTTCGTGGGACTATTTGTCAAGGACTCCAGAGCTCATTCTGTCCTCTGGCCAAAACAAATCCCCACAGCAATGTTACCACCAAAATATTTTGGCCTTCAGGAACAAAAATAAAAACAACTAAATCCAGTATAATCATTAGTCCTTGTTTGGTTAATCTCAGTCCCCAGCACTTCATATGCTACCAGACGTTATCACTGTTTTTCAGAGATCTGATTTCAATAGAAAATGCTGGTCTCTGTTGGTAGTTGACAAGTATTTTCTTAATAAAAATACCAATATTTCATAATCAGATTTTGATTCATTGTATTGTTTTTCAACACCTGTATTGTTTTTGTATTGGTTCAGGTTATTCTCTACCAGGAATGCATATAGTCTCACTTTATCTAGGATGGTCGGGGGCATAAAAACACACAAATTGTCAGAGGGAATGACAAGACTTATTTTTATGATAACACAGGAATCAAATGAATATCCTAGTATTTAATCAACAGGATTTCTAAGAAACCAAACATTTCTGAATTTGTAAATAAAAGTATGCCACAGCATTTTACTCTATGACTACAACTGCTGGTCTACTTTGGGAGTACCACATCAGAACAGACAGAAATTAATGTTTTTACATTCTATTACTTAAAATAGGTAGGTTATGCTCTTCCATTGGAAATGAGGACAGGCTGTGAACTTATTATGTTAAAAACAATTTATTTCTAAAATGTTCAAGATGTATAAATGTTACCTTGCAGAAAACTGTCAGGCCTCTGAATTGGGGAAATTCTTAGTGTTAAGCACGAGGAACCTGTTTCTAGTCAGTTGTGAGGCACTGGTACTCACCAGGTAAACTTTTACTGTCATTTTGCTAAATCTATCATCTCCACCTCCTTTTAATGTTTAGAAATACTCTGATAACTAATTACAATTTGTGCTTTCTTTAATAAGTTAGCATTACATAAAGTACTTTAGTTTCACTAGGTTCCTATTTAAACATAACTAAATAAATTACTGTAATTTTGGTGCTAGCGAGGAGGACGAGAAACATTTCATCCCATTCTCTCAACATCTCAAACAAAATGCATATGAAGAAAGAAAACACAAAGGGCCGTAAGACTCAGCTCACTCATGAGAGGGCCTTGCCTGCAATTTGTTACTTCAGCTCTCTGTGGGGTCAGTCACAGAAACAGTGCCCAGCCAACGTTAAGACTTTTTAGAAGTTGATTCTGCTTGTACAGTGGGGTGGGGGACAGAAAGACATAGAAAATTTTAAGAAGAAATACGTTTTTAACTGTTACTTTTCTTTAAAGATAGAATGTTATGTATCTTTCTTTGCAAGTCATTTTGTTTGGAAAGCGAAAAGCTTTTTTAGGGGATTTATTTCAACAATTCCAAAATCCACTTTGTAAACTGCAACGTAAATTCCTATTTAACAGTGAGCATGAAATGCACAAAAGGAAAGAACAATTAACTAATCCACATAGCACCACATTCACAGGCTGGATCATTTGGCATCCTCAAAAATGGTATAAAACACTAAGCATATGGAATAGACTCATGGTAAACTAACCAAAGTTTAAATAAATATGCAGTAAGAAAATATATGACAACTAATTAGTTGTCAAACTTCTTATAAAGGCTTAATTTAGTAAGCAAGAGTAAATGATTACCAGTGATAATGTAATGAAAAACAAAAATCAAGAAACAATCATTTTTAACTGTTTCCTGCTTACTGTTTTAAAAGAGGATTAAAGTCAACACTTTTAAGCACTTTAAAAATAAAATATTTCAACCTGCCTAAAGTTTCAAGGAGTTTCCCTTTTTCTTACTTCATCTTTGTGCTTAAGTGCCCATTATATCCTATACAATATCTGAAAAGTATGTAGCCCCTTTTTTAGTACTTAAAAAAAAAAAATGCACCTTTCTTCATGGCTTAATCAAAAGATTAAAAATATATTCACAACAGCAGGAGGGAAAAACCTGCTGAACTCAAACTTAGATTAAGAGTCCATTTGATATGCTCTCTACTGATCCTGGAAAGAATACATAAAGGCATGTAAATGATGAAAAGAATGCAATCAATACAGATCAATTTGTCTGCTATAATCTGAGACTGCAGAATATGCCTTAGCTAATTAGAAGTAAAACCTAAGTTTCTGATCTGAGATATAATTGAAGCATAAAATTCACAACAAAGATAAGTGAGAATTTTGAAATAAAAGCATTTACCACCTGCCCTATTCTGCCTTTAACACCTATTGAGAATTGTCGTTTTACATCTTTTGGACTGATGGCTTTTAGTGAGTCTTTTCAACTTGGTTAAAAAGAAGAAAAAAAATCAAGAACATCTTGTGCAAATAAAGAGGATACATTAAAAAAACAAAAAACCTTCCATGTAACATACCTGCTTGGTAAATCCAGAATCACAGACTACATTCAATAATTTAAGGAAAATTACATTCAGAAAAATATTAGTGATGGTGAAAATCTTTCTGAGCTTTTCAGCTTTTAAAGGAAATCTCAATTTACTAAGTTTACTGGGATAAATTCAGGTTTTGTCATATTACAATAAACAAAAAAAATCGATCATCAAAACTACCCAAAAAGATTACTTAAGTAAATGTTTTATGGAAGTTTGAAGAAAAAATTAAGTACACGTGAAGAAAAATAGAAACGGAGTTCTCTTGATTAAAACAGTTTTACTGTATTATTAAAAAGAATTCTTATAACATTCTGATTTGGCATCTTAACATTCAGACAAGGCGGTGATGATTCCTGGAGGTGCTGTATACTAACTTCTTGCCAGATAAAAACTGCTTCTAAGGAATTGCTTCTAACACAACTCAGAGCAGTTTAGAGACATGCAGAACACAGCCGCACACTAATTTATTACAGCTTAGAAATCAGCACCTCTACACATTATCAGTTCTCCATGATATCACTCAAGCTTTTTTTCTGCTCCATTGCCACAAAAAGAATTTTAATTCATGGAAATGTAACTGTAATAAGTACAGTTAAACATATACTTTTGCCATTGCAGAAGACAGGAAATCACTTGGGTTTACTTCTATATTGCAATACAACGATCTACTACTAACAAGTATATTTTTAATTACTTACAAGTATTTTCTTAAAGACCTGGTCAGAAGAGTTGTGTATCTGGGCCCTAAGATAAACAGAAGACCAAGTCTTTCACTTCCTGAAGCACAATGAAACCTATGGTTTCCTACCGTTATTAAATAGCCTTGTTAATAAGCACAGATAAACTCAAAAGCTAACAAAATTAAAGCTATAATCTATTTGTACAGTGGCCAATGAGAAGTCTTTACTACATAACTTTTTAGCTTCAAACATCACTGCTGAAAATAAAGTAACTCACTTCAGACAGTATTAGCAATGTCTAAAACACTTAGAATTTGCAAGTCTGTTCATGTTTATGTCCTACTTTAAGTACAGAGATAGCACAAGATAAAATATAAATTGCATTCTTACCAGTAACTGTTCTTGGTCTTCCTTGGCATCCTTGTAAGAGGTGGATCCAGACAACCAAGATGATAATGCAGTTTACAAGTATCACATAGTAACAGTAGATGTTGATCATGGTTCTTCTTGCAAATTCCACAACTTTTAATGTAGGCAGCAGAAAAGCATTAAAATTACATTTGAAATTACAATGAATAAGTGATACATCCCAGCACATGCCCCAGCTTCAATATAAATATGTAGCAACTGATTTCACTTAAGCACATAATTACTTTTTAAAGAGCTGCTATGTATACACAGTAAAACATAAAAGGTACCTAATATAGTTAACTTAATAAAGAGACCTTCAAACTAATTTTTGAGGACTTCTGACCAATAAGTAATTACTTGATACTTTGACAAAACGTACCAGTGGCAAATGGAAGAAAGTATTACCTTTGCCATCCAAACACTTAAACAGAAAAATTATACTGCTACTATCAGTCTTAGCAATTGTACTTACTTCAATAAAGCAAATACCCTGAAACAGGCCTGTGCTGCTATTACACTGGGCAATATGTCAACTCATAAGAAATTACATTTCTTTTTTTAATTATTATTTTACTGGAATTAACATTTTAGTTCAGTTATTTCAAAAATATCAGATGTTCGTTGATCCCATTATAAAATGGGAGAAGCTAAATGACTGGATTTGAATGCAACAGAACCAGTAAAGTATAACTCTATTTATTTGTCTAAATGTGTAAAATTGCCAAATCCTCAGCCCACTTCCTTGTTTTCAAGATTTCCACCTCTCACTGCACTAGAATCAACTTTGGCATACGTAACCCATCTTTTTTTACCCTGCTAGCTGGGCAAGACACTGCCCATTTGCTGTGGCTAGAGGCCTGGCTGCTGCCCTCTCAATAAGCCACACACTGTGCCACTTCTCAGCCGGTGGCAAGAGAAATAGATTGAAGAGCACAGTTGCGCTCTGGGATCCTAGTGTACGTTCCACTGTTAAGTTTAGTTAAAATCCAGTCAGTAGCTTCATAACATATACAAGGTGGGAAAAGGTAGAGCAGCAACAGAATAAGTGAATACATTTTATTTTGTTTGGAAAAAAAATAGAAGCAGGGAAACTTCAAACAGAAGATACCCCAAAACATTTGACAACCTGTGAACAAAAAGTAAATATTCTTATCTGGCAGGTGTTTTATGCACTCAGCCACTGTGACTAAACAGCAGCAGCACCGTTTGCAAAATCATCAACACAGAAGATTACATTCAAAAACACAAAGCAACCAGTTAAAAATTTTCATTATCATAGAGACAAAAGACTTCAATTTCAGCTGTAAAGAGTTACCTTTGTTCTTATAAAGCACTGCTATCTAGTCAGCAAAAAAAAACTCACTGATGTGTACTAAGGTGAATAATTGACAACTTCTCAAATTAACCTTCAGAAGTAAAACATATCAGACAACTCTGAAGCATTTTGTTAATCAAAGTTGAAACAATTTTCTCTTAATAGTTTTTTGAAATTGCAACTTAAAAAATATTGCATCTATTTTGTTAAGACTTCATATTACTTGCCTATAAAGTACAGCTGGGAGCGTAGATGTCTTTTGTGTTCCTCCTTCCTTTTTACTTGGTTTTCTTTCCTTAGGAGCACGTAAAATTGCAGGTATGTTCAATTTCTATTGGATTTGAACAGATGCAGTACACGTGAGTCTTGGGACTTTCAGAGAACACCATTCCAATCTCAGTGTATGAAGGACAGGACTCCATTTGGGAAATGGCTTAGTCAGCTATTTTACAGACAAAAGCAACTACATATATTTATATTACAAAATGGAATTGCGGTAAAGTAATATTATACTCATTTCTCAATTCAATAAATAACACACTGAAATGCTAGCATTTAAAAATTCTTTTCAAGCTTTAAGATAGAGGAATGGACAAACATGCATTTGTCTAGAAAACGGAAATAAGAAAAGCAAAATTCATAAAACTGACAGAAGAATGCTGAGGCACTTTGTTTTTTCCCCCAACATCCCTACTACACTGGTGCTCGATAGGTTAATTAGAAAAATTATCTTATTGGACCAAGCCTTCCACAAAACAGACGAGATTCTCTTCGGATTTCTACTAATCTGCAGTACGCTAGCTTCCCAGACAGCAACCATCTATCAAAGTCATTTCTCAGCAGCCCCATGGGCCTGCATCTGTTCAACCAACTGGAAAAAAAGCCATGCAAGCTGTGCAAATGAATTCTACTCAACTTTTTTTTTTGGTAATATTTGTACCAAGAAATATATTTGTGAATACTTTTTTCAAAGCCATCTTAAAAAGGAGAAAAAAAATCTTGATCCAAGAGATGTGATGTACTATATAATTTTTCCTTCACAAGTAGAAAAGACAGGCCGACAAACAGAGCCAGAAAAAAACTAACATAGCATATAAGAACTATTATTGCATAGGGTAAGCTTCATTTCCTGAACAGCAGTCCAAACTCAGCAGTACCAAAAGGCATCACAAAATTATGACCCAATTGTACGCCTGCATTTTCACAATGAACAGTTTTTTCCATCTGCTTTAACAATCTAAGAGGAAATCATGTCAATCTCTCTGTGAAAGCTAAAACATCCATTGCCATTTAATACCTTTGATATAAAACATATCAACACTGCAAGAATCCACATTTCTCTCTTTTCTCCATGTGTATCAATGGGAACAAAGAGATAACAGCTGGCACCAGGAAGTAATCCAAATCTTCTCTTCTCCCAGATATTTATATTCATTTTACCAAAATACTCTGCTCTGTCCAGTTTAAAAACATCATATACACAGTGCCTCTTATATAAACCATCAAGTTACCATACCATTTGAAGCCTGCAGTAACTAAAGACAACATGGAGACAAAAACGGTAGGATTAACTTGTGCTTCACATTCAGCTTCATCATAAATGACAGGTCAATCAGTTCTAGCAAATGAACGAATTTTGCAAACAAGATCGCTATTACAACAACAAAATTGAACTACAGATTTCCAGTAGGTAGTTTGCAGAAGTCTATATATTTCAATCAGGAGACATTATCCCCAGAGTGAAGCCTGGGTCTGATCAAATCAATTTATTTGGCCACAAAAGTGACAGATAGAAACAAAGGGGCCCATTCTTGGAAAACCAGGTCTGCCTAAGAACTATAAAAAGCAAAGAAAACCAACCTGTCCAATGATTCTACCCAGCAGAGCCCAAATGCCTTGCCCTTCATTTCGCAGTTTTCCATTCATATTTTGTAGCTCTTCCAAGGACTCACAAAGCTATGCAGATAAAGAAAAAGCCAACAGGAAAGAAAATCTATTAAGGTTTATTTAATAAAATTTATTCACCTATCAAGGGTGCATTACATTATTGTGGGATTGAAAAACAATGGAACTCGTGTCAACACAGCTGAGATCTATGCAATCATTCAGCAATTTAAGATGAAAACCCGGGCAGCTGCCTGTTTTGTGAAGATCTGAAGCATTTCCGCATAAAAATAAGGTTCCATAAAGACAACTAGAAAGCAAAACTAACATACAGCAATGTCTTGTACGTGTTGTCCATACCACTTAAGCAGCAAGATTATAACAAGTAAACATATAAATGAATTAAAGCTCTATATTGCCATATCAAAGAACTTTTTACCCACTCATAAATGAATTAAAGCTCTATATTGCCATATCAAAGAACTTTTTACCCACTCTAACAGAGATGTAAGTAATTAAAGGATGCAAGCAGAAATTTTTTTTTTTTCTTCTGGAAGTAACTCTTAGTCACCACACAGCATATACAACCTATAAATTTGGTTAAAAGCTCCCCCCAATCTCCTTTGTCTTTAACCACTTTGGGCAGTTCACAAGGATCTGCTGTGCCATTTACATATGTTCTCTTTTAAAACACATACCCAACAGTTTAAGAGCTATAAACAGCTATTTTTTGTTATCACTAATCACCAGTTGATAGATTACTGAGTTCAGCAAGAATTGCAACGTCACCTGTCACAGAATATACAGTATTTCTATGTTCCATTTAAAATATTTAAAGGTTAAAAATAATAATAATTATTTAGTAAAAATGCAATTAATACATGAAATGTTTTTTATGCACAATAGTGAGTTTGGTTTTCTTTTTTTTTTGAGGGGGGGAGCAGGTTGGGGGGGTGCCAAACTGTTGTCTCAACATCTCAAACGAAATGCATATGAAGAAAGAAAACACAAAGAGCGTTAAGTTCATTCATAAGAGGGCCTTCCCGCAATTTGTTACTTGAACTCTCCGTGGTTCACAGAGAAACAGTGCGCAGCCAACTTAAGACTTTTCAGAAGTTGATTCTGCTTGTATGGTGGGGTGGGAACAGATAGCCACAGAAAAATTTAAGAAGAAATACATTTTTAACTATTACTTTTCTTTAATGATAGAATGTTATGTATCCCTCTTTGTAAGTCATTTTGTTTGGAAAGCAAAATGCTATCAAAGTTAACAGCAGCAATATTAAAACAGTACAATGGTTTATTATCCTTATTTCTTCACCTTATTATACTCCACATGAAGCTTTTCTTGCTCATTTTCTAATTTATCCTTGATATTCCTCTGCTCAGCCATATTCTCCTGGATTTGAATCATGCGCATATTTCTCTCTATTTAAAAGAAAATCTCATTATTTCCTAGCCTTGGCTATATTTTCAAGTTTTATGCACTGAAAAAAGTAAAGCAACGAAAAGCATAAAACCATAACAAAAAAAGCACACAAAATTATAGCCTATAGGTTTATTACACAGCCTCAGTAGAATGAACACTCTTAACACTTTTTGCTGCATACAACAACCTAGTATAGTTTAATGATAAGCTTTGATCAGCTATCTACTTGACAGTCCCAAAGTCAAAAACATGCCATTCCACACATTAACGAAAAT
>VXAA01003152.1:244414-282604 GCA_013399115.1 Anseranas semipalmata
CAAAGATACTTAAGCTTCTACTCTCTTCTCAGAAAAGACACTACTGCCTGTTTATATTTGAAAGATTTTTTTCTTTTCTGAAACTTCTTTAAAGAGAAAACTCACCAATTTTCTGTATAAATAGAGATACTGGGCAATAATATTTCCGACCTAAAATTAAATCATAATTTGTATTTGCCTAATAACAAAGAAATACAAGAAAAAAGCCCATGAATTTGGACAGTACAAATACAGTAAAATGACTATTTTGCATTGAGAAAAATATGTGATTTTGGTCCTTACCAAGGTAATAATTGACAAAATCAGCAGTGAGAGCTGGTTGTTTATGTTTTCTTCTTCCATCAACACTGGAACTAGTATCTGATGTATCCACTGGAAAAATGTCTGTACTTATTCCCATTAATTCAGCTTTGCGCATAAGCTTACGTATGGCTGAAGCACTGCTAGTAAGTGGTCGTGGCAGCTTCTCCCTGGGTACCCAGGCCTGTGGCCTGGTGGTACGAGCCAGCTCTGCCTTGGCACGATACTGCTGTAGTCTGGCATTGATTCGAGCCTACAACAAAGAATTCCATGAATTAGGAACATAAGGGAACAATTCAAAACCATTTTTGAGTTCCATCATTTTGGAACACATGTGCATTTTATTTTCAGTTTAAAAGCTGTACAATCTAATAAATACTATTTTCATTCTGGAACATTTTGCCTCAAGAAAGATACTAACAGACATTTGATTTTACTTCAAAATGCCCTTTCACTACGTTTTGGAAATATTCAGATTCCTTGATGAGGTTACCTCATTAACATGAATGATTGCTAGCTTTCAGACAATCCTTTCTAATAATGATAATTTGATGGGACCCTGAAAACCTTGGCTGACCTATCAAAAGTACACCAAGCTATACCTTAAATTGGTATTTATATGAGCAATAAAATTTGGTGAATAGTATTTTTTCCATATTTGACATCCTTTTGTAGGAACTCCTTTCTCAATGCCATATCTCTTTATAAATGTTAAACTAACTGATTATAATGTGCCAAAACCACAACCCAAAGAGAAGCAAAATCGGCAGTAGAAGCTCCCTATACATATTGTTGATGACATCTGTATATCTGTGACCATCTGGGGGATCAACCCAGACGATCAAGTTGTTGCTGACAGATGAAAAAAAATTGTCTTGTGGGAACTCAATGCAGCAGCAAGCCTGGCAGAAAATGACATCAACATCCAAACCTTCAGAGGCAAAACTCCAACTGACTATCAGTTAGAAGTTGTTTATCTGCCTGCATAAAGAAGCAGCTAAACTAATCTGACTGCCCCACCATATGGTATGAGACACTCTTGGGAGAAAAACAAAAAAGTTTGCATATATATGCGCCATGTTTAAGGAACATCTCTGATTACAAACAGCATTGCTAAAGGTAGTATTACAGGCACAGTTTAACATATAACCTTACTAGGTCTTGAACATTAATGACCAAGAAACATAACAAATGTGGCTCGGAGGCTAGTTCTAAGCCCAAGCATTTTTTTTCTTGAACGCAGAGCAGCAAGCAAGAGATCCACCTGCAGTTGCCACCTTGCTTTATTCTCCACTAGAACAAACAAAGATGGCTTAAAGCTTCCTCAGCCTAGATGTTTCTTTACTGATAACATGCTCAGTTTGGAAACTCCTGGTGTCATTTAAGATGTCATGCAACTGCATACTCAGAGCCTTATTCCAGAAATAGATGGCACATCAGAGTGACTAGTCTAAACGAAATCCTTAACTCTCAACGTGGATTTAAGGAATTTTCAAGTATACATTTTATTTAAGGAATGTATGTTTCCTTTATTGATACAAAGAAAGTATTTTAACATAGAATATTTTCCAACAATCAATAACAGTCCTAGACAGTTTTATATATTATATTCTTTAGAAGGATCTTCTTTTTTTGGGCCACAGGACTGGCCAGACTCAGCTCAGGTATTCTTGCCAGGACTATGAAGCACCAAATACCATCTTATTCTCCTCTGAAAGTATGCCTCAAAAATCCACTTTCACAATACCACACAACTTACTTGTACAACTGCATACTTATTTATGTTAGCTCAATCATTGTAAATCTTACTTACACTTAAAAACTCCCGTGAAAGTGAGCATTTTTAATGTGTGTATGTACACACATGCTATAGATTCTTATTTCTCACACAAAAATCCTCCAGTAAATTCAACTGTCTTTGTTAAGTTAGGACTTCAACTTCCTCACGCATATAATGTGCAGTAAGGTAAGGTATGAATTTATACGTACTGTGTGTCAACTCCACAGTCAGACATTTCTGGTCTGTACTAAGAACCCTTCACAGTGCTGAATTTCTAGAAATGCACAGAAACCACTTAAAGACAAACAATTATTTCATAAATCCCATACCCATGGTGTCTTGCTTTGGAGGAAAGAGAAGGAAGAGAGGGAAATGCTGGGAACTTACCAGCACTAGCAGCACATCATAGCAAATACACGGCTCTAACCAAAGGCCTGAAAACAGAGCTAAGAGCCTGTTGGACCCAACCTGATTTTGCACAACCAACACTTACCATTATGTTGGGTAGTGTTCATATCATTGTGATTTCTCCACTACGTTGTGGTGTTTCACATAATTGAGAGCTGTGTGTATTACACAATTACGTAACTTGGTGTAAATCAAGTCACACCAAAGTCAATACTTCACAGAAATATTTTATTCAAAACTCTTCTGTGATAGAGTTTGCTCATATTCATTCTCAAATGCACAGGTCATTCTAAATTAGTATTTTGTTTTCCTATTCAAATATCTTTGAAGATCTAGAAAGCTATAATTTTTTTTTTTTTAAATAAAAAGTTTGATCATACGAAGATTTCTTTTCTGATCATTACGCTACAGTTCTCCCTTCAGAGAAAAAAAAAGTTTTTTCTCTCTATAATTTCTCTCTTCCATTATCTACCAAGCACCTGCCAATTTCTATAACAAATTAGGCAGAATTGCTTCAAGCAACAAGCTGCTTTTCTGCACACGTATGATTTTTCGGCGCAATTCAGTGCAGCCTAAACAGTGAAAACAAAGAAGGTCACAAATTCCTCAAGACTCAGAAAAAATTAAGTACACACATTCATCCATACTGAAGTACACAGATTTCCTCAGAAGGATTGAAATCTTGATATCAACAGGACATTAATCATATGAACTTATGCAATAACTAACAGTTTCATATGGTTCAGCCACTGGACAGGGATATAGACTTTGCCTAAGATTTTCAGACATCTCCTACTCAGCAGCACAGACTCAGTGTCTGCATTTAATACCTTTTTATTTTTTCTTCTAGGAAATCTTTACTATAAAAAAAACCTGCACATGAAATTCTACTTAGCTCTACAGCAAGTGAAGTGATCTAGCAAGAAAAAAACTTCAGGCAAGCCAAAGTCTGCCAATGTCAAAATACTACTACAGAAAAAAGTATGATGTACACAAATGCCCTTTTCTTGACTACCTGTTTTTTATATTTATTTTTGTTAAGAGTCTTCAAAAAAACGTTAAACAATATCTATGAATTACAATGAAAATGTAATTACCGACTTTCTGCAAACAAAATAAGACTTTTCAATTCAGGCAAGGATAGATATTCCTAGTTGACAATAAGTTCACTGAGAATTGTTCTCAGAGGACAAAACCTACCAATAATTCACTGCTATGTAAACTGAACATATGCCATCCATATATTTCACATTTCATTTACTATACATAACAATTACCAATCCTCTTCATTTCTCTCTCATTTAACATGGATGATTAATGCAGACGCATTTGTGTCAGGAATACAGTACCTGAGCTTCTGGCGAGAGCTGTTTTTCTCTTTCCTGCAAGGACATTTTACAGTAAGATTGTAATGCCAAGTAGTTCTTCCGCTTCCATTTTCTGTCTAACCTGTCTGCATGCTGTTTACAATAAGCAAAAAAAGGGTCAGCTATATCCTGTTTCAGAGAAAACAAGGAGAAAGAACAAAAACAAAGTTAAGACATACAAGGGCAAAAGGCTCTGAATAATAAAACATTGTGCCAATAGTTCCTGTATTCAAATAGACAGATTTTAAAATCAATATGCATGTTTCTAAATCAATTTTGTCATGTTGATGTAATATGCCATATAAAGTGGTTTTCCCTCTTTTTCATTTTATGACCCTAAATTTTTTAAAATGCGTTAACTTAAATAGTTAACTCAGTACTATTTGATCTCTGCACTATCTTCTCATTCCCCCAAAAAAATGCAGAAGAAATTCCTAAGCGCAAATCCATTTAGCATATAGCATGTATTGTCAACTTCCTATTGCTTCACTGTGTCATCTTTTGCGTAATATCCTACAAGGAATTAACGATTACAAATAATACGAAAGGCAATATATTTGGTTTTCTCAAATGATATTTCAGATGTTTTTGGTGTGATTAATCAACTCAGATTATTTTTTTCCCCATTTTTCATTCTTCTTTCCATCAGATTAGCATATTAACATGCTGCAGTTATAATACCTTTTAGCAAGTGCAAACATTGCAATTAGTTTACAAATCTGAGCCATGACAAGATTCAGTCTGAGAAGTATGTTTCATTGCAAGTATATTTTCAAAACTGCAGAAACATCATCATAAATATACAGACTAAGAAAAACCTGAAGCAGTCTTCCTTCATAAGGTAATAAAAATATTATGACATAATTAGCCTATTAAACTTTCCTTCACTCCACATACAAAACAGAGTAATAAAAATCTGTACAGGCTTTCCTTACAAATATCTTTTTATTTTGATTTAGACTTTCAGAATGTGTGACAACTTACTGCCAAAAATTAGCAGCTCACTCTAATTAGATTCTACAAGGCCTTGATCAAAAATATTTAGTTACAGAAAACATGTAAGAAAATTTTGAAGTGAAAAGATAAGAAATTCATACAGTTTTTGAAAAATCAACATTACACATAATTTATTAGGAAAACAAATTAGGAAATGCTGGAAGACATGCTTGAAAAAATGGTATTAGAAATGTAGTTAATTTCTCAAGACAGTCATACTCTGTACGAAACAGAGAGAATACTACACTACATAAACAGTGAAATGTCAAACTAGGTGAAGTTCAAGAAGTAGACTAAGAATTGATCTCTTATTGATTTATTGTGTATTAAGCTGTCTTCTCTATTAACCTTCTCTATCCCTTTTTCCAGGCCATTTCAAAAGATGCTCAGAGTTGGACAATTTCATCAACAAAGAGACCTCCCTGGACAGTCCTTTTATTTGGCCTATGACTTCCTAGTGATTTACAAAAACTTTGCTCAGAAATAGTGAATAAAAAAGGCAGAATTTCAGGACTTCTTCACAAACTTTTGATACAACCCTTTTATTATATGCTTTCCATAGCTACCTCTTCTGCCGCTGCTTCTGAGAGAAGGCCTTCCTTCTGAGCACAGGTCACATGGAAATAAGCTCTGCACATCCCAGCATCACAGCTAATGCACACACCAGTTCTGGCAAAACGAGGATCTTCACAAAAACTGCACTCCTAAGGAAGGGTGGAAAATGTCACAGAGAGTATTTCAGGTGCATTTTGCCTAATAGGTGATAATTTACATCTTACATATGAAAACCAGACAGCTGGGTTTACTCCTGTGTGGTACAGAAACCAAGTATGTTGATAACATTTGACAATACTTAACACTTCACACCAGGTCCCAACCCCCACAACTGACTTCATTTTCAACAAGCAATGGAAAAATGCTTGAACAACCTAAACAGCTTATCGGATGAACTTTTATATGAACTTCCATGCCTTGTATTTCCTTTCAGAGCAACAACTAAATAGCATCTAAGCAATTCATACATGTTTAATTATATAGGTAGCGTATCTGTTGGGAGGAATGGGCTAAAAGCGAAGAATGGGGGAGGAGGATGGGATCAGAATGGAAGACTGGCGAGGAGGATTGTAAATACGCTCAAGTGACCTTGCAGCTGGGAATGCATAAAGTCTGGGGATTAGTAATGTAGAAAAGCACATACATTGTACCCACTGCTGTTTATGCTCTGTGTGTTTGGCAAGTAGCGCATCTGTGTATACATAATATAGGTGTTTGGTAGACTCGTAGGCGGCCTATTGGATGCGCTTGAGCTCCTGGCCTTGGTACAGAGAAGATCAAAGAAGCACAGTTAGGATCACAGCCTGGCGGTAAAAACTGCACCTGCGCGAACTCTTGATAAAAACAGGTGTAAACAGCAGGCCGGTGATCTCCTAGCATGGACCCTGCTTAGCGGTTCCGGCATCCCCGCTTGCAGGCCTCTGCCCGGGTTGGCAACTGGGGATCCCCTGGTTGGTGAGGTAATGAAAATAAATCTACTCTTCGCATTTTAGCCACGAGTCTGTGGTTGCTCCTGCTGCCTGTCTGTGCTGACTCTATCATAAAACCACATTACTGCTCAGCAAATATTCAGTTGTTCAATAAATTCAGAGCACAAAAAAAAAAAAGTAGTCCTCCGGAAAACTGAAAACCATAGGTAATTACATAGATATCCTCTGATAAGCTACAACTGAGAAGCCGATATGTGACAATGGAAGGAAAAATAATCAAGAAATGTAAATTTCAGTAAATAAGTTTGTGATTCACTTAAACACTGCATTAAGTTTTCAGCTACATTCATTCTAGGCACAGCTGTTTGCACCACAGCAAACTGACATCCACCAATGTAACCTGGAAAAAATATAAACTTATTTTTCAGTCAGATCAGTTCCTCAGTCTGGTTCACCACAAATTCATACTGAACAGCTGTTCCAGCAAACTACAGTGGTAAGTGCATAAGCAGGAACAAGCAAATGGGAACATGGGCTGCTTAAGCAGTACTGCTATCCAACGCGTAAAGACAACCTAAAATTATAAAGTAGTGCATTTCTTAATCTCTCACATGCTGAGTATGGAGCAAAGCTGTGCATCAGCTACAGAAATTACTTCCATGCAGAAAGTTAAACAAAGCCGGAAGGATCTGCAAATCAAATTCAGTGACAGAAGAATCTCAAAACATTGCATACGCTACCCTAAAGGTGCACCTTTTAGCTGTGCAACAGCAACACGTAAACTAAGTGAATCATATATTATTATTTGAAACTGGTATTCCAGGGAGGCGTTTAGCTAAGTAAGCTGCAACTTCCACACTTGATACAGCAAACAGGGATTGTTTACAGCTCTGTGAGAATAATGAGCCTTCATCTGTGCAGCGTGCACTCATCTTACTCACAGTAAGCCTTGCTCCTAGATATGCAATGGTTTTCTGTATGTTTTGTACATGACCACTTTTGACTTAGATTGAAAACATTTACATGCAAAAGACCATCTTAATATTAGAGCCATTTTTTCTGTTCAAGTTGAGGGCCCCATACGGTTGTGTTTTGTTTTTTAACACTGCTTTGCAGCAACTCAGACGTAGGGTCTGATTTTTGGGTGCTCCTGTGTGGAGCCAGGAGTTGGACTCAATGATCTTTGTGGGTCCCTTCCAACTCAGGATATTCTATGATTCTGTGAACTCCTTTGTATGCAGTCTATAGCTTATGATACAGAGAACCTAAAGTAGTTCTTACTAAATGTACATCTGTCTCTTAATCCACCTCACTTTCCTCTTCTCCATTTCACATCCCATAAATCCTCTTCTCTTTCCATCCACATTTTGGCAATCTGCCACTAACTGACTTTAAAAGAAAGTAATTGGCACCTGTGTAAAAAAATGAAGGAAACTGGGGGGAAAATAGTGACAGAAACTAGGAAGAATAGCAGTAACGAAAAATAGAAAAAGGAGGGAGGGAAAAGCAAAGGTATAACAAACACAAACAAACTTCATCACATTTGCAGTCCTGAACCTCACTGCAATTGCCACAAACACAAGAAATAAGATTGGTAAGATATATGTTATTCTACGTAAAAATGTGAAATAAAGCTACTGGTAGGTAGTACATCTATTCTAAACTTACCTTGGCACCGTATTTTGAATAATTCATTTCTGTAAGTGTTACTGGCCGCAATTTGTCGATATCTCCAAATGCCACTCCTGGAACATACAGGGCACAAACAATATGGACCCACCTAAAACAGCATATAAAATTAGGTTACTGTTATCAACGTTTTGTTCCTATATTACACTCACCATTTTCAGGTTTCAAAGTGCTATGTGAATGTTACAGATGCTAGAAAAAATGTACATAAACAAAAATATATCAGCAGCAGGGAGGGAATACATATTTGGAATTCAGCAGCCCACACACTGAACCACAGCAAAGCTTTTCAATGCACCTGGGATTGCTTTGCCTGTCTGGATCAAGGGCAAGGCTACCATCACCTTTTGTTCTGATGGTTCTTAAGCAGAGATCCACAACACTGTTTATACAACATGAAACATGTAATAAGATGTTGTGATTACTTACAAAGCTAAGGTAGACTGATGGGGTGGGACAGTGGAAGTGGGAAGAACAAAATTAGTAACTGGTTAACAGAAAAATCCCAGTAACAAACTACCTACAAGCCATTAACTCACTTCACTCTTAAGAAATTGTTTAGCAAATCTAACAAAAGCTGTAACACCAATTAATTCATAGTGTATATCTGACAAGACTCTTCAACTGCATATTTGAAAACAGAAGTTTTTATACTATTGTTAAATCACTTGGGTTTGAGATGCTAAGTAATAAATTCATTGTAAAACATGAAAAATTAAAACAGTAAGAAAAACATATATCCAAAATATAAATTTCATACAAAATGTAAACTCATAGATTTTATTAGGGCTCTCTGCATCCACAGCAGAGTCATAGCACCGTAACTACAGGAAGACTCGAAAGAAAATCTGAAGATGAGTTACAACTTTTTCTTTAAATAACATGGTCCAAATATGACAGCATGCTAGCTGCCAGAGAACAAGCTGGGATACTCAACTGTTTTGCTAAACTTCTTGCTGTACAGACAGAGTAAAGCCCATCATGTTTTTTTATTACAATATAAACACTCCAACATGCCAGCACAGCCTCCTAACTTAATGCAAAGTTATATACAAAAGCCAAGACTCTTCTCATTACTATATGAAATGTTCATCTTTTATCTGCCTTCCCACAAAAACAAAGGCGGCACAATATATTCCTATCATGTAGCAATGCAGCACCTGATACCATCCTGCAGTCAAAATGGCCAACCGTACCCTGGGGCGCACCCGGCACAGCACTGCTAGCTGGTTGAGGGAAGGGATTGTCCCGCTCTGCTCTGCGCTGGTGCGGCCTCACCTCCAGTGCTGTGTGCAGTTTTGGGTGCCACAATATAAGAAGGACATAAAACTATTAGGGAGTGTCCAAAGGAGGGCTATAAAGGTGATGAAGGGTCTGGAGGGGAAGATGTATGAGGAGTGGCTGAGGTCCCTTGGTTTGTTCAGACCAGAGGAGAGGAGACTGAGGGGAGACCTCATGGCGGCCTGCAGCTTCTCACAAGGGAAACAGAGGGACAGGCGCTGGTCTCTTCTCTCTGGTGACAGCGACAGGACCCGAGTGAAGGGCATGGAGCTGCGACAGGGGAGAGTCAAGCTGGATGTTAGGAAAAGGTTCTTCACTGAGAGGGTGGTCGGGCACTGGAACAGGCTCCCCAGGGAAGCAGTCATGGCACCGAGCATGCCAGAGTTCAAGAATCATTTGGGCAATGCTCTCAGACATGTGCTCTGATTTTTGGGTGGTCCTGTGTGGAGCCAACAGTTGGACCTGATGATCCTTGTGGGTCCCCTTTCAACTCAGGATATTCTATGATTTTATCTCTGCCCTTCCTTACTTTATCCAGAACTGGCTACAGTTAGGCCTAAACCACTACCATAACTTTATGAAATACTTTTCTACCAAAAAGAGTATGCGTGCATGAATATGTATTTTAGTAAGTATTATGCATTTACTACAAGAAATATCTCCACGAACACACAAGCTATTCCTTTCCAAAAAGGAATCAAGATACTACTTTTTATTCTTTCGAGCAAAATGCTACATGCAGAATAAGGCCTGTAACTTTGAAATAAAGACTCTGCCTAGCTGTTAATAAATGCACTGTGAATGGTGTGGGGCTTCTTTTCTATATCCTTTCATTGATTTAAGATGCGTCATAGAGAGCAAATTTGTATAAACGGAAGTTACACATCCTCAGTTACTATTCTTAAAAAAAAAATCCAAGGCTCTGGTTGGAGATTTTTAGTAGTACATTTAGAAAACTGCATTAAAATTTACCCTCCAAAGTTCAATATAAAGATACACATCTTCTACAAGCAGCTGCTTCTCAATTTAATTTGCACATTTTTTTCATGCTCCACTGGTGTATTAAATGCTACTGCACTCTGTAGGAGTTTATCTATGATAAACCCAACAGCTGGCTGCTTGCTTCATACTGACCTTCTCAAAATGTTTTAGTACATGTCACCCAAGTATTACAGTATTACAGATTTAAATTGCCATTTCAGTGTGATTGGCACACAAGTACCTCATTTCTTTAGCCACTTTTATGCGAACTCAGACCTGAATCTTTATTAAAAAACATATAGAAGTCAGTCAAGTTCACAGCTGAAGCAATTTCAGCTGCTTTTAATACCAGTTCTAAATATTTTCCTGCTCATTTGTTTAGCTGCACATGTTTTAGAAGCTTGTAATTAAGACAAATTGGGTAATCAAAGAAGAATAATCTTCCTTGTTACTTTACCATCTATTTAGCTTGGAGCAATGATGACAGATGTTGATTGGGGAAGAAGAAAAACTTCATACCATAACAAGGACAGAATTCATATTCTTAGATAATATGAAATTTTATTTCTCAGAATGATAAATTCACATTTATGCTCATGAAACCAATGTAAAAAGGATTCTTTTGAGAAATTAAGCACCTCATTATCCTAATGATTCACGCAGGAACAGAAAATGATTCCAATTTGATTGTGAAAAGAAACTAAATAGGCTTGGTCTCACTTTTGTGTAATTTCCAGCATTGATGAATATAAAGAATTTCTTTTAAGAGGTG
Source organism: Anseranas semipalmata (assembly GCA_013399115.1). NCBI lineage: Eukaryota > Metazoa > Chordata > Aves > Anseriformes > Anseranatidae > Anseranas > Anseranas semipalmata. The sequence continues at coordinate 255,473 of VXAA01003152.1, forward strand.
GTAAGGGAATGGAGAGTAATGGTGAGTTAAAGGATTCTGTTATTCAACAGGCTATGGTAGTATTTCAAAAAAAGAACTGACCTGTGTTGCAGTTTACTCAGTACTGTGGAAACACAATAAAGGACATTGCCTGCCCCCATCCTACCTTGCCTTTTATTGCCCCATTCCCCTAGAGATTTCAAATTTATTAATAAATGATAGAAAGAAAGAGAGCACAGGATTATTCACATGTTGGCTAGTATTGTTTTTTTTGTACATAAACCTATTCACCTGGGAGAGTAAACTTACGCTTATTCATGACAGCCATATCACATCATCTAGCAGATAAAAATGCAATAACAGAGGTAATAAATTGTCATGTTAATCAGTCAACAAAGCAGGCATATACTTTTGCACAAATAATCAGTATCACAGAGAAAACACTTCCCGTATTAATCAGAAACATACTACCATTTTATAAGAAATTTCAAGCAAGCAATTTTTAAAATGTTGACTGTAGTTTCTATTAGCATTATATGGGAAATTACATATATAGTACTTAAACTGCCTTACAGAACACAAGAATAAAAAGACTGAAATACAGCAACAAATTGAGAAGCTGAGCTCAATGTATATTCCATGGAGAAAGGTATCTGCCCTCCAAAGGCGATTCCTACCACTTATATCTAATGGAGCAGTTCAGTGGTATGAATACCCTCATTATCTCTCTATTCCCAATGCAAACTTAAATTGGTTTTGCTATCAGAAAAATGACAAACTAAGGGAGAAATGCAAAGGCATGTACAATTTAATCCACAAAATCTCAATCAACTTATAATATTTATTTTCCTGAAAACCAGTATGTCAAGAAAAGCTTTCCAAAAATACCATCTAGAGCTCTGCTGACCTCTTAATAATGGTGGGACCAGTTTGTTACTGTATTAGCAACAGTACAAGTTTGTGTAAGACAAGAATGAAAAAAAAAAAAAATACAGCTAACACCAAAGAATTAAAAAAATAAAATAAAATAAAGAGATGGATATACTATTGCACATATTACAAGATAGTTACAGTCATCTAAATGATGTCATCATTTAGAGAAGACCACTATACAAGCCAGTGGATGAAAGAAGACCAAGGACATGGTTATATTTTGTGATTTGCTAGTACAAAATATGGTGTTCTCTAATGTACAGCTCAGTGTAACCAGTAATGTGTCTATCAATTCACATTAAACAACACGAAAGATTTCACAGTAACAAATTAAAATTTCTGAATTTTAAAGTATTTGTACTAATACTAAATATTTAGACTGGATTCCTTCCAACTCATCCATTGTCATCAGTAAGATATGTCTACAGACTTTTATAATCCTACTATCAAACAGATATGGTCAAACAGGATTAAGGAAGCTTCTCTTTCCTCTGAACAGCCTTATCAACTAATTAGATTGCCTTCCCTTGTTAACACGATCAATGAAAAGCTTATATCAGGCCCAGTACCTGAAAATTTTGTATAAATTGCAGGTTCATGGTAATATACAACTGTAAAACGTATGGAAAAAGAACTTAATTGTGTTAATTGTTGTAGTCTTTAAAAAAAAAAAAATCAGTAACACCAGCCATAAACCAGACATCACTGACAATTCTGCTCTCTCCTATATTGTAGACAAGTAGTTACCCATTAATATCCATGTCAATTTATTTTTTTAAATATGACAGGAATGGAAGACATCACATGAGAAAGGTCTTCTAGTATATCCAGTAAGACATCTGTATACGTACAACAATACATGGTCACTTCATGTTGGAGAATAGGTTTTATCATTGCCTGAAGTGGTGATTTTTGTTTCACTTCGGTACATTTTTTGCTCATAGTTCCATAAACCTTCGTGCTCGAACTCACGTTAAGACAACATCTTCCTAGTATTATAATGGGTGTGACGAATATTAGGAGTGCAAAAAAAGATTAGGTGACTGACTATCCAAAGAGCACCCAACTTAAAACTGAGGTGAGAAAAAGACTATCAGCAGTTTAATTTATGACACTGTCTCCATAGGAACTGACTACATAGGAACAGACTAGGGCAAAACCCAATCTTTTAAACATAAGCTGAATTTAAAAGATCACTTCTTCAGCCTTACCTGCCTGCATCTGTCTCCTTGAAGATCCCATCTTGGTTAGGACATAGTTCACAACTAGGTGTGACACCACATTTGCATGCATCACAAAACCAGGGTTCAGTGGAATTTTCTGAAGCTGAGCTCATAATAGAATCACTCTCTCCATCAACACCATAGCAACCTACATACATGAAAAATGGAAGACCCAATGTAAAGAAAGACAAGTAGACGTATAGTTCTCAGTTGTGATTTTCAGCAGGAAAACACAAACACACTCAGAGGCGTGATAATGAACATCCCAAGAAAGCTTCCAATATTTTTGCAAGGATAATCTTTAGCGCAAAATTTCTATTTTAAAGAGACCTTAATTCTGAAGAGTGATCTGTTTTATGGGAACGTCTTAGAATGCAACCAAAAAATGAAAGAAAAGAGTCTGTTTAATTCTTCTTTTAGCAATGCTTGGTGTTCTTCTAGACTATCCATTAAGAAGGAAAAAAAAAAAAAAGACAAAGCAACCCACAGACACTGAGAGAATCACAGCATTTTTTCAATTAAAGAAATATATTTCAAGTTAAATGCAACACCTAAGGAAATTTTTAAGTCCAATAAAATACTGACCAATTATGCTATTTTGTAGAGATGATTCTTAGTGCCTTCAAACATTTATTACCCTACAAGATCCTTCATACTTCTCTCCTCCACTGTTGCAGTAGTGCTTACATTGAGCTACCTATCCTCCCATGTAACCTGTGAAGTCTGCTTTCAGTTGAAACGGCAGTCTGATCCAAATTTTAACATGGTTTCTTAAATACTAGCACAAAGTGAAAAATCCATGCATATCATGGGTCAGGTTCTAGATTTGAGGGCATTTCCAGGTTCCTCTCGATATCTTGACATGAACTTTTTTTTTTTTTTTTTTTTTTTTTTTTTAAGAATTTGATCATGCCAGCAGTACCCATTCAACAAATACCCACCCCACTTTTCCACTTTGCACTCAGCATCCAATTCAGCTAAAAGGGAATACACACATTAAAAATAATAATAATAATAATTTCCATGCCTCAGGGGTTGTAAGACTGAATTTCAAAGACCTTCTATAACCAAGTATATAAAACCATTTGACGAGCACAGATTAATAGTTTTGAGACATCACTCTGCTTAAAAATTTAAAATATACTTCATCAATTCTCATTTTTAGCTGATTTTAAATTATGAATAAACTCATTCAGTTTCTTAATTCATCTTTGGTATACCCAGTGTATTCTTTATGATTTTAAGGCATCTCTGTATGCTTAATCACCATAAATTTAGGAAAACAATATCTTTAAAGTGATTTAGAAGCTTGTTACTCAAATTTTGCACAAGAGTGGTATTACTACTCTATAAATGACAAAAAGGAAAGTCTCAAAGCTTATCACCACAAAACTGTACTTCTGCATATGCCACACTTTGAACATACATCTGCTGCTCAGTAAGAGGAAAAACAGAATTTCATTGTCTACATTAAAACACAGTAGAGACTTTACTGAAAGATTACATTCAGCCATTTGTCAAATACAGTGATCAAGTCAACAATTTTGCTTCCAGAGCAGTTAAATTATTGAATTTTGCAATTAAATAGCAACATAATTTGTTAGTTTGGTTCATTACCCACTGACTATAATAAAATAGCAACAGTGCTCTAACTCCCCTTGTGACAGAAAGAGAGATAATAGACTAAAACTACATTGAGGAAATAAGCAATAACACTCACTGTAGATACCATTTAAGAAATATAGTCTTCCATTACACCATAAGGTTCATCAATAAGTATTAAACTAAGACACCAGAATGTTTCTTTATAATAAAACTATTCCAGAATCAAAGGACAAATAATGCTCAGAAGTGCAGCCACAGACAAGATTCATTAGGTATATAAAACATTGTATAGCTTATACATAAACTAACTCAATTTTCTTTATAATGGCATACCAGCTCTAAGTAGTATTACAGTAAGTCCTTTTTTAAGTTGTAAGAACACAATCTTGAATACATGCCAGTAAACCTACTTCTAAGCAATTACATTAATATACAAAGTCATAGCCCACTGATATCATACAACTGATGAATAATTAAGCTTTTTGTAATTCCTACAGACCGTTCTTAAAAAACTAACATTTTCCTAAATGTACTCATTAAAAATTACCTAACACTACAGGAGCAGTAACACTGTCATCAGTCCATATGGCAAAATAAAATTGGTTTCTTCCAAACACCGATGCTTCTTCAACAATCAAATGTAACTAGATTTGCTTTTCTAAACTAAGTGCAGACATCAGTCTGCTAAAATTACAACAGTGACTGTCCAAAACTGTCTTACCTTCGTTCTGAAATATTTGCTTAGTTACACTTAGCAGTCATTTATACCTGATATATTTTTTCCTTCTTCCTAGAAAACTACATGTGTTTGCTATAATTATTTCCATCCTTATCATGTGTGTTGACATCAGACTTGGTTTCCATAAAAATACAAATATAGGTCATTTTCTCATGTGGATAAGAAAAATTGTCAGGAATTATAACCCAAACATTTTTTTCGCTAATTTACACAGAAGTTTTAGCGACAGCTTTTAAGACTTCAAGATCTCTAACAGACACAAAGAGGCATCCACTCTTTTCCCTGTCATTTAGCAAAAGCTAAACACCATACTGTTACAAGCAGCAAAAGGGATGGCCATTAGCTGGAGAAAATATACTACATCACCATTAATCACTGATAAATACACCAAAACAATCTTGTGCACTAGAGTCGGAAGAAAGGAAATCCAGCCTGTATATCACTAGCTGGCAAATAAAGCTACAGAAGCAAAGATACAATACAAAACAGTGTTCCACACTTTACATGATTCTGTACCAGAAACCTCAACTGCTGTGAAGCAGCATAAGTAAAAGGATGCCTTCAGTAGCAGCTTTTTATACCCACATACATATCAGACCATTATCCTTAACCATGAGAAAAAGAACTTCACTGTGCAATTTTTCACAGAATGTACTTTGTAATTATTTTGAGTAGTGGCATAGATCTATTTGAGTATGCTCCAAAAATAATTCTGAACTTTACACAACACATCTGGAGCATTTATTTGCTAGCAGAAGTTAACACTAATGAATACAGGCCAGTGAAGCACAAAATATTTAAACTCAGGTTTACGAACAACACTTAAATAGGCAATCAGGTACAGCACCATAAACACCTTATATCCAAGTTTTGGGACCCAACAGCTAAAATCTAAATTTGATCTAATAATACTTAAAAAAAAAAAAAAAAAAGTTGAGTCTGAAAATTAATTAAAAACCTCTTGTTAAGGTGCATTTTTCATTAAGGAAACAAGAAAAATTCTATATTAAAATATTCCATGTTTGCTATGAAGGGTTATCTCCTGCTTTGGGGTTGTTAAGTAGTAGCAGAAACCAAAGGAGAGATCAATTTTCATCAATTCAATATCAACCTGGATAATACAAATCTCTTGAACAGCTGTATACATGAAATGTATATGTATATGTCTGGAAAGCTGCAATCTAAAAGTGAGACCATAAATCTTGCACGTGGTTTTGACACCCAAAATCAATACACATACAAAGATAATTAAATTCCTTAAACAAACTAGCAGTGAAAAAACTAGCATTCCAAAAATATATAGTAGAGCAAAGAATTATTAGTAGCTAAATTTTTAAAGAATAACATTTTCATGATTCAAACATAGTTAAATTTAAAAATAAAAAGTAATTGATGACAAAATGTTTGTCCCAATTTAAAGGGCCACATAACACAATAATGATGTCATTTGCCAAATGTGTACAGGAACAGCTGTAACGTCTGCTTTTTTGTTGTTGTTGTTGTTAAATATACAAGAAAAAACAATTTTACTTCAATTAAGATATGAAGGTAAAAGTAATTAAGAACAAAACCCCACTGAAGAAATATAATTATTGGGCTAAAACTTTGAATTTCAGTCCAAGTAAGAGTACTTGGAACAATCAAAAGCTAAGATCATTAGAGCATTCACCTGGGGTTTGAAAGAATCTGAAGTCTCTCCTCAGTTCAAATCACAGCAAGATTAATAATCTATTCTCCCATAAACAATGTTCTGATCATTGGTGGTAGTTATTCTGGAACAAACACCTGAGTCTCCCCTGTGAGTTGCTCTACTTCTATACATAAACATTATTGACTGAATACCTTACAGTTTTTCAAGAAATGGCAAGTACTTTCTGGTTATTAACTTGCAATCATAATGAAAACCTTGGCAAAGGTGAAGAATACTGCTAAGAAGTGTCAAAATTCAATTTTTTTTTTCAAAATTTCTCCGTATATTGAATTTATTTTTTCCTCTTGCCATCACTATCCTAACTACCAAATGAAAACCAAAAATTAATATTATTTCTTACAAAAAGTTAGATGAATGCTACACACACACACCGTTAAAAGTTAGAATTGTGGATAAACAGTTTATCAGACATTCAATCAAGCAGATACACTAAATATGATTCAACAATTAACACTGATGGAAAAGATGAATTTGCAGTTCTAAACTGCACTTTCAATGGCTTCCACTTAATTTCAAGTAACATTATGACAGCCATGCTAAGGGACTCACTTTTCACTTTTTAAGTTCAAAGATTTTTAAAAAAGTGTTTTCTACTGCAGTGCTATAACTTAGCTTGTGTATTAAATCAGACAGCACAGAAGGCACTTGATAAAAAGCCTAAATGCACTTTTTTCAAGTCTGTCTGAAAAATTACAATATAGCAATCAAGAGTTAAGTCTTTATGAACAGATGTATTTTCTTATTTTACCAAAGTAGTATTCTTTTATCTATGCTAATTATCTCATTTAGGATCCTTAAAACTTTGATGAGTAAAAAAGTTCAACTATTATTGGTACATAAAGGTTCAATTATTATTGTGTGCTTTCTTTTCCAATGCCTGAAAAAAAATATATTGTCCTATTAACAAAGATTTTAAAAGCATTACTTATATGACTCTTTAAAATACATAGTCATGCAGATATGAAACTGTTGCTTGATAAATCTTTCCAATCTTGTATTAAACAATTAAGCTGATGAGCAAGACAAAGTTGTTCTGTCTGACCTTCCTGTATGAATTGTTGGGAATTGTGGGTTTTGGAACAGAAAGCAATGTAACAGCTCACTACAAGTGTATCTCCCCAGCAACATTAGGAGGTAATCTTCCAGACTCGTTCTCAAGGCAGCACAGTTGTTTAGATGGTGTGACTACATAAGGATTCAAAGGACAACAAAGGAAAAGATGCTAACTGACATGTTAGGTTTCAGTTATTAGAGATAATGCTGAATAGGTCCCAGGTGTAGTGTCAACCATCTGCCCCTTTCATTTGAAGGTGTCAAAAAGGAAAAGAAAAGAAAAAAAAAAAGACAGGGAAAGAAAAAAAAAGACAGGGAAAGAAAAAAAAAGACAGGGAAAGAAAAAAAAAGACAGGGAAAGAAAAAAAAAGACAGGGAAAGAAAAAAAAAGACAGGGAAAGAAAAAAAAAGACAGGGAAAGAAAAAAAAAGACAGGGAAAGAAAAAAAAAGACAGGGAAAGAAAAAAAAAGACAGGGAAAGAAAAAAAAAGACAGGGAAAGAAAAAAAAAGACAGGGAAAGAAAAAAAAAGACAGGGAAAGAAAAAAAAAGACAGGGAAAGAAAAAAAAAGACAGGGAAAGAAAAAAAAAGACAGGGAAAGAAAAAAAAAGACAGGGAAAGAAAAAAAAAGACAGGGAAAGAAAAAAAAAGACAGGGAAAGAAAAAAAAAGACAGGGAAAGAAAAAAAAAGACAGGGAAAGAAAAAAAAAGACAGGGAAAGAAAAAAAAAGACAGGGAAAGAAAAAAAAAGACAGGGAAAGAAAAAAAAAGACAGGGAAAGAAAAAAAAAGACAGGGAAAGAAAAAAAAAGACAGGGAAAGAAAAAAAAAGACAGGGAAAGAAAAAAAAAGACAGGGAAAGAAAAAAAAAGACAGGGAAAGAAAAAAAAAGACAGGGAAAGAAAAAAAAAGACAGGGAAAGAAAAAAAAAGACAGGGAAAGAAAAAAAAAGACAGGGAAAGAAAAAAAAAGACAGGGAAAGAAAAAAAAAGACAGGGAAAGAAAAAAAAAGACAGGGAAAGAAAAAAAAAGACAGGGAAAGAAAAAAAAAGACAGGGAAAGAAAAAAAAAGACAGGGAAAGAAAAAAAAAGACAGGGAAAGAAAAAAAAAGACAGGGAAAGAAAAAAAAAGACAGGGAAAGAAAAAAAAAGACAGGAAAAGAAAAAAAGTTTTTAAACATTTTACTGAACATGCATGCTGTCTTTCTTTAATGTTCACAAAATTCTGAATTTTGGATCTTTAGACTACCTGAGAGGCCCTTCTCACTTAGCGTTCGTGAAGTCCCCATGTTTATGTATTCCTTATTACTGTATCAACTCCATGTCTGCCACCTCCTTGAATGCCTCTTACACTAAACAATAAAGCTATGAGTAATGCCCATGAACTTAAACACATGAAAGTCAAGAAGTTAAAATTCTCATAACATTTACTCTTCCACAAACTGCATCCATGTATTATGATTACAGCTAAGTTGTCTATTGAATGTAATTTTATACAGAAAACTAACTTTATTCCTGAATTTAAACCTACTGCATTTTGTCATTAGCTTATTTTTATGCATTGTCATTAAAATTAAATTACAATACTAAAATGCTAGCATTAAAACAACTGTACTGAAATTTATGCCACTGATGGAAAAGAGAAGAGAGACCTAATTCTTGCCTTGGCTGTGCCTGCTCTTCTGTATCTCCAAGAGGATAAGTTTTTGCCAAACAGAACACCTGAATATGCTAACAACAGCTACATATATTTTGAGTCATGAAAATATGAACTTAGGTAAACTGTAGGTTTGCAAAAATAAATGTTGTAAGATCACAGGATTTAAAATGTTACATTCAACCTTGAATTGGACCAAGAATTTAGAATAAAGACATTAACCACTTCAGGCATCATAAATACAGAAAAATATTTTTATTTAGTAAATGGAGAGTACTAGAGTATATGATATGACAAAATGCATGTTGACACCAGACAGAAGCAGACCAGGGTAAGCAGCAAAATTAAAGCATATGGAGACTACACTATAGCTTTTAAGCAAGGGAAGTTTTATTCCCCACCATACACATCACAGTAAAGAAACAAATAGAAGGGATGGAAAAGAAACAGCTGGAAAAATGTACAACTTCTCTCATTTAATTCACAGCGACTAACCGAGGGGCAATTGCTGGCAAGTGTACTACCTACAGTTATGTCATATCCTATGATATGCACCAGACATTTTCTTCAGACACGCTGCAATCAATATGTCAGGAAAACTGACACCACAGTAGGGGCTGTCCTGCTATTGCACGATCTTACCACAAAAGCATTTATCCAGAATGACAGATTACTGCCTAAAGAAGATTTTTGTATAAAAAGAAATGAGAATTATCTCTACGCTGAAGTAAATACACAAGCAACTGTACGATAACAAATTCAAAAGATTTCTTCTCTAGCAATGTAAGCTTTTTTTTTTTTTAAAGGAAAAATACAGATTGATACATGAAATGAGAACAAATTTAATTGACGGACTTAGTTTCGAGGATGAACTTGAATTTTTTAGACATTAAAGAAGAATGCAAAGTATAGGAGTGTATTTAATAAGTATTACATTCATGCTGCTGATGTAGTTTTAGTGGTAGTTACAGATTCTTCTCATTTTGGACCAGTTATTTGCTCTTTGAAGTTTATAGAGTTTTAACCAGGTGTCTGCACAGTAAAGAGCACTTTTGGACAAGTGATGCAGGCCATGCATATGATACGAACATCACACAGCAAAGGGCTGCGCTGAAAGGAAATTGAGTTTCTAGCAACCTCAAAATCTGTCAGTAAGGCAAGCAGAAGAGTTTATTAAGCATCCACAATTCTAGGTCCAAATCAGAATCCCCCTATACCTCTTGGCCATGTTATAGTGTTCTATTTGAGCTCTGACAGAGTTGCTCCCAGATGAGTTATCACCCCTCATTCCTTTGGAAAACCCCATGCAATTAATGCCAGAGAGCAAACCAAAAGGAATGCAAAACATTACTGAACAGGCAACTACTATGCCAGGTACTTAAGGTGTTAGTACCAAGTGCCCAGGTGCATGAGTAATGAGCAGTGTGCACAGTGATAAGCTAGCTGTGCTAGAAAAGCCAAACAACACAGAGCAAAAGAGAATGGAGACCTAGACTATGACATGAGTTCGGGAGTTACAGTACATGTTGACACCAGGCATCTGAACCTGAGGATGGAGTTCCACCCTTGGTTTCCAAATTGGTGTTAAACAAAGAACTGAACTACAGCTCACCGCATGAAAAATACTGCTCTGAAACCATTTTGAATCTAATAAGAGAAAACAAAAGTGGAATAGCGGATTAAGAATTTCCAACATGAAAAGTCATGCTCCAACCAATTTTAAAAGGGCACACATTACATAGATAATATAAATGCCTCTTAAGAATGAAAGCTTGTCTTCTTTTAATTTCAAGTTTTAAAATAACCTATCTCACTTTCCTGGGAAATCTTATTAAACAAGTGAAGCCCTAAAAAGGTACAGGATATCAGAAATGTTAAAATACACACACACACCCCTAATTAGACAAGAATATACAGTTTTATTTTTTATTTTTCAACAAAATATGTATGCCTTTCCATGCTAGTATCTACTTTAGCCTCCACCCTCAAGAGAAAGAGCAAAAATATAATACAGCCTCGCCTTTCTTAAAAGGCTGTTAAAATTCCATATGCTCATCTCAGAACCACTGAGGAAATGCTTCTTTAAAACCAGTGAAAACTTGACTATAGAAAGAGGAACATCTATTTTCCTCCTCTTTTCAAATCATCTTTTAACTTGGTTTATCAACCAGTATATCCATAAAGCACACAGAAGCTGTTGCAAACAAGTTAGTATTTCAGAACAGTGTTCACAGAAAAAGAAAACTGTGAAGTTCAAAAGTCTTACGTTGAAACCCACAAAGCAAGCAAGCAATGTATGCTCTCTACTTAAGACTCTGCTTACCTCTCAGACCATTCCTCTTGCCTCCTTCTCTCCCTACACACTGTCGAAAAGCCTCCTACATTTAATCCAAACATACACTAAATTTCAAAGCAATTAGCAAACAATTTAAGTATGTTTTAACTTTAAAATTTCTGCTTTTCAAATTGTCAGTGAAGATTATGAGAAAGTTCAAGGCTAGCTGTTAAATGCCGTGGCCAACTCCTTTCTCTCAACTTCACCATCTCTCTGCCTTTTTGGTACAGCAAAAATATAAGTTAAAAAAAAAGTTGGTTTTTTTTTCAGAGGATCTCTTATTCTCATGATCTTCTACCCCCATTATGCAATCAAATTTATATACTGAAACAGATAGGATAAAAATACATTTCATATGATATCCTAAAGCCCTGAAAATGCAATCTTTAGTTGGAGTATTTGCAAAATGGGATTCATTCCATAGGTATGTGTAGGCCATGACCTGCCCTGTACTTGCTTGTATTTGCTTTCCTAAAGTAGGTGAATGTTTCACCACTGAAAAGGATCCATGTGGTACCATACAAAATTACCCACAAGGGTTCAAAGGCTTAATTTTTTTGAAGCCAGTCAAAATGTTAATAGAAGTAAAGCATATGCTTTCCTAACGTGTTAAGAATGAAGGAATTGTATTACCTTCATGAACTGTTATTCCACAGTTGTCACACTGGATTATTTCATCAGCATCTTCACTGTTATCTCCAAGACAAACGCAACAAATCAAAATATGGTCCATTTTCTGGGAACTCCAATTTTGGGACTTCTCAAGGATCAATGAATCCTAATATTGAAAAATGAAGACACATGGGATTATGACAGGAACTGCAATTTTATTTAAAACAAAAAAAAAATGTGTTATTTGCTCAATTTTGAACAAAAAGAAACAATAAAATAAAAAATAAAAACCTCATATACTTTTTTTCATTGTAAAAACATCCAAACATTTCATCCACAAAATTAAGACCTGAAAGAAAGGATGGATACAATCTTATCTTGATATACCTAGAATCTTATTAAGATCTAAAGGCCAAAGAAGGGTCTTATTTTCTTGAATAGAATCATATCTTTCACTTTAAACTATGTTCTGTAAAAAGGAGAACACGCAGACCCCTACGAAGCCATTTAAAAAGGAAAAAAAAGAACCACCAAAAAAAAAGTGACCTTCCATGCCCAATATTCAGAAAAGATGTTTCATTTTGTTAAAATCAACACATACAAAAAATAAACCTCACACGGATGTGTTAAAATCTGAAAATAAACAGCTAACACAAGCCTGCCAAGTCTTCATTTAAATAAAATATAAATTATCGACTTAGTTCTGTTTTGTTATATGTAAATGTGTATGTTTCTATGCAAAACCATACGATATAACTTATCTTCTTCTGATTTTATACAGGAGTAAGGATTTGCACAACAAGCCCATTGCTGTGTTTTGGCAACCTTCAATGTGTACTACACCACTTAAAAAGCCTGTGGTTTTTGACAGGGAATTTCTCTGAGGAAGCAAAGAAGTGTTTCACAAACCAAATAAAGCTGTTCGCAAATTTTCGTTTTTTCCCGTAAACACCACCTAGGCTTCTGATTATTTTTAGTGTAAGGTACATCAACTGACTCTCCTGCAAAGTTTCATCACTTCTATACATTTTCTTCTTTTCTATACTAAAAGAAAACACTGAACTTGGACTACCTTCATTGGTGATATGAAGGCAGACAGGGAAGTGTGAAACTAGGCACACTGGTGAAGAAAATCACTACAGGATAAAGAAAATCAGTTTCAGAGCAGAGCCTAACAGTTCAGGACCAAATGGCATCCATTTGAGACATCAGAGATCTGAGAACACTCCAAAACCGCTGTGGTAACTTAAATAAGGAAAAAAAAAAACATTAAGTTGGAAAGTTCCCTATCAAACATCTTCTCTTTCCACCACCAACCTCCATTTTTGACTGAAAATATAGCACCAATACTGTGCTTGCATACCCTAAGCAGATAAAAATTATCATGAATGTTAACTGAGGTAGATATTCTTCCGCAAGGATCTTAAATTCTTGCGCTAGTCTATGCAATTATTATTTCAGGATAGCCTCTCAATCTGATAAATTAAGTCTCCGCACAAAATTTTCAATGAATAATTGATGAAATTTCTTTGTACTTTAGGTTTATCTGGACAGGTATTTGGGGAGCGTGGGAGGTATCTTTGCTTGATTTTAAAGCAAGATAAAGCAGTAAAATATCCTTATGACCTAAAGCTGATCTCAACTAGTTTACCTTAAATAAAAGACATGGCTTGTTATAATGTTTTTGACCTAGGAAAGCTCAAAGACATACTTCTAGCAGTTAAGAAAGGCTTTTGAATCCCCCATTTATTTCCTCTAAACAAAGTAAGAAAAAATGCCCTATAAAAAACAAAACAAAACACTCATCTAGAGGTAAAAATGAAAGATTAGAAAGCTTATACAACCATTCATAAGGTCATGCTTGTTTACATGAAGGCCATGAACGGTGAAAAAGACAAGATTTTCCCCTACAGACTTCAGACTTACTGAATATTTCTTCCAACATCCTCCTTTTAGGACAAAGCTGTGAAATACTTTGAGGCAAGCAAGAAACTTGCACATTTTTTCAAAAAATACTGTGGCCTGCCATTACTCTTAAGATACACACCTTACAGATAGGAAAACAGCAGTAGGTACTCCCTAACTTTGGCAGACTAACTGTTCAGTAGCACAGGCTTGTCAGAAGCATCTCACATGCCTAGAGAAACCATTTTTTTCTTCGACTTAAACTGTTACTTGGCTTCACTAACATAAGTTCAAAAGAAATTTGCAATGTCTACTGTTATAGAAGCCCCAGGTCTGGTAATTAAAATATATACATAAAAAAAATCTATTACTTTAAATGTGTAAAAACAACACATATGCAAACCTGGGCAAAAGAAAAGAAACAACCAGTGATGAGAGGGCATCAGATTTCGAGTTTGTGTTAGGATCCACATCTGTGATACTTTACATGAAGACAGCGAACAGGTCAAATGCAGAGCAACAGAATAACTTCGTTTTCTGCGCAGACCCGGAGGGAACGATCCGGAAGGTAGGCTGCTCTCCCCTGCCTGCTCCACGCAGGGCCCTGACTGGAAGGTCCTACCCCAGAAGCTGACCCTAAAGCACGGGAACCCTGAGGTAGAGGCAGGAACAGGTGCCATCTCCCGAACAGCTCCTGTTCCAGTGAGAGAATGGATTTCATCCGAATCACTGTGTGATTCTGCAGTGTTAATGAAGAAAACGAGCGTTTCAAGCTATATGCCTACGTATGGATAAATTTAATGGGATCTTTACAATAAATAAATAAAAGAATTGCCTCACTGGGAATAGAAGAATCCCATAAAGTGGTAGCAATTAAAAAAAACAGAAAAGCATTTATCTACTAATGATGCTTAACCCTAGAAAAGAACACTAAGTTTGTCTGCCTGTGCTTAACACAGTAGAAAAGCACATAGTATCTCATTAAAGCACGGGTTAAAATCCACACCTCAAAATATTTCTGTAAAATATAGGAAAATGAAATAAAAATCTCACACAAACAAATAAAAAATAAAAGGAGATTGTCAGTAAAGAATGGAAGTATGCATACTAAGGACACTACTACAATGTTCAGAGTTAATTACCTGAACATTCTTTCATGCAGTAATTATGCATTAAGACATCTGTTTTTCTAAGAACTTTGCTTCTGCAGTGTAATGAGATTTTGCTAGACTTGTCTGTTAGACAGGACTTCTTTTTTTCCAAATCTACTTTAAAAAAATTATAGTAGTGGAAAGTACACTGTCCAAAATACAGGCGAATATTAATCTAAAAATTACAGTCTAGAATCCAGTCTACAGACACTGCTACAAGACTTCTTGATAGAAGACCTTTTCACAAACAGCGCTCTGCTTTACATGCAGCAAAGATAATTTAGCAGTTACAAAATTATAATTTGAACTTCAAATTTTCAAATTTTGATTTTTTAACTTTTGATTAATGTCCTAAATCCAAGACCAGAACAAACTCTGAGGTCCATGCATACTAAGAAGCTTCCCAAAAGATGCATCGAGACAGCTCTGTGTTTCTAAAATAGGCCTAATTTTCCAAGTCAATGGCAATTAAGGACATATTCAAGAATATATCCCCAAGAATCTAGGTTCACGTCTCCATTCTGATATGGGAAACAACACTGGAAGGAAATCGTCTATCTCAGAACAATGATCATAAGTTCTCGTCATCGATATTTGCAAAGCATTTTCAGCTCCTGAGCGAGGATAACAAAGATTCTTCTCCCTGCCAAAACCAGCTGTGAAGATGAAACCATTTCATAAGCCAAGTTAGCTGTGTAACAACAGGGAAACATTTAGTTTCTGCAGACTGAAAGTGACAAATTAAGTTCAAATAAATAAAGAAAGAAAAAGTACTTCATCCACACTCAAGTGGCATCTAAAATACATAATAAACCACATTTGCAAACATACTAATTTAAAAACAGCAGATGCCTACATAAAAAGTAAAATACATGTATAATTATCAATTCTTTTAAACACTGATTACTAGTAATTAAAATTGCACAGCTTGCTTGCAATCATATATATATATATATATAAAAATAAAATATACATAACAAGGTATCTGGAACAGAGACCACTGATTCTTCAAAATATTTTTAGTTCTCATTAAAATAAAGATTAAATGAAACAGCAGAACTTTAAATAGTGTCATAACACTATCATTTATCAAATGTTTCATTAACGTTGCAATTATTTCCTGAAAATGTAATGTAGATTTTATGGCAATTCCTTTTATTTTGTTCAGGATTTTGCTACTGTAGGACATGAAGTCAACCATCCTGACAACCTAGTATATTAATTTTTCCACAGGCACAACCTCTAAGGCAACTGTAATTGTGCATAGGAAAAAAAAAAAAGTGTCATTATTAGATACAACATATAATTTTCAGATTCTGCAATTAGAAGATATGTAATAATAAGTCCCCAAATGCTTCTTAGCACTGTAAGAAATTATTTCATTTGTGTATCTTATAAGTAAAACCAACGTAAATTATCGTGATTGTCCTATTTGATTTTAAACCCAACTGTGCATAATTCCTTACTTAGAATTCTTCTATCAGTGAACTAGCATTCAGTCTTTGATGTTTGTCACAAAGAAGGGCTAGGACAAAGAATAACCTATTATTTAGCTGTTTTAAGAACATGTAACAGATGCTTCTAACTTTTATAACATTACAGATGTGCAACATTTAGGCTAAAACAGAACTAAACATCTCACTAAATACATGCTGATTTGCATACTAGAACTCCCATTTGTCTTAGAACTAATCCAACCCCCCCCTAAAGCCAAGAGGAGTCTGTCTATTGACTTTAGTGGCAACAGATTGGCCAAATGGTCCAAGCAAGTTTATTTAATAAGCAGTGAGTGCCTATTTAGCACGGTTTTGCTGCTTCGTTTATTCCTCTAAACACAATTCCAGCCAATCAGCTCAACTTTTCAAACTAACAGAACAGCACTGGGGAGTAGTTTCCATTTCTCAACAGATATATTATAGAAAGTTGGTTGCACTACCTCATTACTCTTGCTTTGTGAAAGAGCCAGGCTATCATTTGTCAGTTCCTCATCATCTGCATTATTTCTGTTAAGAACTTTACTCTTCTTCTTCTTGGATCCTCCGTCACTAGCTGTGCTGCTATTATCTTCTTCATTACCTTCCTCATCATTGTCATCCTCATCACTTCCACTCCCATCATCTTCATCATCCTCATTATCTCCATCACTCCCTTCTTTTCGCAGTGCATTTTTTCCTTTTTTTTTCTCAGGAGTTGGCCGCCAGTCGTTGTCATCTTCACTATCATAATCGTCCATATCATTTAGTTCTTCCATTGATACAAAATCCAGTAAAGGTCGGTTCCTGCGCAAATTCCATTTTTTTGGTTCACTTGTTTGCTCATCAGCCACGGCATCAGGTTCAGCTGCTTTCTCTTTTTCTTTCTTCTTTTTTGGCTTTTCTTCTTCATCTTCTTGCTCTTTCTTTTCAGTTTTAATTACCTCTTTGTCTGCTGTTGGCACCTCTTCCTCAGTGGAGCTCTTTGGCTGTTGCTCTTCTACTTTCTCTTCTGTTGGTTCCTCCTCCAAGATATTTTCTTCTGACTCAGTACAGGAACCTTCTCCACTGTCCTTTGATGCATCTTCACTCCCATGACCACTTCCTTCAGAATCTGTTGAGCATATGAAAATTTAAAAAAAAGTTCCGACACAAATGTACCCCCAAAAATAAAATCTGTTGAAGCAAGTTGTTAAACAAAAGAATGATGCATGTTCCTCCCTCATAAGGTAGTCCACCTATTTTTTCAGTTGGTGTCCAAATACTGCTATTTCAAGTGGCATGTTGAGAATCTGTTAAACATGAGTGCATTTCAAGATGCCAAAAAAAAAAAAAAAGGTAGAAGTTATTAAATGAACATTAAATGTTCCTCTGAACTGCAGCTCATATTAACAATAAGCAGTAGCACAGAATAATTTACATGCAAAGTCACATCTTAATGAAAGAGCATTCAGTTTTTATTTTTTTGAGGTGTTTTCTAAACCTTAAAAGTATTTGAAATGAAATAGCAATCCAACAGAAGAGACTTAAAATGAAAAAAAAAAATGAAGAGTTTACATAACAAGTACTACTAACAATATGGCTAATCCTACACCTTCATTTCTGGTACAGGTTTATTTTTCTCATGTGGGGGGTTCTTTTAATTTCAAATATCATTTCACTTATTAATCCCACATAAACTATGCCTCATTCAGCATTGAAGCTGCACAACAGTGCTTAAATCCTAACCATATATGACTCAGATGATATTGTTCTGTGTGCAGTCACTATCTCCATTAATTAACACAGGCCATTCTGTGCAACAGAAAGGAACAGAAGAGGATTCGTATATAAAAACCACAAAAATAAGGCATCTGTACTATGAAGTACATGCAAAAATTACCGAAAAAGATGACAAGTGAACTTGTTAAATTTTATAACTATCATCTACCTTGACTGTCTTCCATCTTATATTCTGCTACTACTTTTCATTTACAGTATTAGTTTTAACAAAGAAAAATTCAAAGAAGATTTTTACAAAATTAAGTACAAAGTTGCTTGATCCAATGCATGGATCAGCTATTCAATGGCTACAGCTTTCAGTTTGTTCAGAGCTATCATCAACTTCTTGATGCACTGTCAGATGTTATTAAATAGATGCAGAGAAGAAATATGTTGACACTCAAAAATTAAAAAAAATCCTCATTCACTTTACTTACCACACACATACAAAAAAAAACACTGAATATCACCTTACCAAGAGAGAATTTCTGTGCACCTCCACCTCTTTATAAAGCCAAATAAAGAAACAGTGGGGACAATGTACTTTCTAAGGCAAGTAAATTTTGAGAACATGCTGCACACTTCACGTGTGCCATTTATTTCCACCCCACAGAACACTGTCTAAAACTGACCAGTAACTCAGTTGTTACATGGATATGTTGGTCAGTTTGGGGTTTTATGTGTATACCTGTATGTGGAAGTGGAAAGTATCTGATGAGAAGACATACTTATCAACAACAACAACAGAAAATACATCAGTGCTGCTACTACTACTGATCAGAACATTACTGTTATCAGATGAATGATAGTCTCCTTGCAAGTTGATAAAAAAAGATTTTTCCTGTAAATGTTTTACCCTTTCAAGAGCCAGGAAAGAAAATGAGAACGCAGTAACAGAAATTGTTATAGTCTTTTGCTCGAAGAGTAATTCAGTGATTCCCCTGCATCTACAAGTCTTAATGGCAGGAATGGAAGGGCAAGCAAAATTAATTCAAGTTTTGAAATAGTAGAATACTCTTTAGGCATGCCTCCTAAGAAATAAAAACAATATTAACTAATATGCAACCTAACTTTTTTTTCTTTTTAATATTACAATAGCTTTCTTTGGATTAATATTTTCTAGGTCTCACGAACACTTTACAAGTAATTCATAAAGTTAGACTCTTATTCTAGACATTTATGTGATAGATTAAATGCTGAATGTATGTTTGATTACAAAATTAAATTTTGCTTCTTATTTCACAGGCTCCTACTGCCAGTGTGCCAATACTTACCTCACTGTGAATAAGGCAGTAAAGAGCTCTGCCATGTTAAAATTAATTTCACCAGATTTTTATATTACCTTATTATCTATAGAGAGAGAGTTGTTTTTTTTTTTTTTTCCTCTCCTGGTATAGTTTTGTGACAATAATTTAACATTTTTGGATGCTTTAACAGTGCGGTTGCATTTCTAAATATTCCTCAATTTCTTGTGACTTTAAGCTTCTTCATTTTGGGATGGAATCTTGGTCTGGGGATCACCTCCTTTCTAACAGCACTCTAAATTACCAACAGTGATTTTTATACATCAACACTACAGCACTAAGAATGCTCTCTAGCTGCTGTATGCCATGGAAACAATATAAAGCAGAGAACAAATAAACCCTAGTTTCATTCACTTCTCACCTTCAAACCCTCTTTGCCTTTTGCCTGCATGTTATGTTTTGTATTTTTCTATCTGTATGCATGTACATACCCATACTAAGGGATATCCCTCTTCTGTTTGAATGCATCCACTGTGATAGGTACTTCTCTAGAAAGAGCTGTTTTGCGATAACAGCTATTTTTGCAGCTGCTCTTCTGTCATACATTTTCAGTTAGGAAGAAGCTGTAGTATACAATTTTCTCCTTGAAAGAAATTCTTAAAGAATGGCTCTTTCAAACTGGCAACCATATCATGTCATTCCCTGTGGGACAGAAGTCAAGCTACTCTCAGTGAAAGATGGGGCCAGATACACCGTCAAATAGTGAAGAATATAGAGTTCCACTGGGAACAAAAATGAGAGATAGCAGTTGGAAGAGAGGCGTCATTTACTTCTGTACAGCTTGTAGCTATAGCTCTACTGAGCACAGCAGTAGGTGGCGGTCACATCCAGAAGGGGTAACCCTGTGAGGAATTCTCCAGTGCACAACATTATGCTCCAGAATTAGCGTAAGAAAAGGTGTGATGAAGGTAAACAAAGGTGCCACTGAACTCCACATCAGCTGTTTTCAAATTCACACTATGCACAAGACTCTTTCTCCCAGACGGAAGGCAGACAACAAATCTCTTACATGATATGTAACTACCCGGCTGTCTCTGCTAGAACCCCGTGTTATACATCCCATACAATCCCTCAGGCAGGTTGCTTGCATCCTGACAGACAGGGAAAGTGCTGCATAAACCGCTTGGCCACAGCAGCCTATGCCCATAAAACTTTCTTAGAACAGCTCCAAAGTCACAGAAACTCCTTTGCACATGTGCTGTGCCAAACATGGGTAAAAGAAGCTTTATTTCCAATATATCTGAACTAGAAATTGCAATTAATTTTAACTACCTTAAGGAAATGTTCAAACCCACTAGTAAGCCCTGATTTTAATAACTAAATGTAAAAAAAAAAAAAAAAGCCCAGGGAAACCCAGATTATACATGAAAAATATGAACTTTTAAATTGCCAAAGGCAATGTTATAGAAGTGGCAAACTCCTGACCACATTTGTCTATTAGACTAAAGCCATAAAGCTCCACTATGCTAAGTATGCTAAGACTGATTAACCCACTGCTGTACTGAAAGCATGAATGGAAATGGCTTAATACTTCACTTTGAACTTAACTTCAAAAAGGAGAACCTAACAATGGTTAGGTTTATGACACCGGCTTTCTATACTACTTTGCAGAGCATGATGGTATGGTTACTTAAGCATTTAAACCTTGGTAGGCTATTGGTAATTCAATACTGTAGTGTTGGCAATTAAAAATTTGGAACTGTCTGAATGAACATAGCTAACATACAGAACAAAATCAAAACCGATTAGGTTATCACTGTTCTGAGGAGAGAAACTCATTTCTAAAACAAGGCTTGCAAAAAAAATGACCTAACTACAGACGAAGACTGGGCAGACTAGGAAATGAAACTGACTGCTGACCCATGATTACACCTCTTTCAGAAGACAAGTATTTAGTTTAATGGAAAAAAAATGACAGAAGAGGAACATAAATGAAAGTTATTTAGTAAGCAGTTTCCTCACTTCTACTCCTCAATTAGATCACAGCATTTCAGCAGACCTCTACTCAAATCTTAAAAGCTCTCAGTAAGAATTGCCTCAATTTACAATGCCATAACACAGATGGAATTGGGTACTCTATCTCCTGAATTCGATTGACGTTTCCCAGTTTCAGACATGGTCTTCAAGTGCTTTTAATGTTATCAAACCTCATTTATTTGGGACGAAGTATTACAAGCCCCATGACTTCCCTCAGCAACCTTGCAGCCCTAAATAATCCATACAATTGGATTCGAATACAAGTTATTGTATAGTGAACTAGAACGTGTATTTTTCCCAGAAACGCCCGGGAGTTTCACATCTTGTAAGAGGGACTTGACAGCTGGGAGACTAAGTCTCTGAGCTACCGTAACAAGTAGATGCTCAAGAGACACTTGAAACATCCCATCCTCACTGAGCAGAGGTGGCCGGATTGCGAGCGGACCATCCCACCAAGCTGGAGTTAATAAAACTCAGAAGAACGTCCTCCATGCAGCACAAAATACACTATAGATGGACATACGCACAAAAAGGGCAGATGCAAGAGAAAGTAAAGTAGTAGTAGTAGTGTAGCTAAGTAGAAGATCAGGAATCCAAATCTGCATCCTGTCTCAAGACTGACTGACCAAGCAGAATGGCACCGTACGGATGAGCAATGGTTCTGAAAGGGACAGGCTGTGAAGAGGAGGCACAAAAAGTCACAGCAGGGGAAAACAAAGAAAAACAATGTTACCCCATCATAAAACCCATCATGCCCAGGCACTGGAATGAAACCCTGGATGGCTGTCACATTACTCCTCTGCTGTCAGGGAACACGTGGAAGAACAGAAATCTCAGCATTTCCAAAGAGAATGCAAGTTCAAAATGCCAGTCAGTCACTCCAAAGTACCACTTTAAGTGGTAGACATCTGTGCAGATAACAGATCTCACTTGGGATGAAGATAACACAAAAGAACATAACACCCATATTTTTGATCTCCTCAAAGGTGAAAAAGCCATTGGCAATTCCCTTCAGAATTATGCACTAAGGCTGCAAGTCAAGCCTTTGAAAAATTGTAATAACTAAGACTGTGCAATTACTTGATAATTTACTTAATGATTAGCTCTGCAATATTTTCCCTTACCTTCACTGTCTACTGAAACATCCTACAAGTTCATTCTCAAAAACAAAGCTATTAGTTTCTTTATCAATATTTCAGTAGTGTTTATCACTATAGTATTCTGGTGCTTTGCAAACATTTCTCTATGTCACAATATCCTGTACAGAAAAGCAGCGGTGGAATCTCCATTGTACTAAGAGGAAATGAATTACAGAAAGAAAGATATTTGCAACTTCTTATTTCCAGATCAAGTCACTGGTTTTTCAAAGTACCTAGTATATGCATTTATATAGATTATTACATGCTTTAAACAGAGCTCCTATTGACCTCAATTACAATAACAGTACATAGTATTTGCGCAGGTCAGGCTCCATGCTCAACACCAAAAAAAAAAAAAACCCAAACATTTACAAATGCCTCTAAAATTTAAGTCTAGGAGACACGTAGCAGAAATACCGACAGAATTCAGCTCTTGGAGGCAGAATTCAACTACACTCTTCTTAGCCATGCTGAGAAAGAGGTTCACTCCTCTTGTTCTTGTTCACTCACATTGTTCTTGTTCAAGGACCAATATATCTAAAATTTCTCTAAAAAACAAATTTCTCTGCATCATTTCAATTTTAGTGTATGAGCTGCCAAAAGTGTCTGACTTCAGAGAAGAAAAGAAGGAAATCCTTGCTTTGGAATCCTATTGGGAATTACCCTACAACTATACACTGATTTCTGACATCACTGTATCTCCAGCTGCACTCATTAAATTTAAAAACAAAACAAACAAACAAACAAAAAATGACCACAAAGGTTGTTCTGGTTAATTCAAAAGCAAAACTTCAAATAACTAATCTTTATTGTGAATCATATGATTAAAAACTTCAGTTGAGTACATTAAAGTACCATCATATCAAGTCACATAGCTGTATATTCTTGACTCCAAATGGACAGGTTTTTTTTTAATTGATCTCACTTTCAGACTATGTATAACACTCCTATTAAGAAACAAATTTTGAATATGTTTATAAACAAAATATACAATACTTTAAAATATGGCACTGCTACTTTATTATGTAGAAACAGTGACAGAAGCCATAAAAAATTACTTCTAGTGTTAGAATAATGCAAAGCCAATAGGCTTAAAAACTATTTCCATTAAGTAAATTTACAGTAATATAACAGTTCTAAAATCAGTTCCCTAAAACAGACGTCACAAAGTTTGTTTAGAGTAGAAAAGCCAATAATTGCCTGTTGGTGTAACCTAAACCCAAAAGAAAATAAACTAACTACACTGTAAGTAAAGGACATATCCCCTTCACAAAGTTTGTGGTGAAAATGGATGTTAAGTGATTAGAAATATTTTCTGTAATGAAAAAAAAATTTACTAAGGCATCAGAAGAAATCAGAAATGATGATTGCTTCCTGTAAGCACTAAACACCAATCAAAATCGGTGTCCTCAAATCCTTACTGCATCACATATTCCCTGAAATGTGATACCACAATGAACATGCATAAAAATTCAAATGTTCGGGATTTAGTCCTCCTAGACTTGCACAGTATCATCTACCACCACATATCATTTAACATCCTAAAGCACATACATATGGATGCAACATAATCAGCAGGGAGTAAACAACTTGAGAACTATTTTAATTCAGTATTTAGATAGTCCTTGAACCTTCAGCTGTCAAATTTGCTGTCTTTTTTATTTAAAAATTGCTACTTATATCTGCATTTGTGAACCAAATAAAGATATACATTGCAGAGCTGTGGAATTACCATACTTATGGAATCTTTCCAAGTCGTGAGTAGACTTCATAGTCATTTTCAATGGAGAAAGACTTGCTTCTTTCTGACACATTTTTTTTTATTTCCCTTCATAAACAACCTGTGCAATGAAATTCTGAATTCAAACAAATACACTTACAGACCCTGATTTGCAACAGGCTGTAGACGGAGAGATCTCTATGGTCATTGAAAGAATAAGAGCAACAAACCTGATTGTAATGGAGAATTACACATTATGCTTTGAAGGCTAAATCCTACAGTGAGCAAAAGGAAAATTTGTTTTCTATCAGCAACTATCCAGAATTTGTCCAGTAGAGGTGTTTGCATGTGTACACGCAATTTTTTTTTTTAAACATACATACATATATAAATTTTTAAGTGATCAATTTTATTTTTCATATAAAGGGACATATATATTAAGAAGTCCCTTTATTTCAGTACTTCTTCCATTCAAATCTGAATGGATTAAGTACAACCAAATTTAAGGGTTTTTTACACCAACCTCATTTAAAATCAGCGCGGATATCCTGTTTCAAATATACTGCAGCTATCCAAATAACTTGTATGAACAAAAGAACAATTCTTCATTTGGTTTAAGAGGTTATACATTTAATAACTTCATATTCACCAACTTCTCCAAATCCTCACAACTTTTTCCTTTCACACTGAAGAAAACCTTTGAATAAAGTGTATAATGTCAAACTCTGCTGTTTCAAAAATCTTTTCACTTAATCTTACATTTTATTGAACAGAACAATAATTTTTCCTACAAGTGATAGACGTAGGTCCTGAAATGTCAAAACAAAGCTATATGAGATATACAAACACAAAGAGTAACCAGAAAAAACATTTTATAATTAGAACTTGGGTTTTCCTCATTATACAGTTGTTTCCATTCAGTGTTGCTTTATAAAGGGAACTCCCATTCAATTTCCTCAAAACGCAACTGAAGTTAAAACACTCTCAAGGCTGGACACTGTTCCCCATGTGTACATATGTACCCTAAAAGTCAAAGAGCGTATCAACCACAAAGGTGTCCCCTGCATCCAGACAATGTTGAGTCAGGAAGTATTATTCATTATTTTTAGATAACTAATGATTGTTTTTAATCAAATAATATATTGTTCTGAATTACGTGTCCATGTCCCATATTCCATTTCCAATTCTCCTTTTCCCTTAAATCCAGCCTATACAACTAATCCAGAACAGGGAGATTTTCTCTGGGAACTAAAGGCCATTTCCTTTTATGGCAACTTTTCACTACAGTGCCATTGGTTAAAGGTCAAAAAAAAAAAAATACCCAAAGCAAAATTTAAAAAGTAAACAAAATAAGCTCCCAAAACTTTACATAGAATTGTTAGGACAAAATCATTCCCTTAATTCACTGCAGCCTGCTTCTACCAAACCAACCAAGGAGAATACGTCTAAGCTTGGAAAACAAAAAAAGCAAGGAGCATTAGACTATCTTAAAACTGGTACTGGGGAAATGCTCATTAAGCTTTTCTTAAGTTCATTAATAAGGAAGACTTTGCCAAATGATAAAAAAATAAGTCTTTACATGGAGATGAGGAATATCTTTGCAAGATACATTCACATGGAAACACAGACCAGTGTCTCCAGTGCAGAAATAAAAAAGTGAAGTTATTTGACAAGCTGTCATAATGCTTCCCTTACATCTTACACATACTGCATTTCTTTGCTTATTTCCCTGAGCATATGCCATAAAACATCCAGTGTTCAGCTTATTCAAACATGGTCCTGCTCCTTTTTTTTCCCCTCCTCTCTCTCTAGTATACTTGACTTTATTCATTTCATTTTGGCATCTTTTCTACTTTCAGTTTCCGTGGGTGTTCACTGCAGATATAGGAATCTGCATGCACAGAAAAGACTGCAGAACAAAAACACTCTGAGGCAAGGACTTCCTTCTCATATGAAATGTTTCTGCACAACTATCAGAGCGGACACCCTGAGTTTGTCTATCGTGAAAAAATAATAAAAGCCTGAACAGATTATCTTTCTGCTTAGGATTTTCACTCACTTAGTGGAATTAAAATTAGGCAGATTCTTCAGTTCCCAACAAATTACTACCCAGACTTAATCAAAACAAAATGTCTTCAGAGCACTTACTCCACTACTAAAAGTGAATGTTTCAAAAATTATCTTTAGACTGAAGAAATGAAAAGCAATACACTTAGCTAAGACAGTCAACACAGAAACTACTGAAATGCTTCTACCAAAACTTGCTTGATAACTGAGTTTTCTGCTGAGAAAAATTTATTTGCAACTAAAGTATTGTATGTTTCCTACCCACAGCATAAGAATTTCCAGTTATCCAAATGAATCACTACAAGCAGCTTCAAGTCCCAGCAGTTCACTAGTACCATTCTGTCTCCCATATGATATTAAATGAACAACCGTAAAACAAAAATGAGATAATTCTGACCTGAGGAGATGAGGAAACATATTTACCTGAAGCATCTCCAACTTTAAAATCACTGTCATCAGAGCTATCATAATCTAAAGCTTCCAGCAGCGAAGCTGCCAAAGGCTTCACTTGTCTCCTCTTCGAACTGCGGTCCACTGCAGGAGAAAAGCACAGTATTCCTATCAGACGGCATAACGACAACTCAGCGTGGCTAAACGTGAGGTACTTAACACGAAACGCGGCAGGGCTGTGGCGGGGGCAGATGAAGGCGACGCTCGGTACCTGCGCTACTCCGCCCGGCACGGAGGGGAAGCGCGGCCGGGAGCGCCGGGATGGGCTCGCCCGAGGCAGGCAGCCCGCAGCGGCGTGCCGGGCGGGGCAGCGGCGCTGCCCCTCGCACCGCAGCACCGG
>VXAA01003152.1:283065-306642 GCA_013399115.1 Anseranas semipalmata
CGCCCCGGGCAGCGCTGGGGCCTGGACGGGGAGTCCCCGCAGTCAGCGCCCGCAGTCAGCGCGTAACGGCAGAGCGCCGTGCGTTCTCACGGGCGTGCCTCTTCAGAACCTCGCTGATTGGGAAAGCAGCTCAAATAAATAAATAAATCACCAGGCTGTTGTTCCTCGGTTCCCCCGTGTGGAAATGAGGCATTGTAAGATTGCTTTTATTAAAGAGCGGTGCTAAGAGCTGAGTTCCTTCTGGGCTTAGTGCACACGTTGCATTCACAAGCTCATTCCTGCGCTCTTGGCAATTGAAGGAAGGTTTGGCAAGCGCACAGCCCGTGATGAGAGCCTGGGCTACATTTACAACAGTTCTGCCCGCATCACCGACATGCGTTTTTGTCAGGCCAAAAGTCCTCTTGGTATTGCAAAGTACAAATAAATTCATGGCTAGTGTATTATGGGTGTATCAGTCTTTGTTCTTCAAATACAGCATAGTGATGGCTGGTTAGTCTATGATGTAATTATGTATTTTTTGTGTGTGCGTTTTCATAAATTTGAAATACTTTATATAATTTTCCGGTTTTTTTTACACATTTTGAGTAGATTTTTACAGATTTTTGAGTTTTGAGGGCAGAAAATTCCAAGGAAAAATGTTACTTCTATGTGTTCTTTCTGTGACTGACTTTACTATTTTTTTCAAGCACATTACCACATCATTAGTTGATGTGCTCACACCTGTTACCTCCAGCAATTCCTTGGCTACATAGCCTGACTGCGCAATGAACACCTTTCCTGTTCCTGTTATGCCAGCCCTACCCAAATATACTAATTACCCATGCAGTCTAGTGTTTCTTTCAAAACTGTCATCAGCTTCCCTGTTCCCTTAGGAGTTGTGTATGTCTTAGATTTTCACTCCTAGAGTGTTTTTTTCTTTTTCTTTGACTGCCATCCCCATCCTACTTTCTCTTCACACACAATTTCAGTCCTAATATGAGAAGAAGAGGGGCTCAGCTCCCTTCTTTCACACTCTGCAGCTCTACGCTCACACATGCAGCAGCAAGTTCTGCAGAATCCCCTACTTTCCCCCTGTACTCGGCTCTGGTGAGGCCACACCTCGAGTACTGTGTTCAGTTTTGGGCCCCGCACCACAGGAAGGACATAAAGGTGCTGGAGTGTGTCCAAAGAAGGGCAAGGAAGCTGGTGAGGGGTCTGGAGAACAAGTCCTACGAGGAGCGGCTGAGGGAGCTGGGGTTGTTTAGCCTGGAGAAGAGGAGGCTCAGGGGCGACCTTATCGCTCTCTACAGGTACCTTAAAGGAGGCTGTAGCGAGGTGGGGATTGGTCTCTTCTCCCACGTGTCCGGTGATAGGATGAGGGGGAATGGGCTAAAGTTGTGCCCGGGGAGGTTTAGGTTGGATATTAGGAAAAACTTCTTTACTGAAAGGGTTGTTAGGCATTGGAATAGGCTGCCCAGGGAAGTGGTTGAGTCACCATCCCTGGAGGTATTCAAAAGACGTTTAGATGTAGAGCTTAGTGACATGGTTTAGTGGAGGGCTTGTTAGTGTTAGGTCATAGGTTGGACTAGGTGATCTTGGAGGTCTCTTCCAACCTAAATGATTCTGTGATTCTGTGAAGGGACAAGCCCCGATCCTGTCGTGCACAGTGACTGACAGGACAGCTCAGAAAGACCACAGGTGAAGGTGGAGAAAGACCACTATAGAGAGGTGGAGGAACTTTTGATTCCTTTAAACATGAAAGTTGGAGTAGATGTATGTCTGGGTTATGGACTGTCTGGGTTCCAGTTCAGCTCTTTGGGGTAGCCTGCTGTGCTAGTGTAGTCCTGAGCTGAAGAAAACAAGGAGACCTTGAAGAGAACAAGGAGACCGGTAGCCTTGAGCTAGCAAAAGCAAAGAAGATAAGGGATGAAAGCAAGAAAGCAAGAAGGAGGAAAACAGCTGAAGGAAGATTCCAGACTGACCCAATGTAACCTTTCACTCATTAAAGGTCATTAGCATATTTAAAAAACACGCCCATCAAAATGGAAATGTTTGGAAATGTGGGATTTGGTCCCGTCTCCCCCCCCCTCTGGTCCTCTGTAACACGCATGCTCAACAGGAGATAAGCCAGGAGAGCCAGAACGACCAATCGGAAGTAGCTAGAGAGAGAGTTTCACAAGTTAGCTGTGTATAAATAATAGTGCTTCAAGTCAGAGGTGTGCTTGCTGTGCGAAAGGTCACTAAGCACCTGATTCTGCAGAATTAATTAATGAATTAATTAATTAAAAAACCTTCGTGTGGATTCCGACTCTGTGTGGCTTATTGGCCAGGTGCACTGGGCACAAACTTGTGGATAGTAATTTTGGCAGCCCAGATGGGACTCTGAACTAGCTTTGCCCGGTCCAACTCGTCGGCATCAGTGTCAAAGGGAGGACGCCAGAGACAAAGCGCGCACCAGTGATTTTATCGGAGGTCCCGGCCTCGACCCTCCAAAATTCTGGACCCAGCGAGTAGCACAACGGCGCAACGCGTTAAGGAATCCACTGAACGTCTGAGGATAAAGGGGGAAGTCACTGGACTGGTGAGTACGGTTTATATGTTCCCTATGGGTATTTGGAGAGCAGATCACCAGCCTTACACATAGACGGCTGTGGTTTGGCAAGAATGGGGTATGGCCCTGTGAGCCACCCGACCTGATCAATTGGTTAAAGCCAAAGGTGAGCAGCTGCTGAAGGGAAATGGGAAGCGGTCAATCCAGAATCCCCCCTTAATCTCCCCTTCCTCCCCCCTTGGATGTGTCCTTAAAAATTGGTCTAAATTTGGTGGTGATTATATGATGAAAGGTAAAATGAGGCAATATTGTAATCGGGTGTGGCCTCAATATAAACTGGACAATGGGGAACAATGGCCGGAAAATGGATCCTTGAATGAACCATATTGCAACTGATGTTATTTTGCCATCGGGAAGGAAAATGGGACAAGTTGATGTCTGTTAGTGCTTTTATGTCATTGTATAGGGACCTGAAAAGTCAGGCTGAGTGCAGATTGTGGAAAGAACATATTATGCTATGCACCAAAAAGAAAGGAGGGAAAGGGAACAGTAAATCCCCCCAAATTTATCCAGATCTAGAATAAGAAGAGGTTCGGTTATTGGTACCCTTGGCACCACCGCCGTATAATCCACGGAAGGACTCAGATTTCCCCTTCTTACAAAGCTTCTGCAGGGACATCAGAGGCCTCTCCTGAGGCCTGGATTTCTGCAGCTTCTGTGGGGACATCAGAGGCCTCTCCTAAGGCTCAGGCTTCTGCAGCTTCTGCAGGGACATCAGAGGCCTCTTCTGAGGCCCAGGGTGATTCCAATTTTAGCCCAATAGCACATCACACGCAACAGAAGATGAGGCCAGTTATCCAGGCTCCACTACGACAGGCGGTGGGACCACAGGGAATACCTGCTTTTGTTCATGTTCCGTTTCCAAGATTGGATTTGTGAAATTGGAAACAATCCGTTAGATCTTATAGGGATAATCCATCAGCAATGCATCACTTGTAAGAAACTATTATGATTACGCATAACCCCAGCTGGGGGGATATGCAAGCTATATTTAACACCTCTTTGACTGCAGAGGAGAGGGGAATGGCTGTAGAAAAAGCTCAGGCAGAGATGAGGCAGAGGCACCCGCAAGTAGAGGTAGAGGAATTAGTACCAGTTAAGAGAGATCGTAAGTGGGACCCAAATACCAGCAGGGGTCAGCAATTGATAGAACAATATCAACAATTAATCCTTTATGGGATTCAACACAGGATACCAAAACCAAAAAAACTATAAATTATATGAGGTCCACCAGGCCCTGAATGAGAGCCCGTCTGATTTTTTTGAATGCCCCTGTGAAACAGACAGAAAGCGGGCAGATCTGGACCCAGGGGAGGAGGCAACTAGACAAATGTTTAACAAGCTGTTTATAGAGCAGTCGGCCCCGGACATTAGAAAAAAGCTGCAAAAGGTAGAGGGGGCTGGAGGAGTGTCAATCTCGCAGCTGATCAAAATGGCCTATGAGGTTTACAATAACTGAGAAGCAAAGAAAGAAAAGAGAGAGAGGGAAAAGATGAGATTACAGGTATTACTTATAGCAGCGGCTACAGCAGACAGATGGGGAGGTTGTGGGAGAGACAGAGGCAGAAGTAGAGGTGTAAGAGGGGAGCTTTCAGGGAGGTGAGGGCGAGAGAAGGCTAGGGAAGCACAGAAGACTGCTCGCTTGGGCCCCAACCAGTGTGTTCTCTGCAGGAAGGAGGGCACTGGAAGAGGGAATGTCCGCTGCGGGAGGAAAAGCAAGCAGGCAGTGAGGAAGGAGAGCTTGCTTTGATTGTGCTGGAGGACTCAGACTGACGGGGACCGGGGGATGAATTTCCAGCTTCCCCAGCAGATCTCCTGGTTCCAGTGAAGCTGGGGAGAGAAATAATTGATTTCCTTCTGGGTAGCAGAGCAACTCGTTCGGTAGTAACAAACTGCAAAGGACCTTTAAGTAAAGTAAAAATCCCGATTGTCGGGGTGACTGGAAAGTGGACTTTGAGACGAATAGCAGTGAGTATAGGTTTTGTGCAAGATTTGCGGGCCATAAACAAAATAACTGAAGACATCCACCCAGTGGTGCTGAACCCTTATACCCTCCTAACAACACTATCTAAAAGAGACTCTTACTTTACAGTATTGGATCTTAAAGATGCCTTCTTTTGTATATCCCTGGAGCCTGATAGTCAGACTATATTTGCTTTTGAGTGGGAAAACCCCACGACGGGAAAAAAGACCCAAATATGCTGGACAGTACTGCCACAGGGATTCAAGAGTAGTCCCACATTATTTGAGACTGCCTTGGGGGCAGATTTAAATAACTGGCAGAGCAAGATGAGGGGACCTTGTTGCAATATGTTGATGACTTGTTGCTAGGAGCCCCAGCCAAAGGAAAATGTGTGCCATTGACTATCGGTTTGTTAAATTACCAGGGAACAGCTGGATACCGAGTGTCCCAGAAGAGGCCCAGGTGGCCCAGCAGAAGGTATGGTACTTGGGGTTTGATGTTTGTCAAGGACAGTGAGCATTAGGACCTGAGCAAAAAGAAGCTATATGCCAAATTGCTGTCCCTAAAATGAAAAAGCAATTGCGAGGATTCCTAGGGATGGCAGGTTTTTGTCAAATTTGGATTCCCAATTTTGGACTAACAGAAAAGCCTCTGTATGAAGCAAGAAGAGGGCCAGAAAATGTGCTGGAGTGGACTGCCGAGTGCCATAAGGGATTTGCTGACATAAAAAGGGCCCTGATGTCAGCCCCAGCCCTAGGGGTGTCAAATGTGGAAAAACCCTTCCAATTGTTTGTGCATGAACGAAGGGGGGTGGCAGCCAGGGCGATGACCCAGATGTTGGGAAGCCGGAAAAGACCAGTGGCCTACTTTTCCAAACAGCTGGACGAAACGAGTAAGGGATGGCCATCTTGTTTGAGGGCAGTAGCAGCAACTGCACTCCTACTCCAAGAGGCTAGAAAATTGACTCTGGGACAACCCTTGATGGTATTTGTGCCTCATGCAGTGCTAGCTGTAATGGAAGCCAAAGGCAATCGCTGGCTATCCCCAAGCCGAATGGCTAAATATCAGGCTGCACTAGTAGACCAAGGAGACATAAATTTGTCTGTGGTCAGCACCCTGAACCCAGCTATGCTCCTTCCAGCCAAGGAGATGGGGGAGATCCAGCATGACTGCATGGGTATCATCGAGCATACTTATGCCAGCCAAGCTGACCTTAAGGATGAGCCAGTCGCTAATGCAGACCTTGAGTATCTTCCAGACGGTAGTAGTTTCATGGAAAATGGACAGCATAAAGCAGGCTATGTGGTAGTAACCCTTTGGGACACTGTAGAAGCAAAAGCATTACCCCAGAATATCTTAGTACAAAAAGCTGAATTAATTGCCTTGACTCGGGCCTTGGAATTAGCAGAAGGGAAAACCCTCAATGTCCATACAAATTCTAAATATGCCTTCAGAGTTTTGCACGCTCATGGAGCCATCGGGAGGGAACGAGGGCTATTGACAACAGCTGGAGGACCAACTCATCACGGTCCAGAAATTTTACAGTTGTTAAAGGCAGTGCAAAGGCCCAAAGCTGTATCAGTAATGCACTGTAAGGCCCACCAAAAGGGTGATCACAACATAATAAAAGGGAACAGAGAAAACACTTCTATACTGTGTGGGTGACAGAGCACTGGAACAAATTGCTCAGAGAAGCTATGGAGTCTCCTTCTCCAGAGATATTCAAAACCAGCCTGGATGCGATGCTGTGCCATGTGCTTTAGGTGACCCTGCTTGGCAGGGGGGTTGGACTAGATGATCTCCAGAGGTCCCGTCCAACCTCAGTCATTCTGTGATTCTGTAACAGGAAAGCTGACTTAGCAGCCAAGGAAGCAGCTAGAAGAGCACCAGGAGACCTACAAGGCATGTTAGTCCCCTGTGCAAAGGCTTCGCTCAATCTACCAGGATATACCACTAGAGAGGTTCAACTAGCAGAAAAACTAAAATGTACAAAGCAGAAAGATGGATGGTGGGAGACCCCAAATGAACAGATTCTGATAACAAAAGCTGTGACGGAACAGTTAATGAAAGATTTACATGAAGGGACACACTTTGGCACCGACACCATGGTAGACAGCCTAAAGCGCTTTGCAATAGGACCAAAAATGCAAACTATCACAAACCAAGTAGTGTGAAGGTGCCCTGTGTGCTGTGCAAACAACCGATTTACAATTGACATTTGCTGAAAGAAGTAATTCCTTATTTTGGAATACTAGAGGGACTCTCCTCAGACAATGGACCTCACTTTATATCAAAAGTGGTTCAAGGAATATTGAGAGCATTACAGATTAGGTGGGATTTACATACAGCTTGGAGACCGCAATCAAGCGGACAAGTAGACAGAATGAATCAAGCACTGAAAAGGCAATTAACTAAAATTTGCCAGGAAGCTCAACTNATGGATGGTGGGAGACCCCAAATGAACAGATTCTGATAACAAAAGCTGTGACGGAACAGTTAATGAAAGATTTACATGAAGGGACACACTTTGGCACCGACACCATGGTAGACAGCCTAAAGCGCTTTGCAATAGGACCAAAAATGCAAACTATCACAAACCAAGTAGTGTGAAGGTGCCCTGTGTGCTGTGCAAACAACCGATTTACAATTGACATTTGCTGAAAGAAGTAATTCCTTATTTTGGAATACTAGAGGGACTCTCCTCAGACAATGGACCTCACTTTATATCAAAAGTGGTTCAAGGAATATTGAGAGCATTACAGATTAGGTGGGATTTACATACAGCTTGGAGACCGCAATCAAGCGGACAAGTAGACAGAATGAATCAAGCACTGAAAAGGCAATTAACTAAAATTTGCCAGGAAGCTCAACTGAAATGGCTGGAGGCCTTACCAATAGATTTGTTGAGAGTTTGGATAGCCCACAGAGCTAGGGAAAAAGCTAGCCCATTCGAATTGTTATATGTCAAACCGTACCCTATAAATGAATTGGTGACAGAAGGGAGTCAAATGCATGTGAGAGGGAAAGGTTGGGTAAGACAATATTTGCTCTCTTTGTCTACTGTGTTGTCCTCTCTCCATAGATATGTACAGGAGCGACTACTGGTTCCATTGGATGTTCTGGTGCATCCATTCTGACCTGGCCAGCAGGTGCTGATCCAAACGTGGAAAGACGAGCTTCTAAAGGAAAAGTAGAAAGGACCTTACACTGTCTTGCTCTGCACCCACACTGCAATCAAAGTGGAAGGGATCAAATCGTGGATTCATTATACCACGTAAAAGCAGCACCACCAGAAGAGGAGAAGCAAGACATTACCATCAGAAGAAGGAGCACAAAAAATTTCGTGGCAAGCTGAACCAACCAAGGACTTGAAACTGCTGTTTAAAAGGACAAAATGATCTTTATTCCGGTTATATTTTCCTTAATGGGACTGACCTATGGTTCCAATCCTTGGACACAGAATTCTATAGTTAGCTTTGAACTTAACCCATTTTGCAAATTTATCATCTTGTTGGGTGAGCACCCACGTACCTGTCTCGGCAAATGAGGGAACTCCCATCTATACCTACCACTCACTGTGAGTAAGACAGACGTGTGGCAATTAGCAAACTCAAGCAATGCTAGTATATCATCTCCATCACAGTTTCCCTTTATCCCTGTGTATCTTATTGAAAGGGAAAATCTGTCATGTATAGGCTCAATTAATAGGACCAATAGGAAGGATGCCACCCAGGGATTGTATGTAGGTTCCTGGAATCTGACCAGACAATGTAGAACTACTATTACAGTTGAAACTACCAATTACAGTATCGTAAAAAAATTATGGAAATATAAGCAGCCCTATCAGCCTCCATTGGTGGATAGCCCCAGGAGGAGTATATTGGCTATGTGGCCCAAGGGCACGTAAAGCACTTCCCCCTGGATGGTATGGGACCTGTGCCCTGGGAGCCTTAGTTCTGGATATTACAGTCCATAAACATTCAGACATAAGGGATTGGCTAAGAACACAGGCTATCTTTATGACACCTCGGGAAAAAAGAGAAATTTATGATCCCCTTTCAGACAGAAATACCTGGTTTCGTGCCATGTGGAGGGCTTTAATCCCCTCATTGGGAATAAAAGAATTTGAGAGGGCAATAGTAAATATTTCTGCAACACTAGAAATTATAAGCAATGCCACCACCGATGCTCTTGGTTGAATACAAACCAAAATAAAACAGGTATCCCAAATAGCCTTGGAAAATCGTCTTGCCTTAGACACACTACTTGCAGCTCAGGGAGGCGTCTGTGCTGTGATAAACCGCAGCTACTGTGTCTATGTAAATGAGAAGAAGCAAATTCAAACAGATATTAACCAAATCTGGCAAGCGTCCCATTTGTTTCAACAAGTGTCTCAGGATGCAGCCATTAATAGTGGAGTAGATTTCTCCTCGCTTTATGTCATGGTTGCCAAACTTTCGGTGGTTAAAACAACTGTTTTTGTTTGTCATAGTAATTGTAGTTATAGTAGTCATATGTAGGTGTGCCTTGCGATGCATGCCTAGCTGGCTAAATTTGTGGAGTGCTTTGTTCAGCCAACCTAAGCAAGTAATGTTAGCAACAAGAGATCTGGATAATATAGAGTACTTCTTAAAATTGGCAGAAATGGACAAGAGCTATGTGGTGAGAACTATGAAGCCTTAAAATGAGTTTCATAGTCTCAACTCTGTGTAGTTTATTGGCCAGGTGCGCCGGCCATGAACCTACGGCTATTACTAGGTTTATTCCCCTCCGAAGGAATATTCACACTTATTTTTATTTCTGAAAATTGCATGCACATGTTCTTTGTTGCCTTCTGTAGTCAGCTTTAATAATTCACACTCATTCCTTGACAGAAGAAAAAAAAAAACACACCAATAAAAGTACAAGAACTGTAAAGTACTTAAAGTTAATTCACTGTTTCCCTAAGCTTCTACAAAGATACTACAAAGGTACTACAAAGATAGGACTTAGCAGCAAATCCTCCTAATTCAATAATTAGACGTAAATAAAACATACAGCATAGAAAATAACTAGAAAAACCAGTTTGTCTGTGATATCATTCTTTGGTAGTTTCTGGCTATTAAAACATCTATTAAAAGATGAGTCCGCCTTAGTAGATTTTAACCCCCTTTAGTAGATTCAGACCATTTCAAACAAGGGGAAAAGAAGGGAGAGCTCATGCTCCAAGTGAAAGAAGCCTTCAGAGAGAATGTCTGATCCTCTTATTCCTGCAAGGCCTTTGTCAATCTCAGCAGATAATCAAGGATATTGAAATGTTCAGCTGCCTTCCTGGTTCAAGAAATGAGGTGTTAATGGCACACTGCTGGGAGCTGGGCGCTGTACTTACATTGCTATACCGTTAAAGAGATGGTAAGTGTTGTCAGTTTAGCACCTTATACTCATATACACATACAAAAAAATCTTAATAGGTAATTTTTAGAGCAAAATTATGAAAAGCTGAAATAGTACATCTACTATGAAAATGTCATGGCAGCTCCATCACTAGCATAATATCTAAAAATGTGTAGAAATACTTCGGTATATCAGGTCATGTCAAACACATCAGGTCTTTCAATTATCTCCACGTTCCAGTGGTTCTCTCCAGGTCTGTACTTCAGTGCACAGCCTGTTGCAAGTGTAGGTGTCTGAATCTCCATTTCAGTGCTGCTCTTCAACTGCTGGAGGAGCGAAAATAATATCTTCTAACGGTACTTTTGCCCTAAGAAAAAAGAATCTTTGTTGTGGTTCTGTGAAGACAATTTTAGAGAGAGTTATACAATAGTAAGTCAGCTGAGAATATAGCCATAGTCACATAAATTACCTTAAAAATATCATCCTTAGTTTAATGAAAGTGTCGACTTTTCAAAGAAAGAAATACAATAATACAACATTTCCTCACCTAGGGAATAAACTCAAGAAAATGTATGTTTTTAACTCATCCATCAACTGTGAACGGAGAAATAATAATATGAAATCCTGTATGTGTTTTTTTCCTGTCAGTGAGCAGACAGTTAAAGCCATGACCTACCTGTCTGAATCCAAACAGCAAACTCTTTTTTTATCCATCAAAACATCACCATCTGTAGTAGGGAGACTGACCTTTTCAAGTATCTTCCCAAAGCGAATTGTTCCAGCTTTCACTCTTTAACTGCACCATTACAGCAAGCACCTCTCAGTGATCTCTGCTCTTTTGTCTAGTATTTTATGGTAAAATATAAAGAGAAAAAGACTGGATCAGGTATTTTTGCTATTTAGAATCACAGAGATAGGAAATCCAGCATCAATAGTCTCTAAACAATAAGACTGAAATAATAAATTGCAGATTTCTACAAGGTTTACTGCAAATGTTGCCAAGGAACGTCCCCTTTATGTATACTGATATTTCATGCACTCCGTAGGCCAGGCCCAGCCTCAGTTCATTAATTATGGATTTTGTTGATTATGTTGTACACATGCTGTAAGAGTCCAAGAAAAGTAAAAATCAGCAATATATATCTTCAATAGAAAAGCTTTCTGAATTTAAAAATACCTTAAGGTTGCAAAGGTTAAGAAATACTGGAATTAGGGCTACCTATACCTTTAGTTCTGTGGGAATCGTGCTGAGTAATGTGTGTCATTTTTTAGGTTTAGGTAAAGATGTGCCCCATTTCCTCTACTACTTGCTGATACGGGCTGCAGGTGTTAAATCCAAGGATTAGGAAAGATGGATCTGATCTATTTCTATTGCAGGCTGGTCCCAGGTGAGGTGCGTGTGCTCAGCTGGATGCTCGCAGGCAGCCGACTCCTGCCTTCCATACCCTCTGCTCCCAGCATTGAAATGCAGACTTCGACATGCCTCCGTGTGGAGTTCTAGTCCTGCAACTCCCTCATCAAACAGCTATTTTAATGTAAGAAAAAATGTCATTTTGTAGATCTTTGTCAGCTCGAGCTTGACAGAGCTAAAGCAGAGACCTTCCCCCTTTCCCCTGGGTCGCTCACCTTCTTTTGCAGTCACTGTGACACCAACCCCTGTCACTCATGCATACAGAGGACGTTATCCTCAGCTCAGACCTTGCTGGAGATCCTGCCAGTAAAGTTATGTCTGAAAGATTCAATGGAAAACATATCTAACATGCATCTTTCTTATCTCCCCATTTAGCTAAATTTTGTGTCTAGGCTCATCTCCCTTCTCATTCCTTTCTCCGGTTTTCAAAAATGCAATTCTGATGTTGCCATATCTATTGTAATGATTTTTCTCAGCTTCTACCATGTTCCTTTTCCATTTTTATCCCTCCAGTGATTTCCCCTCCTCTGCTGCATCAGTCATAAATTACTTGGGTTTGATTTCATTACACTTCACAGATTACTCTTTCTTTTGTCTGCCATTTATCTATTTGCCATACGAATTTGTTTTGCACAATGTATTGGCCTCCTGTTCTCTGTCAAATTTTCAGACAACCTTTTTTCCAGGCACCCTTCATACTTAAGATGTGTTCCATGTACATACCTGCAAACTCAGTTCATTTTTCCTCTCAAGATACCTTTCTACCCTATGCTCCCCACATATATTGTAAGGTTTGATGGATGCCGTCTCTCACACTGTCTCACAGTTTACCTGTACTTTCCTGTGTTAGGTGTCCCTTTCTGTTTTTTTGTTCTATGTTTATATTTCCAATCTGTTTGGGGCAGACTTAGTACTTCCATTTTTATATTGTTTTTCTCTCTATGATTTATTTCAGGTGTAGCAGAATTCTGAGTCATGATTAACGCTCCTAGACATAAAAGCTATAGAAGGAATAGTAATAATTTTTATTTTAAAAATCTAAATTTTCTTCTTTCTAATTTAATGTGATTTTCAGACAGCAAGCTCATCAAATAAGCCATATTCTATTTGTAAAGTGCATATAATTCGTGCCACTTAATGAAGAAGTAAGAATATTTAATAATAACAAAGAATTATTAAAGCATTAGACCATAGAGTTATTGTACTGGTTCAGATAAAGGGACAGACAGAGAAACACAGGAACAGAGCAAGTATATATGATACTTTCTACTAATTTCCCAACTTCCAATTATTTTCAGCTTTGAGAATTTCTTGATACTGGTGTGGGTTGTCCATTTAATGGCCTGTAATGAGTCTTTCTTCTGAGAATCTTTATTCTAAGAACTTGTCCAGTTTCCTTTATAACCCATGAAGACCTTTTTTATGACATCATTTGGCACAGAATTCCACATATCTACCACTCCATGTGTGACAACGGCATTGTTTTGTTTGTTTTGAGCCTGGTTCCTATCATGTTCTGTTCTATCTCTCAAGTCATCTCTTCCCCGGGCTGAGGAATCCCAGCTTCCTCAGTCACTGCTGACAGGGATGCTGTTTCATTTCTCTGATAATCCTTGTTTTTCTTCCATGAATCTTCTCCAGTCTTAATACATCCTTTCTGTAGAGGAAGGACAGCACTGAAATGCGGACAAATTGTGCATTTTTTCAGTTGTGTAATGATGTTTTCTGGTTTGTTCTCTATTTCTTTCCTAGTAATTTTAAAGATTTTTTTTTCCCTTGGAATATGGAGTGGGCATTGACTGCTACACTGCGCTGAACCAACACTTTCATGAAACTATCATAATGCCAAGGTCTTCTTCCTGAGTGGGAATGGTCAGTTCAGAGTCCATCATTTTATTTGTGAAGTTAGGATTGCTTTTCCGCAGGACCGTCAATTTCTTTACATTTATCTACACTGCATTTAACTTCCTTTGCATTTATCTAGATTGAATTTCATCTGCTATTTTATTTACTGCCCAGTCCCATATGAGAACATTTCAACTGTTTCGTGCCTGAGTTATTTTAGAATTCTTGTAATAGTGGTGGTTTCTTAGTACTTATCATAATATTTTATCTTTGTTCTTAATGTTTTATCAGTAGCTGCTTCCACAATAACTTCAAATTCAGCCAGATTGTTTGCTGAGCCCTCTCCCACTGGAGAACAGCATTCTAGTATGGGAGTCTCTTCATTTCTTTTCCAGAGAGAACACTGACAGGAAGAATTCATTTCCTCGTCTAAGTACACACATGATACCAATCATCAGCTGGCCCAATGGACGCTGGCATGTTTCTTGCCGTGTTTGAAATATAACCATATTTCTAAGTACTAGGTT
Organism: Anseranas semipalmata; assembly: GCA_013399115.1. Lineage (NCBI taxonomy): Eukaryota > Metazoa > Chordata > Aves > Anseriformes > Anseranatidae > Anseranas > Anseranas semipalmata. The sequence goes on from VXAA01003152.1 coordinate 296,775, forward strand.
GGATTCTTTTATCTAGCTGATCTTCAAATTACTTTTCCATTCCACCTAATTAATCATGTTTTTACATTTAATCTACTAGAGCTTATGATACTTTGTGTTTTCTTGTTTTAAATACAGTCCCAGCCCCTTGGAGGATTCATTCGTCTTTATGACAGTCTCTTTTACTTTGCTGGAGAGTGATTTTAGCTTCCTTCTATACTTTCTCTGTCATTTCTTTATGTGTTAAGCACTAATGCTGTGACTCCTATATAGTGATCTCCAGTAGCTTACATGCCTATGAGAATTTAATTCCTTAGACTATCCCTCTTGGATATGTCGTTAAGAATCTTCCTCATTTTCTATATGTCCTTTTTGATGTAGAACACAAACGGTGTGGATTTTTTGAGATCTGCTGCCTTTGTAGGAGTGCTGAATAAGTGCATGGTACTGTTAGAGAACAGCAATTCAGCTGTGAGATTTTGATTAGATCCTGCTAGTTATTCAGTACAAAGTCAAGGTTTGTATTTTTGGATGTGGGCTCACTAACCATTTATTCCATGAAAGAGTCATTCATAATGTCTAACACTTTCATCTCTGCGTATATCTCAGTATCATATTCACTCAGTCTAATTGGGGTAATTAAAGTCCCCCACTACAACTGCTACCTGCCTGATTTTTCTCAAAATATTGCAGCCAGTGTTGCTATCCTTTCTAGTGGTCACTAATAGAGACCCAATACTACATTTGTCCAATTCAAGCCTGGAATTTAAATCCATATAAATTCTAAGTTACTCACTGAGGTGGTTAATTTGTTGATTTGATTTGATTCTGATTTCTTGAATGTACACTGTGACTTTGCCCTGGGCACATTTATTCTATTTCATGTATATTTCTGTCTTAATATTATAGTGTGCCACTGATTGTCTTCTTCCATCAAATTTCAAAAGTCTGGTATGTCATTTTTTTATGTAAGAGAGGACATTCCTGCTCTTCCATCTTATTTCTTAAACTTCTGGCATTTATCTGTAACTATGTGTACCTGTCTGTTGTTCCCATCTTGGGAAGTCATTTATATATCTTTTTTCCATGTCATATCTGAATCTTCACATCCTTTGTCGTATCCTATACTAAAAAATATAGAACTTCCAAGATTTCCTTTTCAGCAGCAGCATTGTTTCAGAACTATGTGTTCTTGTGCATTTGTGGGCTCTTTCACAGATTCCATTTTAAACACTCAATTAGAACTTTCTAGACTTAAAGTGTCAAACTAAAAATCACACAGTGTTCCACTTTGTTAGTGCTTGCACAGACAGGCTCTTCACCCTCCTGGGAGAGTTCAGCTGCCAGTACTCAAGACCAGCAGTGATGTGGTGCAGCCCTGCGACCTTGGCTCAGGCTCTGGAGAAAGAGCTGCATGACAGGCAGATGGGAGAAGCCCAGGGCTTTCCCCTTGGCCCTGGAGCTGCATTTGAGCTCAGGTCTTATCCGTGGTCGCCGCTTGAATAACGATGGACTGCCTGTGCCTGATCTTGCTCCTCATTGATCCTAGCCCACCAGCTTCCTGGCTCGGCCACAGACCTGCCTCATCACTATGTGCTTGGATGGCAATCATCAGACTGCTGGCTGACCCTGGCTACCATCACATGCTCTGCTCTTCTGTTGGTACTGTGGCACTGTGTCATCCATGCCATGCTGTCACCATTAGCTCCTGGCTCACCTTCCCTTACAGACCTCCCTCTCGCAGTTCCCCAACACCTTATTCAGGTGAATTTCAGATAAAGTACTCCCTTTATTCTGAAACTGTCCTCAATTCATAATGAACCTGCATTCTTCCTCCTTATACCATCCAGTCATGATAGTAAATGTCTGCCTTTCCACCTCTTCCCACGGTGCCATGAGGGGCAGGAGTCACTTTACAGAATACTGTGACACAAACCTTAGTCTTCAACTTCCTTCTCATTTGTCTAGTTGTTCTTCCCTTTGTCATTTGTACTTGTGCACCACAACCAGTTACCCTTCCCAGCACTTCTTAGAGCCTGTTCCCTAAGGGGGTTTGCCACCTGGTAGTCACTGCATAAGCCTGAAAGCCTCCTGGGGTCACAGACCCAGCCATCTATATGTGCAATGACAGATTCTTCCACCAATACAACCTTTCTCATCCTGTTCATTTCTTCACTGTTGGGAAGAAAACTACATGCAATACCAGTAAAGAATGTCATTCCATTCTGTTTTAATAATCAAGACTCACTCCCTCTTAATAAGATATGAAAAATGTGAACATAAGCCAGTGATTCCCACTGACTTCAGTGGGCGCTGGTTCAGACTTTTAATGACACTGCCTGATACACGTTTTCCAGACCCAGTCTTTCATCCACCGGACCCAGTCTTTCATTGTGTTGTTGTTCTGAAAAAATCTGGGATGTAAAGAACACCTGCTACAACAAACATAAAAAGCACAGACCTGCTGTTACTAATAGGAAGTATTCTAAGGGCTTGGATTTAGAAAAAAAAAGTTAATTAATTTTTGAATAATAATTACTTTGACTGCGAGTGTCAATGACCCTTCTCACATAAAGCTTTCCCAATACAATCTTATTTTGGTCTCACTGAGGACAAAAGATGCTTCAGCTGTACTGACAAAAATCTTTGTGAGTTGCTATAAATTCTGCTGAAGGGGTTTCTATAGCTTCCTTTTAAATTCTATTTAGTTATTATCTGTAAACAAAAGAAGCTGAGCTAGCCTGGTTCAGATTTGTATGAAAAATTATAATGAAATAATAAAAACAGTAAGCAGTAAAGAAAGGAAGTAACTGCTTTTAATGTTCTTTGTTAAGTGTAATTGTGACATTTAAGAATCCATTTGTTTCTTTTTCTAATATTCATTATTTCGCTGATTAGCACAATATGTACCAAAATACAGAAGACATCTTTTATCATCACAGATTTTATAGAAACTAAGCTGTTGTTAATTGTTTTTGCCACATTATGCAGGTTTTTCTTGAAAATTATATTTTTGAGAATTTGAGCTGATTTAAGATCCAATTTATTGCAAAAGAAAGGCCATTCGGTTATGCTAGAGTCTCACTTCAACATGACATCTATACACAGTTTTCTTTGCTTTTTAAAAAAGAAAAGCAGTCACCAAGACATATTTTTGTTAAGGTACCCTGCTGGCAGCATATGGCAAAAATACTGGCACCTCGCCTGGAAAGTGCAGCAAGAACTGATAGATCTGATCTCATTCTGTGGCTGCAGAGAAGACAGGCGACAGTGAAGGCCAGTCTTCTGGCCTGCGACCATCAATTGCTCAGCAAGAAGCACAAGTTCATGAAAACAGATGTGGGAAGGTGAACAGATTTTGCAAGTTTTGGAAAGTGATTTTAACTTCCTATGTGATGGTAGAGCTCCCTAGAACAGTCCCTCTTACAGCTGGACCTTCAGAACTCTCTGTGTAATTGTTTTATATACTCCTGTGAAATTAATATTTCAATGTATACATGTTTGAGAAATAATAGTGCTAATTTACTATTAATGGGTCAATTTCAATTTCAAGTGTATCTTGAGGACTGGGATGAAATCCTGCAGCTGCAGGAGTTCTACAAGAACTACAAGTTCTACAAGTTGTACAAGAAACAGATTTTCTTCCATACTGCTACATTGCTGAGCTAGACATTTAGTGTTGACCTGTTCCATCTGAAAAAGAGAAACACAGACTTTTTTTTTTCTACATTATTCAAAACATAGCTTGGCATCAGGTAAGTGTATAGTTTTGGAGGTTTTTGTGGTAGCAAGTGGAGAGGGACCCTACTGTCAAGTGGGTCCTCAAGAGACTTGAAATCTCCAGTTCCAAACATGGTTCTAGCTAGAAGATTCCACTCCATCTTCCATGAAGAAATTTGTATGCTAAATATCATCCTATAGCAATGTTCATTTCTATGCTTACAGAGAGTAAGTATGCATATTACACTGTGAGAATTAGAGAGGGAAATAGTGGCAACTCTGTACCTAAATTATGTAACAAAATACCTTAACTTTAGAAAATAACAGAGGAGCTGAAAAGCTCATTTGTTACAGTCTCTGAAACTTAGCAGAAACAACAGTCTGATGTTGAAGATGTACCTTTCTTTGTCCTCTCAAATGTTTAAAAAGTTTTATTATTTCTTTTTTATTAATTTTAACAGGATTCCTATCTCCTTCCCTTTCCTCATTACCTTCTTCTTACCATTCCCAGATGAGAAGGGGAGAAATGAGAGACCCTGGGTCAAACTCCCTCCCTTCAATACTTCTACTGGAAAAGGAGAGAAACCACAAACAAACAAACATGAGGCCATTGGGCTTTTTCTCATATTTGTCATACTCAAGACATCCTGTAAAAAAAAAAATGAAAATAGAAAAATACTTTTCAATTACACTGACATGATTATAATGTGTCTTTTTTTTTTTTTTTTAATGAGAACATGATGTCCAACCAAAATGATGTCTCCCTAGTCCCAGTGATGGTAGGGTGCAATTTCACATGAAATTTGCCACCTTCCAGTCTCAATACCTGTACCAAATTTGTAATTATTCCACCATAGTGAGTCAGATTAGTTTTTGATCTAACAGAAAGCCACCCTACCAAGAATCCCTGTGGCTCCAAGACCAGTATATCCAGTGCAAGTTGGGGCAGGGACATAGGGACAGGAACACATGGGGAGAGAGGAAAGCAGGCTTAAGTGCTGAACAGCTCAGTAGCAGTTCATGTTAGATCAGGTGGGACACACAGACATACACAGGTGGGGATTCTGCTGAACTGCTCAGTTCAGTTAGGCAGAGTCCCATTGCCCCTCTCCCATTTGCTTCTCCTGGATGCTTTTTGCAATCACATCCTTTATGCCAGCATTATTGTATATTGTATACTAGTAGCATTAGCAATGAGCTGGAATTGATCCAGACAAAAAGCTTTGTTTTGTCTCTTTTATACAGTCTAATGTAAACTGGTGCTGGCACATGCATATCCAAAGGATGGATGAAACTGTCTCTTTGAGTAGCTTACTGAGAATTAAAAAGACTGTGTAACCTTGGCCTTAGTGATTCAGTACATCCTTTGCTGTTGCATGTAATAAAACCATACCTGTATGAATTCTCACTACTATTTATTCGTATTCTGTGACTTAAGGTGGCTCTAAAGAAAAAGATTCTGGGAATCCACAGTACCCAGTCTTTTCCGTTGTCCCTCAAATGACTCTTATCTCTCTTTCGAATTCCACCGTCATGAAACAGTATACTAGTAAGCTGATTTAAAAGAGCTAGCACTTTCAAAATCATGCTTCCTCCTCTCCCAGATCCAAGTGGAGAAGGAGAGACGGGAAGCAAAAATTCCCACTGTCCTGATTTGTTTCTTTAGATGATGCATCAACTAGATGATGCAACTAGATAATATATACTGCTTTTAAAACTCACTGAACTGGGATTTTTTGAATTTAAATCACATGAATCATTTCAGTTTGGCCAAGTTTTAACCTAAGCTCATTTTACCCTAGAAACAAATAGACTGAATCCAAGTTTGAGAAGACAGATTGTTCTTTTAAAGACTTATTTATTTTACTTTAAAATAACAAATAGTTCATCTCTAGACTGGCTTCCTTACATGATTATTTTAATATTATTTTCTATGATTCTGCTGTGGAGAGGGTTGTGTAAAACGTATCTCATATGAGATTTATTTTTGTCATGAGTATTGCTTTTCAGAGCTTTAGCATTTTAAATTACGCTTGCAGAAGATACTAACTTTAAAATTATTAATTTCATCCACGTGTTCTGCATTCCACGGAGAAAAGACAAGACTGTTGGGTGCCTGAACACTTTAGGAATACTATGTGTGCTTGTCAGACAACTCTTTCACACAAGTATTGGTGTTTCTATTATGTCTTAGCAAATAGGGATGGCAGCCTGACAGAGGTGTTTCTTAAGAGGCAAGTCCCAAAGAGGAAAAACAGATGGGAAGACAACATCAATGAAGTATCATCACAAAGTACACAAGCTTGTAAGTTAGTCAGACAAATAGGTTAGTGAAAGACAGGAGTAAACCTTTTTGGACCAAGGATGTTCTGAACCAGCAAGTAAACAAACAGAACACTCCGTTGTCTTTAATCTGATTTCTTGTTCAATATAAGATGAAAACATCCTTTCACAGAAAAAAAAAAAAAGTACTTTATGAAACTTCTTTTTAATTAAATTTGCTAACTGTTATATTTGGCCTGTTCTCAAAGAAAATTTTTGATGTCTTAATACATATGAAGAATAGTATCAAAATATTCTGTAGCTTTCCCTTCACATCATTGTCATTTCAGTCTAGACTCTGCTGTTAAAATAAAATCAGAAATTCCTGCTCAGCAGTCTTATTACAGGTATACACTTCATGCAATCATACAATGTGAATCTTAGAGATATATGGTATATATCCTTCAAAGAAGGACAGACTCAGTCACACATCAAAATATGTTATTATTCTTCTGTCACAAATATAGTAATACAATTCCCTACATTTAAATGAAACTGTATTTAGAGAAAAGATAATATGGGAATACTATCTCTTGATAAGTGGTAATTCACTGTTTTTAACAGAGCAGAAGTTTCCAAAAAAACACAAGTAAAACTCAAGAGTAGCCAGAGCAATTACTTTCATCTTTTCATCAATTACTTTTTCTCTTTTCTCATAAATGCTTATAAAGACAAAAATATTATTTCTCAAAATTTGTGGCAGATGAGCTAGAGTATAATGCAGCACTCTAATCTGCATCCAGACTGAAACATGTTCCATCCCCTTTCTCCCAAACGCAGTGAATACAGTATATTCCTTTAGTGGCCAAATTCCAGAAACAAGGCAAGCTGGGACTGGATTTCACATTCTGCTATGTTAGAAATTATCTGCACAAAGTACTAATGATTCAAGGAAATGTGATAATTGGAGACAGTATAAGTGAAAAAGTGCGATGCCTTGGAAATCCACTACATGCTTCTTTACAAGAACCTGGCACTATGCCCTTCCATCGAGATTTTGCTTATGTCTAAACTGTAGTTCAGCTGGCAAAGACGAGAAGGTTTAAACCACTGCCAAGATGTCAATAGTTTATCCTAATTTATAAATGCAGCTGCCTGCAAAATCAGGCTGCTTACGAAAATGATCGGCCCTTACAACATCTGACATCATAGCCCTTGTAGGAGGAACCCCAAGACTAGTGTCTTTGCACAGTTTGAACCATGTGAGAATACCAAGAAACAGATACTAGTAGATGTTCTGCACAAGCTGGCCAGGTCTTAGGTTCACACCAGGATACTGCAGGTATCCTCGTTTTGCTCTGAGGGGTAACGAAAGCCTGAGCTTTATCCAGTAACATTTTCTGAAACACAAGTGAAGTCCATCCTTGTATATCAGCTTGCATCTCCAGTGATTTTGGCAAGGGCTACAGATGACGTCCTAAAAGAATGATTTATTGTAGCTTTACTTCAGGTTGCTTCTGGGAGCTGCCTGTATCTTTCTACTGATTTCAGAGTGTATACTTGCCTAAACTAAACCCCTAAGTTTGGATGTCAAAAGTTCTGTGAAATTTATTTCCCCCACAGTACTCCCATTCACTGAAACACAAGTAAAACACACTTCACTTTCATCCTTTTTAGACGGTTCTCTGTCACCCAGCTGTGCCAGGGTCTGCAACATAACTCCCAGACTCCTAAAGTAATCAGTAATAGTTCTGTCATCTGGTATTAGCAGCTGGATTGAAGTGTCTGTTCTGGCTGCAATGAATAAAAAATAGTGGATTTATAAACTATCTGCAAAACATTCCTTTGCAATTTGTACTCAGTAAACATTTCTACTTTGCAAACATCAACTTTTCTCTAAAAACTACAGCAGAAAACAGAGGCAAGTAACATTTTTTTCTGGAAACTACATGAATGACAGTTACTTCCAAAATAGCAGCATCTGCCCTCCTGTTCATAAATATGAAGAATCCCTCTTTACCCTTTCCATAAAGAAAACAAAAGCATCTGACTCATGTTAGTGGAAGACAGATGATATTTTCTCCAGCCTAGGTTTGTGGAAAATAGCTTGCTCAAAATGATGTCTAATCCTGTCCTCTAAGGGTTCTATCACTGTCTTAAATGAGAACAAGTTTTGGCTTACTGAAACTGTTAGATTTGGGAGCCTTATTCTTTCTATAATTTGTATTTCCATTAAAATACTGACATTCTCCATTAAAGAAAAAATATAGAGAAATAAATTAGAATAGAAAATCTATTTATACTTTTCTAACTGTGCAATCCTTTGTTGACACAGCTTGTGCAGATAATGCCACAGCAATAAGACTATACTTTGTAAACATGCTGTTTTCATGTTTCTTTGTTAACATTAAATTGTTCTCTTTAATGTTCGGAATACACAGTGAACGTGAGGTCTCACATATCATTCCCTACAGCTGTTGCACAGCCAATTATACATGTTCTTTGTACTGTCACATTTCAGAAGCTGCTTATAAGCAGCTTTTTCTGCTCCCAGACTGTCTGCTTAAGTCACTCATATGGCAGCTGCATCAGTTTCTCCTAAGCAGCAATGTATCCTGGAAAGGGCTGTCAATACCAAATTATTCCTTTCCAGTCAAAAAGAACAGCTTTTTTTCAGAGGACAAACTCTGACCAGGTTTTTGTAAGTAGCCAATAGCAGGTGACATACAATAGTTTTTGGTAGACTGAACCTGACTATCATGCCAGCCCTGGAAATATGTGACTTGTCTCAGTCAATGTGGATTCCCAGAATAAAAATCAGCTGAGATTTGAGTAAACTTTGGTAAAACTATAAGCAAAAAAAGATTAATCAGAGGCTAATTTAAATTTGGAACAGCAGATCAGAGGACTTATAAGGACTATCTACTTTTTCACAAGCGTATGTAGAAGAAACAGCACAGAATGGTCCAGGAAGCATTATTCAAGCATGTTCTTTCTTACTCTGTAGTAGAAATTAAAATGAATCCTTTAACCCCCTGTATTAAGATGAAGAATCAGAAGCACCAAGACAACTACAGGCACTAGAAACACTTTAAATTTGGCTAACAAGTCATTAAATAGTTGAAGCAGCACCTATTTAACCGTTCCAGGTACCAGTCCTGTTTACATTTCTTAGTGAAGATCTTGTCTTGTTGTTGAGACGTTAAACTTTTATTTATAGAGTTCAGGTAGTTTTCAAATCAAATAAGAGCAGCTGACTGGGCAATACTATCTATGGATGCAAGCGCAGGAAAGAGATTATCTGTAAAAGGACACTGAATCAGCATAGTTTTAGGGGAATTGTTCCAATGACTTCCTGAGGTTTTCGGGTCAGGTGAAGCCTTCCAGTAGGGTGCAAGCTGGGTGGAGATTGTGCTTCTGCATCCTAACTTTTGGCAGATTATGTAATTTAAAATAGAATATATCTGAAATATAAAGACCTGCTGTTTCATTTGCTCTCTTGAACCTAGAGAGTAAGCGGGGATCACAATTTAGTTTCTTTTAAGTGTTTGATTCTCAGCTGTTCTGCTTTTGCCATGTCATTCTCTTTCTTACTTTGTGTTTGTTCCCAATAGTCATAATAGTCATAGAATGATATAACATAATATATATATATATNAGCGGGGATCACAATTTAGTTTCTTTTAAGTGTTTGATTCTCAGCTGTTCTGCTTTTGCCATGTCATTCTCTTTCTTACTTTGTGTTTGTTCCCAATAGTCATAATAGTCATAGAATGATATAACATAATATAGCATTTAAAACCTGAATATTTTCATCCATTCTGGAATTCCCTATTACTTGTATATGTCTCTACTTCTGTTTTTCTCTCATCCCACAACTATTGAAGTCTTGCAATGTTTTTTTTTT
>VXAA01003152.1:311683-358393 GCA_013399115.1 Anseranas semipalmata
CGGCGGTGCCGGCGCGGGCGCCGCGGCGGGGCGCCGGGCGGGGGGGCCGCGGAGGAAGGCGAACAGGCAAACGCCGAAGCTGCTACATCCGGGCTGCGGCGGCGGGCACCTGCCGTGCCGGGGGCCTCGGGTGGCATTGGGCCTCGGCAGCTGAAGGGGGAGGACGGGCTGCGGAGCCTGGTAGAGAGCGAGACCTTCGCCAGCTGCCGCCATGTTCCGAGTTATGGTCAGCCACGCCAAGAAGCACCCCAGCGTGAGTACCCAGGCGGCAGCGCCCGGGCGGCTGAGGCCCCTCGGCCCTGGCAGGCCCCTCGCTGCCCTCCCCTCCGGGCTGTCGGTGCCCCGGCCCCGCAGGGCCGCTGCCCTCCTCGCCGTCTCGTCTCCTTGCCCTCGATGCCCCGGCCTCTCGGGTGGCCCGGGGTTGCCGGAGTGTGGGCACCTCAGTGCTGACCGATGAGACGCGGCCAGGTCCCCTGTTTTCTCTGGTGTGTGTGGGCCTGTAGCAGTAGGTCTCAAAGTGTCTCTTCCATTCTTCTTCTTTTTTTTTCTTTCAGTAGCCCACAGCCTCATTTTTTACGTTATTACCAGGGGTAGAGATGGTAGGGGCTGTTGTGGAGGAGTGGAGGGACAGATACTTGATTCTGAGAAACGTGCGGTTGCAGTACCTTTGGTAGTTGTGCATGTAGCAGCAGTTTCTCCATGTCTTTGTAGGTAATACTTTCTCTCTAACTGCAGTGATGTCCAGCACACAGGGAGCCTGTGTCGAGGTTTTAGAGGACCACGAGTAACGGCTCAAAACATGGGAACTTGTTGTTTGGTTTGTCATTGCTGTAACCAGAAATGTTGTGTAATGATACTATATCATGATATTGCACTATGTCATTTGAAGCATTTCTTGTTCTAGTTGATCCCTCTGTTTTTGATCATTGGATCTGGAGGCATTGGCGCAGCCCTTTACGTCATGCGTCTGGCGATGTTCAACCCTGATGTCTGGTATGTATAAAATAGTTCACAGTTCAGTCCTCTTGCTGCTTATATTAAAGTAAACATCACTTTCTTTGTCTTTATATTTCTGGAGGCCTTAGTATCTAGCTCCAATATTATTGGAATTAAATGCGCAGAGATTTCCTTGATTTGGAGATTTGTTTGTATGTTTACCATAAGATATTTAGAGATTGCTGACGAAGGACTTTATCTTTCTCTACAGAAACTTATTTAGGTGGATGACTGTCCATGGTCTAATAACCATAATATACATACAGATTTTATTTGTTTTGAAAATAGTGTGATTTTTCTGAATATGGTCTCATATTTTGTATTTTTCTCAATAGCTGGGACAAGAAAAATAATCCAGAACCTTGGAATAAACTGGCTCCCAGTGACCAGTACAAGGTAAAACAAAAAACATGGATTTTTAGGAAATATAATACCAAAAGTATAACATCCTGGTTTAGGACATTTGGGTATATTAGAAAGTAGGTGAATGAGTGATATCAATTTCCTCTGCTGTGCAACATTTGTTTATCTTCAGAAGTCAGAGCAGAGAAAGATGTTTGAGATTTAAAACTTTCTTAGAGTTGGTTGATAATAGACCAAAAGGAGTCTCTGTACAGAAGCAGTCAGATATATATTGCTCGGTAAGAAAGAGAGGTATTATATGCCAGAGGAAAAATATACTAGTGCTTAATGCTCAGAGAAATACATTACAGGGAGAAGAACAAAACCTTCTAAGTTTTGAACTAAAGCTTTCTAAGTTCTAAATTATTGGCCTTTACTCGTGGGAAGCGAAGCAGGATAATGTCAGTGCTTAGCATAAACACTAATTCAGTTCTGCAGCCAGTTGTTTGAAAACAGTTGTCTGTAAGTAATAGATGCAATAGAATGGTTCTTCAAGTAATATTCAAGTTATTTCATTGAACTAATGAGAAGGCATGGAAAGATGTGTAAAGCATTTTGTAGTTATAGAAATGGGGCTCTTTTAATAAAGATTTCTGTTAAGGATCGTTTTAAGATTATCCTCAAACTACTAAAAAAGCAAACGTACTATGGTTTCAGTGTTAGTGTCTATTCAGTACCATATCTTAGTATGCCAATCATTTAAATAAGCAAAAAACCACACCTCAGAATAAAATGTTGCAGTTCACTTAAAAGCCCGGGAAGAACATAGTATTTTGTTTTCATTGCCATTTCTGGAATGTTGCTGTCTCTTAAATATCTAAAAGAGGCAAATTCAATGTGGTGCGCAGCATGAATTCTTTTAAAGAGCGCATGCCTTCTGTAGCGTTCCCAGTCTGTCTTAGCATAGCAACACAACCTCAGGGTTTACCATATTTGGGTTTGTGTATCATTGTGGATTCTTTTTTTCCAAGGCTGTACTGTGGGAAATGGAAAGGCAAAAGCTCTAAATTGTGGATGACTGTTCATTAAAAAGCTCTGATAAAACAGCAGGTTTCAGCTTTTGATGAAATTGCTTTTGTATTGTAAACTTACTTCTCTTTGGAAAGAATGCGGAAGTCAATGTTACAAAAGAGAAGAGCTAAAGGAGTGATGATTACTGTGTGAGTTGCACAGAAAGCTGTAATTTGAATGTGTTAAAGCAATCTTAATTCCATTCTCAGTTCTGGGCTTTTTCTTTTTTTAATGAAGAAGTCAATAAAATTGAGTTTGGCCTTGTCTAAAAGTAATCAAACTAATACATACTTTTTATTTTTCTATTTTTTTTTAAAGGAAAACTGTAGTATCATGTGCTTGATGTCAGGTCAGGCTCGGATGCCAAATAACCTTCAGTCTGTAAATTCACTGTCCTCAGTGACTATTTGGACTGTTCTGAATGGCTTGCAATAGAATGCAACTTTATTAATATAAACTGAGTGTGTGAAAGGGTCTGTCCTTGCCTTCTTTCTTCATTGTTATATCTTGCAGTTGTAGATGCATTTACTTAAACCAAATTTGGCTTTAGCAGCACTGCTCTAAATGTTCACATTTACTATCCTTTGTGCTGCTTGGCAAGTTGGATGCTGCCTTCATTATATAGGAAGGCATAGGTCTGGGGCAAGAGCGATAAACCCAGCAGTACTGTCAGAACTTCGTGTGTATGGACTTTTAATTCTGGGGATTAAAGAAGAGATTCTGCATTTTTTTTCTTCAGTTGTAGACACCAGCACTGCCTCATCTGAAACTTAAAGTTTCTAGTACTGTATGCAAAATGAAGATACTATAAAAAGTTATTGTTCTTGAAAGTTGTTTTTTATTATTTGTTATTCTGTATTGAAAAGACTTAAGCTATAATTTCAGTTTCCTGACATGAGTTCAAATGATGCATGTTTATAAATGCATGGTAATAAATACCATGGAAAATAGCATTTTCCATGGAAATGGTACCATATTATCAAGCTTATAATTCTGATCAATATTCATTTCTTTTCCTCTCTTCCCTAGTTCTACTCAGTTAATGTGGACTACAGTAAACTCAAAAAGGACCGCCCCGACTTCTGAAGAACACACTCATCTCCACAAGCTGCACAGAAAGGTCTTCCGGAAGCCGTCCGCACAATTATGCTTTATCATCCAGGAAACATTCAAACTTGCCTCACGCTGCACTTGTTCATCTGTTTGAAATTGTTTTGGTGGGGTTTAATAAATGTCTGAAACTTGAAATGTCTTCTGTTTGCTTTGATTTCTCAAAATGAGAACATCTTGACATTAACAGTTGTACAATCAGTCAAATAGTAAGCAAAAGCCGATTCACATTTGCTCTACAAGAAAGCAAAGTTGTCTTGACATGCTTTATACTCAGTCTGTTGACTTTAAATAAATGTGTTCATGCAGTATAGCAGACTGCACGAACTTGAGAGCATATATATGTACACATATGTACGTATAGTTTTAACTGCACCTAAATTTTTCTAGTTGCTACTTCAAGAAGTTTTGATAGCAGACAAGTCAATGCTAACAAGTCATTGTCCAACAGGGAATCGGCAGATGTTGCCATATGTTCCTGAAAATAAAAAAAACAAGTTCTGCTGGGGAAGGTTTTTGTGTGTGTGTGTGTGTGTGTGTTTGTTTGTTTTTAAGTCATAGTTTGTTAATAAACAAGCCAATTTTAAATATTTTAAAAATAAAATTCTAGGAACATAATCAAGAATTCTTGTGGATCATGTTTTTAAAGGTTGTAAAGCATACAATCAGCAGAACAGGGCACCATATGCAAGAAATAATTACAGTTTTCATACAGGAACAAAAATTGTCTTTCAGAAAGGGCATGTCCTCATATTTCAGTACTTGGCTAAGCCTTGCTATGGAAAGGCAGGAAGAAAGTATCTTTGCATGTCTCATTTATGGTAGTTTTTTTTGTTTATCTGTAGACAGCTGGTATTTCCCTGGATCAGGGATATAATTTTTCGGATTACTGAATGTAATACAGCTGTTCCTATCTTGGTAAGTTTCAAGTTCTCTTAAAGTGGACTCTACTGAGGATGGTGATAACCATAGCCATTAGTATAAATAATAAGGGTAGATTCAAACAAAGTGAGCAGCAAGAACTTTATACTGGCGAAGAAAAATTAATTTGTGGAAATTGCAAATACCAAATACTTGCAAAAATTTCATATTTTACACAGAAAATCTTACAGGTCAGTTGGATGTGGTTTATTTGGTATTGGTTAGATTACCTTCCTTTTTGTTATGTACTTTTTTGTTATATGCTGGATTCAGTTGCAGTCTTCATTTGCTTGTTTGAGAGGCTGTCACAGTGTGTGAAGCAGAGTGACTGTTACGTCATGTTTCTAGTGGTGAGCAAAGTCTAAGTGTTCTTGGTTGCTATATAAATGTAAATATTGTTAGAAAATAGAACATTCTGTTCCAACACTTTTTATTCTTCATTTTTAAAAGTATGTCACATGGGAACACAATGGTGTTTTAATAACTTGCTCGTTGGTAGTCTTTGTGGATTTTAATACTGTTACTGTAGTCTCCAAATGTAGATAGTTTCTGTGAAAGTTCAGGAAGACCAATATCCAGGAAATAAACCTGGTTCTTAGTAAGGTGAGAGAGGGGCCTTCTTTTCTCGGCTGAAGAGAATATAGGCTCACAATTTTCCTAATAAAGCTACTTAAGAAGTAAATTGTCTGTCCTTGACATATTTCAAAATATATTTAACAGAAGTATTTAAGCCGTTTAAAGCTTTAAATATGGATTGACTAGAAAACAAAAAGGCATTTCATTCAATGCTATGTCCTTTGTTACTTCATGGCAGTATACTTGCTGCTGAAAGTACACAAAACAACAACAACAAAAAAAAGCATCATATTCATTCTAAAGGCCACTAAAGGAGCACTTGCTCTTTTTTTTTCTTTTGGGGGCATGCTTCTGTCATATTTTAAGAGGTAACAGACTATAGGCACCATTACCTGCCAAACTTAAAACTAATAAACATCATAAGAATTTTGTTTCTTCCCCAGTCTTTAATGCTTCTAATATTCATTAATTGAAAAGTATTACATAATTTTCAAAAAGAAATTGGATCAAATGACAAATTCTGTATCATTTGTGTGACTTACCAGCTCAACCAATGGTACGTTCTTTTCATACAAACATACTATGCTATGTTATGGTTCCATGGGACAACATTCTGCAGACGTTTTACATTTGAACCCTCACAGAAACTTAAGGCCACACTACCTACTGTAAGTTTGTCTTAATTTTTTTTTTTTTTTCTGGGGGGGGGCAAAAATTAAGCTCTTGCTTAAGTCTTCAGCTTTGGGACAAAGAAGCATTAAAATCCACAAACCTTAGTGGTACTATGACTATGTGCATTCTTCATTTAAAAAAAAGTTCCACAATTTTTTGTATTGTCTGATTTACTTATGTGTTGATAGATCTATCATAGTAATTGAATTCTGTAATGTTACTATTACCTCAGTATTTATTTTTTTAAAATCATAAAAATGTACTTCGTTATTCCCTTTTTTTGTTGTTGTTATTTTGTTGTTGTTGTTTTGTGTGTGGGTTTTTTTGTTTTTTTTTTTTAATTGTTAAAATTCCTGTCATGCAAGGGCTTAAATTTGTGCTTACCTTTACCCACCATGAGTTTCCCTGGGGGACAGGGGAAATACTTACTCTGTGTAAAACCAGAGCTCACGCTTGGCCTTCGTTTATAACTGCTTGGTCATGGCCTATCAGTAGCAAGGGTGTTTGTTTGTTTTTGTTTGGTTGATTGTGGTTTTTTTTTTTTTTTTTTTTTTTTTTTTTTGGTGTATTGTTTCTGGAGGAGAACCATTTTCACAGTTTGGCAATATTCTATCTGTATTAAAATGTTCAACCATGAAGGCAAAGGCGGTATTCCCTGAAGGCAGCATGAAGAAACAACTGCAGTTTGGGTTTCTGTATTCTACTATCTTTTAGGATTCCAGTTACTAATGTTCATCTTTGGCTATTAACTTTTATGAAATAACTACATCCCATCATTAGTAGGAAAACTGGGGTACTTCATTAACATTGTGGCATGTAATTTTGCTTGGGCAGATGTCATGTTATCTGAAAGAGACTGATATTTTGCTGCCTGACATTTCAACAAAGATAGATACAGCTGCTAAGCTGCTGTTTGTGGTCGATTTTTTTGGAGTGATCAGTGTAGACCTGGCCTGTGTGTCTTGTTAATGAGCCACGCACAGAAGATTTGTCCATTATTCTTAGAATACAGCAGGTTGCCTGTCACTGTCAGATTTCTGTTAACGCAGTAATTCTGCACCCACTCATCAGTGATCCTGATAAGCAGCAGGGTGATCAAATCTGAAATTAATTCTGCCCACCTAGGATAGAAAGAATTACAGGCTTCTATATTTTTTGCACATGAACACATATTCCATACAGCATGTCATAATGTATTTCCTTTTATTATATTTTTAGTACAGCCAATAAGTACAATTTATGCTACTCATGAGCATAAAATAACCAATGGCCTGTAAGAAATTAGAAAGGTGTGCTTGATACTAAAAGAATCATTTAAATTTTGCATAGGATTTCTAGCCAAATGTCATCTGAGGAAATACATTTCAGATCTGCTTTACCTTTAAAGTTAGTTTGGTGCGTAACTATTGAATGACCTTTAAAACTAAGCAAATGTGTGTTTAATTTTGATTGGATGGTAATATTGTGTCAGAAAGAAGGGCTGAAAACTTACTACAGAAATTTTAAAAAGGTATTTAGAACAGAGAAAGACTTACTGAAAAAAAAAAAATTACAGACATTTGTAAGTGCACATAGACATTGTTTCTACTCATTGGCAATAAAAACAGCCTTACAATGGAAGCAACTATATGAGCTAGAAAACCCTTCCCGCAGGACAAAGGAAAGTGAAGCAAAGATCTATGAGAACTCAAAACAAACCAACAACAAAGCAACAACAACAACAAAACCAAAGGTGTTCACTTGCATCTTTGCCACTGGTGATAGTTTTTTATATTATTTTATAGAAAAGCTTCAGTCCTCTCTTTTGAAATCCAGAAGCTGGTTGATTTCATGCTTTCATTTATGAGACATGATCCATCCACTTTTCCTTAGAAGTGGTCTTGGCATCAGTATTTAGTCACGAGAAGTTCCTACGAAGCCTAAAGCATTTAATCTCTTCCTCTGATCTCTAAGCTTCTTAAGAGTTTGTGTCTCTGGATACCACTATGATGGCATGTTTCCCAAATGTGTGTTAATTCCAGTGCCATCCAGTTTGGATGGACTTGGTTTTTGTTGTTGTTGTTGTTTGTTTGTTTTTGTTTTGATTTGTTTTAATCATTTCAAAATATTGTTACCTGTGATTTGTAAGGCTTAATACTTTCTTAGTAAGTACAACATCAGCTGGTACAATGCAAGAATATAGACAGTCTCGCTATTCTTGAGAAACACAACTATCTTTAGCATTCAGCATAACATTTACCTAAGCCTTACTTTTTTTTTTCTTAATGCCACTAACTACACAGGCTTTTGCTTACATATTTGAAGTCATTTATAAGGTATTTGTTAATGAACTTTAAGTCAAGAAAATGAAGAGCTTTTCTTTCTTCTACACCACTATGAATACAAAAGCTCTAGTAATCTATGCTATAATCTGCAAACTAAAATTTCAGTTTCTGAAGAAGAGCTTTAGTTTGTTTCTCACAGGAGTTAGAGGGCAGATAAGTGTTCTGAAATACTGCTACTTTCGGAAAAGTGATGGACATGTATGTGCTCAGTGAAGAAAAAAAGAAACTTACTGAGCTGGGTTTTCTAGTTTTCTGCTTCCTTCACATTTTTTAAAGTTTCATGTAAACTTTAAAAATTAAAAAGAAGCCAAGAAGTAATTTTTAGACATTCTAAGCTAATATTCTTATCACAGTTACTAGCAGAAGAATCTATGAGATCACCACACTTTGACTTGCTCCATTTTTTTTGTACTTGCTTTTCAGTTCAGTCAAAATCAGTATCACTTTAGGTAATGTGAAATGAGAACTTAAGTATGCAAGTCAAAGCAAGAACAATGCATTCAAACTTTTGATAGTTTGCTATCAGCATTCACCTGACATTCATATGCTACTGGAACTGATACAAGACTGGCATGTGGAACTCCTGCAAGAGATAGCAAGTTCTGAAAATGATCAGAAAACAGTTCATTAACACATAGCAATGCACACATTACAAAGGAGAATAAAAATTCTAGTGGTAATATTCATGACTATTGGCAATGCTTTATAACTTAGATACCTCAAATAATATTTCTAGGGTCATTAATTTGAATTACTTTGGACAAAATAATGCATTATGCCATTTACAGTTCATCACTATAATGTAAAGACAACTGTTTTAGTAGAACTGCACAAGGCATAACCCAATAGACAAATTTATAGACTTGTTTTTTTTTTTTTTTTTTCACATTGGAAGCAAACTAACTATGAACATGAAATGTTTTCTAATTTTAGTTTCCTTACTGCAGGCAAATGAAACAAACTGCTGAGAAGGTAATGAAAACAGATTACTTAATGGTGAAAAATCTGAGTGCCATTCTTTCTCTACCAGTGGTGCCACTGCTGGAATTTAATGGGGTGGCACCAATGTGTCTGAATGAAGATTTTGATCCTAGCCATTTAAAAACAGGGTTGAATCTAATAAGATTTCCTCAGTACTGATAATATTTTCCTTTCCTTTCCTTTCCTTTCCTTTCCTTTCCTTTCCTTTCCTTTCCTTTCCTTTCCTTTCCTTTCCTTTCCTTTCCTTTCCTTTCCTTTCCTTTCCTTTCCTTTCCTTTCCTTTTCTTCCCTTCCCTTCCCTTCCCTTCCCTTCCCTTCCCTTTCTCCTTCCCTTCCCTTCCCTTTCTCCTTCCCTTTCTCCTTCCCTTTCTCCTTCCCTTTCTCCTTCCCTTTCTCCAGAGAAGGAAAAAAACAGAACTCATTATCAACAGGAAAAGACTGAATTTCATCCCAATTTCAAACTTCTTACTCTAGTACCACTTACATCTCATGATAGTCTACAGGATTTTGATGGAGTGTTAAGTGGATAATTGGCTTCAGATGTTGTTCTTATCTTCATGATGTGTCAAACATTTAACTAACTAGAATTTTGAAAGCTTGCGGGAAGAAAATTCATCTCTGCAGTTGAGATATTGCACTTAAAATGACCAGAGCTCACTGAAAGTTTTCTGCACGTGCAAATCACTCCTCTCCTTCCCCTTTGTAAAAGCCGAGGTAAGTTCAGGAACTATTCCAGAATAAAAAAGGAAATATGACAATAGGCAGAAGGAGTTGCATCAGTACTTATATCAGTACTTACATCAGTTACAGGAAGTTCATGATTTTATTGCAGGAGCCGTCTCTGCTTATGTTCTACATGTATTTGATAAAAGTTTTTCGCTACATGTACTGTGACTAGATACAGGTGATGTTCTTGTGCTTGGCCTATTAGGACGCAGTGAGAATTAGGTTGAGGGAGAGTAAAAACCAAAACATTCCAATAGGTTGAAATTATTACCCAAAATAATAAATAAAAATTAATAATAATAATAATAAAACAATAGCACAATAACTAGAGAAGAAGGTCTGGTGCACCGTATTCTGAATTTAGACTGCTAATGCCAAAGTTGTATTACTGCAGTAGTTTGAAATAAACATAAAAGTAAATTTATGATTAATTTTGAAAATGCCATTCTTTCTACGTAGCCTCATAATGGCATGTTTTAAGATGAATTTATTTCTAAAGCATTCAAATAATATAAAATATATACATGAGACATGGGTCAGCTATATGTATTTTAATTTGATATAGGTTTTCTAAATTATTTCAGTGTCAGCAACTGTTTATTACTAGTTTAACATCTTAAGATCTTATACCTCACCCTGCATCATTGTACCTGGACTCAACTAGTCTTAAACCTTCAAACAGCAAAAAACTTCCACCGAGGAGCATGCAGTGGTCAGGCAGGGAGATCTGATTTGTGTAGTACATAGCAATAGACTTTCTAATTCTGAAGTCTGGTTGCTTGCCCCAGCAGTCAAATGAGTCATGTAGTTGTATTCACAGACTCATGGAGCTTAAACAGTCTACTTCAAAAACAATGGAGCTTAATGTATGAAGCTTAATATTCCATTATCTACCTGTGTGCACATGAAATGCAAAATAAACAGTCTTATAGTGCATCTGAAATTCTACTTGGATGTGTTTTTGCTGTATTTCTCAGTCATTACAGAGAGCTTTTATGGGAAAGAAGAATGAAGTTTTTTAGGCCCTGGAAAAAGAGATTAGTTACATTGGAAGCAAGGAGAATGGAGAGACACAAACAAGTGGCCTGCTCGCTCAGGCATAGGAAAGTAGAGGATGTAAAATATACAGTGGAAGCATAATGAATTCCTCCATTACAAATTATTGTCACAGGAAAATGTTTTTGTACATGAATTTTGACATAGGAATTTGGATGGATTTTTGTTTGTTTGTATGATGCATTTACTGAAAATGAAAAAAGCTCAGTGACAGCGGTGTATAGATGTGCATAGATATGTTGTGTAAGATCTCCATTTGTCTTGTCGTCAGTCTTTATTCTCTCATCCTTTCTTCAGCTAGATAGCCAGGGTTTCTGCTTACTAGTCTGAGAAATCCTCTTCACTCATATATCTTCTGCTTGTCAGGAGCTTTCCTTCTGCTAGGCTTTGCTATTTCCTGACATGCTAGAGTCACCGTCTACTTTTGTGTTAAAAAGAAATAGTGCCTTTTCCCATCAACACCTCATTACAGCTGTGACACCAGCTTTGCGAGTAAGCAGGAAAGTTAAGTGATTGTACATTTTGCAGTAGAAAACTGCCTTGATACAAAAATACCTACCAACAGACTGAGGATCATCGTTGGAAGCCTGGCCACCACATTAACTAAAAATGTGAATTCACTCTGTTGTTAAATGTTTTAGTTGTTTGAAGATTCTATGAGTATGTGATTCAGTAACCTAATATCAAAAAACTTTAGCACAACATATACAAAGGCTGTAATAAAAATACATTTAAAGTGTGTCTGTAAGCTCTGTCCTAAGTCAAATGAATGTTCCTCTTTATAAGCAATCTTGGATATATTTATTTTCCTAGGACTAATTAGTGCATGCAACTTCCAACAGAGAAGAAGAATTAACTTCTGATTTCTGGTGAGAGGTGTGCTTGGATGTTCTGGTTCATGCCATCAGTTAAAGGAACATACGGTTTGCTTTCAAGTATGTCCTAAGCCTTAAGGAAAACTATTCAACAAAATGCTATGCTCTGCAGCAGTACAACTTAGGGCAAGCAAGCCTATTTTTCACACTCGTAGCAGTCTAGCCACATGAGCACAGCTTACTGCATGTGCCCAGGCCAGCAGAGCTGCCCCACGCTGCTAAAAGGACGCAGCTGCCGGTCCCTAGGCTGGCTTCTCTGGGTTATTTCTGTGCAGCACTGCCCTCTGCCTTGTCACTGCATGCAGACTAGAACACGCTTAAGGATTCTAAAGGATGAGATTGAAGGATTTAGACTGTTTATTTGATGTTTTTTGATTGGAAGGAAAAAAGGCCAGGGGATTTCTTTTGTTGTCTTTGCACGCTACAAAATACAAACAGGAGGAAGTATGTGAATTATAAATTAGAAGCGATTTCTGTATAGATGTGCGTATAAAATACTTTCTACTAAAGTAAACACATATGTGTACACATAATATATGCCCTATATATAGGTGTAGGTGTAGTATCCACACATGAAATACTTTTGAATGTTTGCAGTTCAGGTGGTATGTTAGGCATTGATGTGTCTAGGTGTGCAGCTGCTGCAGAGTGCTCATCTCCCATGTCATTTAATGACCTTTGCTCTTCTCTCCGTTGTGAGCTTGGTGCATCTTGCAGCTGAATCCGCTTGGGGATGCCAGTTCTGAAAGGAGAGGCAGCAGGCAGGACTTCCAGGGCCAAGCCCTGTGTCACCGGGCAGGCCGCAGGCCCGGGAGCCTCACGCTGGCCCAGGCCCTCAGGCCTTCCCAGCTGCACGGGTGCCTGCGCACCACGAGGGCCATGGGGGCCTCTGCAGCCACCCAGAGCTGGCTGTGAGCAGCTCTCGTACCGCTTTGCTGTCTGCGAAGGACAGCTTCTCTTTATCTTCTCTCCACTGGGTTTCCAGGTGTGTGAGGTGCAGCAGTACTGATTATGCTCATAATGTACATCAGCCAATAAGCCCACTTGTTAGCATGTTTTGATATTCCATGTTGGTATCCCAGCATGCTTGAAAAGCAAGCCTGGCTGGTGTTTATATTCATTTCTCTGTTCTTGCATAATGTTTATGTTTTTCTAAGCAAAGGAGGACTGTTTATCAACACTCCTGTAAATATAATGTTGATACTTTGTTGAAATGACTTTCATCTTGCATTAAAGGTGCTTCCTTGAGAACTGATCTATTTCACACAAAATTTTGGTGTGGTGATGTTATGTTATAAATGGTAGAGCTTAATTATGAAATACTAGTTTCTCTCAGTTAATATTTACAATGAACACAATGCAGGCATAAGCTTGGCTTGATCTACCTGTCCAAATTTTAAGCAGGTTTTACTTAATAGTAAAAAGGCATATATTTGACTGTTCAGAAGTTTAACAAGTGTAATAAAAATAGCTACATCATATTCAGTGTACTTGTATGACTCATTACTCTAATTTGAAATTGAAAGGGTTTGTGCTGTGGCTAAAACCGAGAGGTAAAATCTTGGACATACTGAAGACAATGAGAATTTCCTGTTGATATAAATGGAGCCAAGATTTCTTTTGGAGTTATTTAAAAATCATTAGTACAAGCTTTTGCAGACTGAGCCCGTGTTTGCTTAATCCTTGTGTTTTCAGCAGAGAAAAATATTTATGAAACATGCATGAGATGTCTGCTTCTTGGCAGGAAACATCCTGGCTGCTTTTTGCTGCAAAGAATCTCAGCCTTGGCAAAATAAGAGTAACAAGCTTTAAACAGATTAATAGTTTATCTGATTCAGTGATCATCTTGCTTTAGGACAGGGTTAAAACCATCAGAATCCTCCTCTTGATCTTACTCAGAAAGCATTCACTGCGAAGTGAGAAAGCTGCATTTAGTGCAGATGTGCTATCACTGAAATTGATGTTTTTGGGCTTTAAAGTGATCTACTTTTTGGGTGCTATCCTAGGGTAGGTAGCTAGCCCTATTTTTGTAATATATAATAGACATATATGTAAATATATATATATAAAATGATGATTCCTCTTGCTATAGCTCTTGAATACTACAAAATATTACAAAGGAGAACTTTGAAAACCTCAATATTTTTATCATTCTCTCCTTCTCTCTCCCTCCCTCCCTCTCTCTCTCTCTCTTTTAATTTGTTTGTTTGTTTTAGATTCAGGCATATGGCCTGTTTAAGAAAACAGTAACACATGCAGTCTACAGGAGAATGACAAGTTGTGAGAATCTCTATTTTTTATATGAATTTTTGGTTTGATAAGTATTCTCTGAATACTTTTGTGGTCCTTGAGATCAAAGAGTTAGAGGATACATCTCTTTGTCAGCTGCTAAATTCTGCTGAGTTTCGCTCCTTATTATGTAGCTTACTATCCAGTTTTAGAAATTCCATACTCCACCAGCAACTATAAATCTTATCCCTGTGTTTACTCTAATCTGATTATTCAAAAACTCAATTTTAAACATTTACACTATGATAGCTCCAGGATTCAATACATACTCCTAATACTAGATTGCCTTTACCTAAAGAATATCCAGTTTGAATAAATAAGATAGACAGGAGTTGGAGAAAGGGTACATGTTAATCTGTAAATACAAAAATAAAAGTAACAATTTTGTACAGCAATACATAACCATACTTTTATTGAATGGATTGCTTCACTTTCATTTACTTTCATTTATTGGGCCTGCCATATGGCCACACTTTTTCTTCACAGCCAGTGATACTATCTGCTTTGCTGTGCCAGTGTCCTAGCCCTTGAGGTTGTTTATCCCTGAAAAAAAAGAAGATCAAACTTGTAATCCACTGCAGCAATAGTCTTCCAGACTCAATCAGATTTCTCGTTAATCTCCTTGACAAGCACGAGTGTAGCTTCCTCTGCCTGAAGAAAAGCTTAGAGTTCACTGAATCTCTGGTTCCCAGCAGAGCTGATTATAATTCTCACTTTTGAACTCTGGGAGCTGAAAACACCAGGTTGGTCCAATTTATTTTTAACACTGGAACTGATAAACGTTTGTAAAATTACCTCAACCCTAAACTCAGCAATGTGGTTGCACTAAGGATAAAAAGAGTAGGAAAGATACATTGAGACAATTTATATACAGACCAGTTTGGTGAAAGGAAAGAAAAAAAAGAAAGAAAAAAAGAAAAAAAAAAAAAGAGAGAAGAAACCAGTAAGTATTTTACTGTTTTGTACTTGATTTTAAGCAGTTTTGGAGTCACCAGAAAACCAAAATCCAGCAGACAATGTAGATGTTGAACAAGGTTTGTAGACCAGTGGAGGAATAAAAAGAGATGATGTTTAAGAAACTGGGACTGTAGAGAGCCCTTTGGTGTGAAGGCCAGATGCAACACAAAGCCTACCCAGTGCTAAGTGTTGTCTGATGCGTGTCATACATCATGCCTTGTACATGCATGTCTCCATAAGACCCACATGTCCTATGCGTTAGTCCCCAATGCAAAGTAAATCCACATGTGCTTGGAATAATCCAGATGTGACCCATATTCCTGTTTTTTTTCCTCCTTATTTTATGAAGCATAATCAATTTTCAGGCAAGAATAGCTAACTTTAGTTCTTTAATCCACTAACACTGCAAAAGGCTGTTCCTCTGAAAATACTGGAGGTAACAGAAGAAAACACAGACATCTCACTCTGTGAGGATGTCACTGTCTCTCAAGCTTAACACAATTCAAGAGAAAGGTTTGCATGTAGTTAGAATTCTTGTCTCCCTGCCTCATTAGTTGGAATTAACTACTGGCAGCGGTATTAATGAGGAAACTCAAAGTAGAATACTTTGTAAAATAAATTAAATTAATTGACCTAATAAATGGAAGGTCAAATGAGAACAAACATTTTGTTAACCAGAGATCTGAGTATACAGCCATAATCCCATAACAAGGACTCTACAAATTTCTACCACAAATATTCATATAGACTTGATTTTCCTTTGTTGCATTATTTCCCATCCAGAGCAAGTCCTTCTGTGAGGAAAATGAAAACAATTACATGTAGTTCAGCACAAAATATTCAGGTAGTAGCATGAACTTTGTTTTCCTTCTAAGCTTTATTACATTATAGAGCAATGTGGTTACCAGTGCAGAAAAATTAAAGAATATGGTCCTTGAACATGAAGATGTATAAAAGTCTTCCAGCTAAGAAAAAGATTCAAAACATTTTTTGTAGCATCTGTGCCATCTGCTGGGTATGATCTGGAGTAGCTAATAAATTGAGAGAAAAGCTGAGAGTGATTTGTCAAGGGTCCAATAGAAATATCAAGCTGATAATCTTTCCATTAGCCTTACGTACCTTAACCAAGGTACACAAAACTAAAGTCACTTTAAAAA
This sequence comes from Anseranas semipalmata, assembly GCA_013399115.1. Lineage (NCBI taxonomy): Eukaryota > Metazoa > Chordata > Aves > Anseriformes > Anseranatidae > Anseranas > Anseranas semipalmata. The sequence continues at coordinate 327,737 of VXAA01003152.1, forward strand.
ATCCCCAGACTTGCTAAATGTATGCAGATAGTTTTTGCCCTTATCTGCTGCTAGGAGGGGATCAAGAAGAAAACTACAGGGTAAGAAGTGCTATTGGTTGCCCAACCAGGCTCAAGGGCTTGCTTTCCATTTCCTGTGGCTACCAAGGTATAGAAGGAAAAAAAAAAAAAAAAAGGAGAAAAAAAAAAAAAAAAAGGAGAAAAAAAAAAAAAAAAAGGAGAAAAAAAAAAAAAAAAAGGAAAGAAAGAAAAAAAAAAGAGAGAGAGAGAAATTGTATTTCAATGACTCTTTTTGTGAGAGAAATGGAAAAACTGAAAGCTGCTTGGTGAGTTTCCACTCCTTTGAGAGATACCCCAAGGAATTACATACTGAATTTTAATTAAGCAATGCTTTTAGGTATACTTCTTCCTGATAAACTTAAGAATAGTGGTTTAAAGGAATGTAAAACTTAAACTTTCAAGAATTTATTTTGGTATTTTAAAGCACTGCTTTTTATACAGTGCATAAGACCATACAGAGCTGTATTCCTAAGATAACCTTAGCACAGGAGCTTACAAAATTGTCTGAAGTGTGTTAAGTGTTTTAAACATGATTCAACACAAAATAATTAGATTCTAAAAATAATTGGTTTATATTTTATTTTTAAATAGCAATTGGACGATAACAGAGCTGATCTTTATAAGTCAGTTTATTAAGAAAGTCAATCGTTTTGGTTCTTTTTATTTTTCAGCACTTACTGATATTTATTACTCGCCTATATATGTATTTTGTGATCAGTATCTGCCTGGGGCAGGTTTTGCATATATACATCAATTCACCTCATGCTTATGTAGTTCTGTGTGATCCAATAAAATATTACTTGGTTTAAAATAGTAAAATTTGCTGATCTACCAAATACCTCCAAGGTCAGCACAATCAGTGAAAGGACTTATCTTTATTAATGTCCATTCTGATATCTCATTTATGAAAATGGTAAATATATTCTGTTAGCTTTCAATTTAAAACTCTGACTACCACAATAGAAAATGTATAAGGTTGTATCGCTAGTAATGAATACAGTGTGTATTAAACAAGTTATTACCTATTTAATAAAAAATGCTATTTTCCTTCTCTGTCTCAGGTATTTGGATTAACATTGGAGAACACAGGAAGCTGCATGGCAGAACAGGCCAAATATGCAATGCCTTTACCACTGCACGTTGCCTTTTTCCCAAACATAGTCCCTTCCAGACCCCACAGCTCTCCATCCTTGTGTATCTTGGTTCTGTCTCAGTGCAATTTCTGTTCCCTGCCAACTGCAGCAAATATTTATGCTGTCCAGATGCACTCTGGATTTCCTTTTTTTAAAGCCTGACAAGGATCCAGAGGAAATTGTGTGCCGTTATGGCTCAGCATAAAAGGCTCAGGGACACTGTAAAGCCCCCAGAGCTGCTGCCCTGTCATGTATGTACGGGCAGAAGCAGGCCTGTCCTTCTGGCATGAAGCGTAGCTCCACAGCTGTGAATCAGCAGCTGGAGAATGGGCTGGCAGGTGGCCGGAGGAGCCAGGGTCTCTGGCAACTTGTCTGGGGTGCACTTACATGACAAAAGGGACTGTAATCTTTACTCATTTTAAATTGCTTTGCTTGACTCAAATTAGCTAATGTGGGCTGAAATATTGGGAATCAGAGCTTGTGTTATAATCTATACCGAAACCACTGTTTTCACGTCAGTTTCTAACCAAATTAAAGCACAGCTGTTTTGTCTTCAGTGTAATTTCACCAGTGCTATTAGCATAGATTTGACTTGTCCTTAGAATATTTTGAATAACCACCTAATCAGGCTAAGATTGCCCTACTTTGGACTTAGGGATTTTCATAGAAACTTATTTTTTATAAAATAAAACATTTATCCTGCTGTGAGCTAAATGCTTAGAAATTGCTTTAAAAACTGACCAGGGCAGACTAGAAATAGAGCAAATTTATCTGCCTAGCAAGAAAGAAAATGACACATATTTCACAGTTGTTGAACCCACTTTAACACAGAAAATTACATGTTTTCAGGTTGTCACATTCAGAGGCATGTACTTCTTCTGTGATAACATTTTACTGCACTTAGTATGTAAATTGAGCAAAAAGAACTTGGTAGTGGTGCTTAACTATAAGGAAGGATGGAAAAAAGGTGATTTGAGAAATGATTTAATCACATCATATCATAGAATCGCATCATAGAATGGCTTGGGTTGGAAGGGACTTTAAAGATCATCTAGTACCAATCCCCCTGCTGTTGGCATGGATGCCACCCCCTGAGTGAAGCATTTCCTCCTAACATCTAATCTAAATCTCCCCTCTTTTAGTTTAAAACCATTCCCTCTTGTCCTATCACTATCTGCCCATGTAAAAAGTCACTCTCCGTCTTTTTTATAACCCCCCTTTCAATACTGGAAGGCCACAATGAGGTCTCCTAAGAGCCTTCTCTTCTCCAGGCTGAACATCCCCAGCTCTCTCAGCCTTTCTTCATAGGAGAGGTGCTCCAGCCCTCTGATCATCCTTGTGGCCCTCCCCTGGACCCACTCTAACAGACCCACATCTTTCTTGTGCTGGGGCCCCCAGACCTGGATGCAGCACTCCAGGTGGGGCCTCATGAGGGCAGAGCAGAGGGGGACAATCACCTCCCTCAACCTGCTGCTCTGTTGATGCAGCCCAAGATGCAGTTGGCCTTCTGGGCTGCAAGTGCACACTGCTGGCTCATGTCAAGCTTTTTGTCCACCAGAACCCCCAAGTCCCTCTCTGCAGGGCTGCTCTCGATGAGTTCTTCTCCTAGTCTGGACTCATGCCTGGGATTGCCCCAAGCCAGGTGCAGCACCCTGCACTTGGACTTGTTGAACCTCATTCGGTTCACATGGGCCCTCACTTCTCAAGCTTGTCCAGGTCCCTTTGGATGGCATCCCTTCCTTCTCTTGTATCAACTACACCACTCAGCTTGGTGTCGTCTGCAAACTTGCTGAGGGTGCACTCGATCCCACTGTCTTTGTCAATGATAAAGATATTAAACAGCAAAGTTTTTTCTTCACCAGTTTTCCCATTCCCATCACTAAAATGCATTGCAACATTACGTCAAATACTGTATTATCAGAACCAGTTCAATAATTTTCATGTTTCCTTTGCTTTTTTTTCTAGCATCTCCTCAGAGTTCGAGATGTATGTATGTATGTATGTGTGAATGTGTGTATATATATTCTGGAACTGAGTATAATACAGCAATGGCAAATAACCTGTAAGAGCTCTAAAAGACTTGTAATTATCTATAAACCACAGAAAACAAAAGACTGCTTACCCATCCCTACAGCACCGATACAGTAAGCAGCACTACTGTGGGAATCATTTGTCATGGCTGACAGAAAACATGAAAAAGGAAGATTTGATGGAAGGACAAAAAAAATCCATGATGAATTATTCTTTTTTTTTTTTTTTTTAATGAAAAAAACTATCATAAAATTCCAGTGAGGCATTATGATGTAATTAGTTCGATTGTTTTAATTTATTTGAGTCAAACCATTATAGTAATTAATGTTTAACTGTTCCACCTAAATTTTCAAAGCTTTGCATGCAGTAGAGTCTCACTAATCTTGTTAAAGTCAATGAAAGCAGTGTTTCTAAATCCCAAGCAACTCTTTGGAAGTTTAATAGTTATGTCAGAAATCCCCATTTTTTGTTAATGAGGGTGACATTGTACTGGAACACATTAGGAAGACAGGAGTAGCTTCGTAAAAAATCTCAGCATTTTGGAAGGAAGAAAGGAAATAAGACAGAATTGCAACATACAGAAGAATTTGAGGTTTCTATACTAGTAGATAGACATTCTGTATGTATTGACAGTAAAGCCACATAAGAAATGGTATAATCATTTGAAAAAAAAATTTAATAAGCAATGCTGAATGTTTTCCCAGTCCTCCCCCAGCTATTCCATCTCCCTAGATACTATTTTACTATTTATTTAGCTCTTACATCACATGAAGGAGCCATAATAGTAATAATAATACCCAACTTGCTAAACAGAAGATCTCTCTCTCTNGAAATTCCTCTCTCTCTCTTTTTTTTTTTTTTTTTTTTTTTTTTTTTTTTTTTTGCTCATAAATGTAGCATTTCTCTCAAAAGATTTGCATTCCAAACAGCAGGATTAGCCACAGTTTCTCTGCGTTAAGATTGTTACAAGAATCCAGGGAGAAGGAGGTGTGGGAAAGGTTACAGTCAGAACCTTGGCAGTGAGGCAAAGAGACAGAGAATTAGTTTCTGGGAAAATAACATCTTCCTTCGTTTAATGCAATTCCCTACTCACTGTTAGAAATGACTTCTTCTGTGATTCTGAAAATACCCCATTAAAGCCCACTTATTACAGGAGCAATTTGTTTGTGTGCTATATGCTAGTAATAAATATTCATATTTAAATAAATAACTCCCTACCATTTTTGAACTATTGAGTACATGAATAAACACAACAAAAGCAAGTTATTTGGTGAGCAATAGAATTATTAAAGCCCCATTGCCTGCAGATTTTGTTTTTGTTCTCTCACTCATCCAAGATAAGAAAACCCAAGTTTTCCATCATCTCATGACACCCACCAGAAGCCTGTGCTGTAGCTAGCCTGGGTGCTAGATACACGACACATGGCCAGGTCGCTGATTCCAACCACAGTCTGTAACTTCTGAATTTCTGTCTCCCTTCACATCGGAGGTACGTGTTTGGGTCTCCTTCTCCCACTTGCCAATTTTAATAAAGCTTGTAGTAATCTACTCATTGTAGAAACTTAAACTACTCTCTTCTATCTTGTAAAAATGAGTCAACAGATTTACGTGTTGGTAGGAAAGGAGAGGTGGACAAATAAGGAAACAAACAATTTATTTCCCGTAAGAAACTTTAATTTTCTTTTGAAAGCTGTTTTGAAAAGAAAGCACAGTCCATTTCCAGATAGGTTTTATTTATTTTGGTGCAGTTTAAGTTTATTCAATCAAGATGGTACTTCTCAAGCATTGTAAACATATCAAAATGTTTCTCAGCAGTGAGGCGAGACTACTAGCTCTGGATTGTAAAATGGGAAAAGTATTAAGAGCCTATTGTTGTGTGAAATTTGCTTTACTGAAGGATAACTCAATGTTTCACGGAGTTCTTTGCCCCAGTGAACCTTTTCATGGAACTCTATGTGTCATTCATTCAACTTTTTGGATTAGTTGTAACATTATACTACTCATAATCTATTGGCTGTTTCCCTGGAGACCCCTGTTTCTAATTGCTGCCATATGTGTATAGATGAGGCATTGGACCAATAAATTTGGAAGAGTAATGTCAGAGAAAAATAGTTCTTACATGAGAAAAAGCTCTTTCTTAGCTTTGGTTTATTACTACTGAATGCTTTAATCTATGTCAAAGCAGTACTGAGAAAAATATTCTTTTGATTATTTAATTCCTTTACCAAAACCACCTCTGTTTACCCTGTGCTTACACAACAAACAGAGAACTTTTTATATTCAGGGAATTTCTTTATTCATTTTTTTATATAAAGGTCTCCCCTTTCAGTACAATGTTAAAAATATCCACTGTGGAGTCTTGCAGGATGAAGAACTGCAAAATCTCATTCTCATGGCAGCACAGAGCTTTTAATCCTCCTAACCTCCTCCTCCTTTCAAGGAATACTGAAAAGAAATTTGGCAAAAGTGTAATTTAGATCTGTAGTATTTCAGATTTATTATATGTACCATGTGAAACTTTATTCCTAGCCACTAAATTAGGATAAGATAAAATAAGGGTGACTTTACCAGTACTCCTGCTATAGTTAGGCTTACAGAAGAGATCACTGTGAACTCAGTACACAGATAAGAGGACAATACTGTAGACTCAGGAAGCTTGGCAAAAGCAGGTGAAAGAACTTGATACGATTATGTTCTGAATAGACTAATTAATCTAGATTAATTGATTAGCTTTCACTGTCCCAGTTCTTTAGATTATGATTTTCTGCTTTGCTAGAAACCAGCATATTACGGCCTTTGCTATCTTTGGCCTCTATGTCCTTAGAACAACAGATCCTTCCTCTTGTCTGTAAAATAATATGGACAAAAACTGGCCCAAGATGAACCAAAAACCCGAAGACATTCTCTTCATTTCATTATGATCTGGCTAAACCCTTGTACTGAGCGTAAGGGCTCCATCAGGAACTTCTAAAGAAATAGGCTCTAAAGAAGCTTTGGTTGGCTGACTTGCTCTGAGTTGCAAATGGCAAGCCTCAAATATTGCTGTTTGTCAGTCATATCAGACACTGTTTATTTGCTTTTTCTGTAGCAATTGCTGTCAAGTATGAAAATAATAAGTATGGGAATGAAAGAAACAAAAGCATTAAATGCTAAATGAAATAAATATTTTGCATTGAGCCTGAAAGTACGTATATAAATATCTGACAGGCTTCTAGTATTCAGAGGTAAGAGCCCTCAGCTAAAGGAGTAGCCAAGTCAGCCAAGGAATGCTAAAACCTGCTGTAGAATTCAACACCAGATGTCATCCATACCAAGTTAAGCTTTCTGCTCTTCTTTACAGAAGAAATATAAGAGGTATTCTTCCTTGAAATTTTGGGGTTTTAAAGAGCATAGCCAGATGCATAGCCAGATGCATAAAAGCAAGAATAACCAGAAAGGCCATTTTCTAAATTCTCTGGTCATTCCAGCAAGGAGTTTCTGGGTGACAGATGTGTAGGTGATCACTGAAAGGTTTTCATTAGACAGACATCATCTCCTGGGTGGCTGCATACCATGTAAGCTATTGTTAGTATGAATCCAGGTTTTGCAATAAGTCTAGTAGATTTGAACTACAGTCATTATGATATCCTAAGGGTATAATATGTAGTTTTTGTATTAACTTACATTTCTGTGTTTTGTTAAAATTTTTATAGCCATTTTTTATGTAGCTTATTCTCTTTGTAAGGCACTTGGGAAGGTTTCTGAGAGCTATATTGAGGATTTGCCTTTGTACTGAAGGAGAAGATGGGCTTGTACAGAGTATAGCATACACAGGCCCAGATGAAGAAAAGCAGTTCCTCAGTATTAACCTCAGGGCCTTTTGGAGTGTGATGAATGAACTCATTAATGAGCCTTTCTATTTACTTCTGTAAGGTCTTGCAGTGGATTGATTATGGTCAACAGTACAGCTTGCATAGATTTCCTTAGATATCTCTTATTCATGACTAATAAGAAATTATTAGTCATAAATATCTTTAATCATCTGAGTCTTTTATGAAGTTACAAACTGAGATTAAGAGAAACAACATAAATATGTATAATAAACATATAACTGAAGGCGGACCTTGTGACTGCCTTTCTATGCCCCTGCCAAGTTCACGAAGGAGTAACAGCTGGTGAGATTGCTAATACCTGAGGAAGACTTATTTAGCAAAAATTTCTGCTTGTTTAAGTGAGGCTGGCAGTTTATCTTTTTGAGAAAAAATAATATCAATCTCATCAACAAGAAGCTCATGTTTCTCCATTAGCTTTAGTCTTTCATGAAGGATAGGGCTTCACAAACACATCATGGTATCACAATCATATTGTTTTTAGCTCCCTAAACACACTCATAAACTTAGTAAGTGATATTGGGTGAAATGCAAAGCCAAATTGAAATCCAAATGGTGTATTTCTTACCTTCTGCTCCAACACTGTAAGCCAGAACCTCAGCTACAGTTAATCATCAGAGATCTGATAAATTCACCAGGTGAAGTTCTTCCCCTTATTATTTTTTTTTTTCTGAACCTGGAGCACAGATCATCAATTTCTTTGCACTTCATTCTCTAGGGATGTAAAGTTGCATTAACAGTCATTTGAAGCATTGTAGTTTTTTATGCTTTTGGTAAAGTGTAGAGATACTACATGTGCAATACACATGTGGAGTCTACTTAAAAATAATTAATATAGAAACACTTGTTTGTACTGAAGTTTGTATGGAGAAAAAGTATATTTTTATGACTGTAATACATTAAAAAGAAACAGACATATTTTCAAGTAAGTGCCAAGTTCAATAATAGCTAAATATGCTGAAATACCCCAAGGTCATCATCTTCATATATACAATTTTCAACACAGAAACTGGCAACCTACATTGGTAATACTGTGTGTGCATAAGACCTCCAGACAAACACGCACACCATCATAAAAACAGCAGCCATCAAATTATACTCAAAAACTGTGATGTGCAGGCCACACCCATGACATCATCTGCCCTTTTATCTTTGTGCTACTTTTGTCCAAAACATATAGCTACAACAGTGCTTACAACAGTGCTTAGCACTATTCATCCTTTTTCAGACAGAAAAGGGTTCTTGCCCGGAAGGCTTGTAATCTATATAAAGTACATACAGAATCATAGAATCACAGAATGGTTTGGGCTGGAAGAGACCTTAAAGATCAACTAGTTCCAACCCCCCTGCCATGGGCAGGGACACCTTCCACCATATTCAGGTCACGCAAAACCCCATTCAACCTGGCCTTGAACACTTCCGGGGATGAGGGATAAGAAATGGCATTTAACAAGGACATTAACTCATCCAAGCTCATTACTTTTTGGTACTCAGATGATAGGTACACTGGTGGTTTTGGTGTTCTAGAACAAATAGGTTTACATATGGTGGCAAGGAAGATATTTTAGAGAAACACGAGGCAGTTGTGACAGATTACCTTGGGAAACATGTGAGCATTAAAGGCAGAAAAACTTCATACAAAACAAAAACTAAGATAAAAGTAGGAATGCGAAGTTTTACACAAAGAGAAAACTCTCACAGATCTTTTAAGTGTTAATTAGTGTGAATAGATGTATGAATAGTTTCCCTTATTCTGAGTTTGTCTCATATGGTATTACATATTTGGGCTTCAGTAGAAAATAATGGCTTGAACTGTAACCATCAAAAGTGCTTTTGGCAGGGGCAAACCTTGGGGTTGCATTCAGTCTCTGTTTTGAGTATCAAAGGAGTAAATATCTTCATTTTTATCATCCTTTCATGAAACTTTCATGCCCAGTTACCAGCCTGTGGTTTGACCTGATACAACCCCCTTTCTTTGGCAGACTGGGTGCAACATCTTTATGTTTTTTTTTTTTTCTTTTTAACACTAAAAAATCCTCCGTGCTGACTCTAAAGAACCAACAGATGTAAGTCTTAAATATGTCAGTAAATAAATGCTGAATGACTGTAGCATAGTCAAAATTTTCTGTTTGTAGTGTGTGTTTTTCTTTTTCATCAAGCTTTCCATAGTAGGAGAAATGCTGTAAGCGATAAGGGTATTCAAGATAAGTCTCATATGGGCCAACAAAGGCATGACCTGGCCTTGCCTTTGACAGAGAGTGTAAATTTGACAAAACTGACCCAGACACATGGACACAGCTATTATTTATTTCAAGTACATCTCCTGAAAGATCTATGGGGGACCACTGGCTAAAGCTGTACTTTTCTGGCAAAGTCTTTGAAACAGGACAACACTGCAATTATTCTTTTAAAGGTAGTGTAAGGTGCAGCTATAATGATGTTCACTGAAACTTGCAGTTGTGCAGACACAAACACAGAGACTTCATTTAAACGTTATGATTGAGTTTATTCTGCACCACTGAATACCATCACTCTAAGCATGCTTCCAAAATCCTGTTTATAGGCAAAACCATGGGGTGTTTTCAACTGAAAAGCTCTAACTGAGGAAAAGGAGCTGCAGCATTCAAATAATGAAAAAACCAAATAGATATCTTGTTTATTCTTGTTATAATTGGTCCCCTGTAGTGTTGCTAATAAAATAAATGACAGCCAGAAAGCAAGTGAAAAAAAATAACATCCACTACTTTCTTTGCAGCTGCTTTCAGGAGGCCTTAGGCTTGGATGATGAATTGCTGCTAAGTAAGAAAAGAGTTTTCCTATAAAGCACCAAGCCTTCCTTTAAGCTTTTATCTGATGTGCAGGCATAGACATTATGTGCAACTTGTAAAGCAAAAAATTCAAATAAAACACTAATATGTTTGTAGATCAGTGGAAAAATTGGACAAATATGTAAATACCCTACCACTTACAATAAGGAGTGATTTACTTCCCTGTCATGTTTCAGGGCTGCTACTATGTGACTAGACGTAGTAATTTATACAGTGAATCAAATAATGGTGGTACCAGTAGAATTTCCTTCTACTTGGGAAATAAAATGTGCTTTTAACCAAGGCTTCTTATATATTTATATAAAGCTATTGAATAATGGAATAAATAGAAAAATAATTGAATTAGGCCCAGATTTTTCACCTTATAGTCCTGGAAGCAATAGTTAGGAATCTTGGATTAATTCTGATGTCTTAGAATTGTTACTCTCTATAAAGAAGCTAAAAAAGCCTTCATGCAAAGAGGGGTGTGTTTTAGAAAACTTATTACAAGCTTAAAGAATTGTTTGGTAAAATGAAAAATGAGTCACTCAGGCCATACATCCAGCAGACATTGACAAGTCTAATCTTTCTGATTATCTCTTCAATAAATCTTAATTTTAGAAGAAAACTGCCATTTCAAAGTCTTCTTTTTAGCTAGCAGAACAATAAAGAGGCTGATGGAATTCCTATTTCATAAATCACATTGCAGAACATGTAGTCAGCTCAAAGAGAATGTCTTGAGTAATATTTTTCCAATCCTGTTTCAGATGGATGAACCCTTTAAAGACATTTTTGTATCTTGTAGCAATCTAATGGTTTGCCTATTTGTTCAATAATTCCTATCAATAATAATACCTTTCAGGCTGACCCTTTTTCACTTGAACCTTTAGGAAATTCTGTTTTTACTGTTCCTAAAAGAAAACAATACTCTCAACAGTCTGATACATAACTGTAATTCATGTCCAGAAACCCACAAGTGAGACTATTGCAGTGCCTTAAATGCCTTTCTTTGTTACTGTTTTCCTGAAACTTTCAGGCTAAGATCCAAGTCCATTGTAACCACGCTGCTAGAGTAATACCACCGTTATTTGCCTCATTTTGAGGGCAGCTGCCAGTGGTATTTCTTCAGCTTCTCACATAACACAGTAATTGGACAGCCTTTTTTTTTTTTTTTTTCTGTGTTCAACACTACTGAAAACAAAAGAACATGAAAAATAAATTCATGGAATATTTTACACAAACGTATGTGTCTTGCAAGACTAAGAATTTTTTGATGTGCATAGTTTCTGATGGTTTCCCCAGTTTGAGTCCTATCTGCATCATGTATTTGAGCATTAGCAGATAGAAATGTATGACTTGAATATCTTTGAAGGAGCCATATCTTATGAGCATTTGGTGAGTAAAAAGTGAAGAGAATCAAAGCGTCTTTAAGGTGCTTAAAGTCCCATTACCAGACCTAATTACCCAAATGTCAGCCGAAATAGTGCGTTTTCTTTCTTCTGTTCCCTGCGATTATTTTTACACCAATATTCTGTTATACATTATGCTAGCTTACTGATAAATATTGTCTTGATATCGAGGTTGCTTATAGTATCCCCTTGGTTCCATAATGTCTAGCAAACATTAATCTTAGATGGAATCTTTGAATACATTGGTGGAACTGACCCTTTGAAATTGGATTGATGATGTAAAAGGTATGGTTGGAACTGAACTGTGCTTTTAGATTACTCCTATTGTCTGAAACTGCTACCAGTTATTTCATTATAAGGTTTAAGACTAGCAAAGAAAATTTCTTTGTCGTTAGTAGAAATGTGCAAATCAGCCTTGGCTTGCATCCAAGTTGACAACTTAATAAATATTAAAAGCGAAGCAAACAAACAGAGTTATTTACTCAGTTAATTCTAAATGATATAGCACCTTTTTTCACCCTGGTTTTATATTGTGCCTTGAAAAATATTATGTACAGTTATTTTGTGCTGTCATCTTTAAAATACAATGGTTTGTGGCATCTTAGGTCTATGGAAAACTAATAGCCACAAATCAGAGAATTATTTAAGTATCCAGTTCACTTCTGATAGCACACAATTACAATGTTACTATTTTGGATATGAGATTATTTTTGGATTTAAAATTAGCCATATGTTTTTTTAACAAGTAAGTGCAAGAAGAATTTATATTTTGGTTTAATTGTAAGTCACATAGTCAAAGCCAATATTTTTTTATAAACAATAAGCAACATGCAACATTCATCTCAGTAGCTGAGGTATAAGTTAAGGAACCCTTAATAAAGGAACTGAAAGTAAATAAATGCCCAGCTTGTCCCCTTAGGAGAGAAGGTTGATAAATCTCAACGCAAAATGCACAGGACTCTGTACAGAGTTTTACTTTGGAGACCATGCCATTGAAAAGGTATATGCAACATTTCATAGTGCTTGTATTACAATTCTTCAAGAATGCAAATCAGAAGGGAAGTCTGTTCTGATAGTTTGCATGTTCTTCAATTTCTTTTAAATAAGCTTATCTGCATTTTCACATTAGGGTTTCTTGAATATTTTTACTCTGCAACCTTTGATTATACACTGTTTTTTTAATCTATTTATTTGCTTTATGAACCTAAGAAAAGAAGACCTTCTCATTCCCTCCTTTTATCTTCTCTAATTCTCAGCTCTCTGTATTGCTCTGCAGTATGCTACCTATGCATAATATTTGCAACTGGCTTTTCTCTATACAAACAACTCATGATTAATATAAACGAGCTCAGATTGATTCAGATACAATAGGGGCTGAAGAGTGATGGCTGATGCAAACAGGGTGATTATTATTGCTCTTGCTGCATGATGAATTACACTACATCATGCATTAAAGCAATGAATTGTCCTTCAGGATATCAAAGACATTAGCAAACAACATGATGGCAAATATATAGTCTTTTATCTGATGGAAGAAGCTTGAAATTCAGTAACAATTTGAAGACTATTTTCTATGTTTCAAGGAGCATGCATGACAGGATACCATCGTGCTGTAATAAAGTTGTAGTTATTAGACTTCTTGCTCACTGTATGCCCCATGGGTCCAGTACTAGTATTCTTCTTATGACAAAGTCCTCACTGAAGTTTTTCCAGGCTTTTGCCTGGAAAATAAGTATACAGCTGGATCCCCAGTTGTATGGGGGGACAAGGCTAGAAGTAACTTTGCATGATTTTATTTGATACACCATTTCATATAGGCATGAGGTAAACTGGAAGAAACAATCGTGTGTACATCTAAAATTCATGTTTAATATTCTGGTGGAGTCTACTTGCTAATAAGTTTGTTGATGGCTGTTGTGATCAACTATCAGGGAAGACAAAGAAGTCTAAGTACATTGCACCAGGACAGGATTTCCCTTCAAGCTTGAAGAGAGGTTTCTGTCAATGCTTTGAATGCCAATTCACTGATCTTCAGAGTCTTCCTCAATCCTCTCATTTGCCTTGATAACCACAGATAAAACTAACCATAGTTAGGTTTTGAATGCATCTATCCTGGGTTGCCTACCATGCCAATCTGTACCACCTGCTCTCCTACTGCTTTGCTGGGACTGACCTACCTATTGTATGTTGCTCCTCTATCTGTTGTTTCAGAGTTCATCATCACTCATTTAATGTCCTGCTCTCCTGACTGTCCCAGACATGTAGATGAAGCAGCTGTTTGATGGATAGAGATGCAGTTTTCCTTCTAAGGATTAATGTAATACAGGGCTGATGATGCATGCAAAGACTTCCTAAATATTCACTTTAAACACATAGGGACAGTATACCTCACAGAGGACAGAAAGGCTGGGGGAGAATCAGCAGACTTTTTAGAAGCTGGCTGTGTGGAGCAACTGCTTAGTCTGTGAAACAGACTGCTTGATGTAAAGCTTTTACAGTATGCTCTCTTGCTGCCTCTATTTGAATGGTTACATTTTAATCATCATCACCTTCAAGTCAATCAAGGTTGGAGGCTGGAAAAAAAGGGTAATTGTCTGGTGCCAGTCCCATGGATGAAGCAGTGGAGATCTTTCAGAGAAGTGACTCACTCAAACTTAGCCTCTAAAAAGCCAGCATCTCCTCTGACACTTCTGATGCTGTTCTCCATCCTTCAAGCCTGTTGTACTTCAGTGAGAAATGTTTCTGAAGTCATAACACAGCATGCACCTTGTGTTTCTTACCTTAATTCTTATGTGAGAATTTGCTTTGGAGGCCACCATATCAATAACTTGAATTATTCAGGAATGCATTCATGATAGATAGCAAAACACGCCCATAAATAAAACATTTCAGAACAGGTTGGCTGCCTCTACCCTACCTGTTAGGACTGTTTCCTGGCCTGAGTTAAATCCCTTACCATGTCTAGACATGGCCTGGGAGGATGCTGAACCAAGGCTGCACCTTGGACCTCACTGGCAACGTGACAGGCGGCATGAACACGTGGTAGTCCATAAATCCTGGCTCCATTTGGTTTACTGATACAGATGTACAGATATAGCCACAGTTTTCTTCTCTTTTGCCTGTTGTCTTGTCTTAAATAACATATTTTTTTCATATGCAAGACTGCTTTTTTTTTTTTTTTTTCAGTGTTTTGCAAACTGAGTTATGCTACTGCTGCAGCTAATCATTATTTTTATATTAGCCTGCAATGGAAATATTTCTTTGGCATTATTTTAGTAATTTTCCTTTATATGAATTTATCACACTGCTTGAATATTGCAAATTACATTTATATTTATGGATAGCTTGTGGACCTATTTAGTTGGCAAAAGCCAGCACCAGCACAAATACAAGAAAAGAACAGAATAAACAAAGACTAAAACTAAACTACTGTCTCCAGTGATCTGGTTGGCTGATGACAGGAAAAATACTTGTGTTGTAACCTCACAGTCAATCAGACACTTTTGGGGTGTTAGTCAGCAGTTCTAATTGTATCTTTCTTAGCTTTATGAAGAATTCAAACACCCTCATGTTTTATTTATACAGGCTATGATGGACCTGTACACCAGTAGGTGTACAGGTCTATGACAGAAATTTAAGTTCGCATGCAAATACAGGGAAGTAAGATTTCAGATAATGAGGAACATAAGGCATACTTATAAGTGCACAGTTTTCACTTTGTATAAAAATAATCCCCAACACCCTACAACAATTTTAAAGCTTTCTCCATTATTCCATTTGAACATATAATCTACTTTGGTGTTAGGCTATTTTTTGCCCAGTCAAAACTAATCATCCTGATCAACTCTAATGATATAATGTTTGAAATAGGATTATTTTGCTTGATCTGCTGCAGGGCATTAAAAATTATATTTTCTTCCAAGCTAGACTACATTAGTTCTTGTTCACTTGCTTAATTTCAAGCGAAACTTTAAGACAACAAGCAAGGCTCCTAATTTAATTGGAATGCCAGTATTTTCAACTCAGAAGTACTTCAACTTTCCAGCTTTCAGCAGTACTTTTCAACTTTTCATAATGACTTTTTATGTTTAAGACAGATAATGTTTTATATATATATATATATATATCATCGTTCTGTAATTAACAAAGACTTTTTGTGGAAAAAAATGATTTCAGAAATATTAGAAATGTCATTGGGTGGTGCTTTCAAAACATCTAAATCATCTCTAAAAATATGATTTGTCTTAAGCATACCAAGAACACAAACAATGACAGAAATTGCCATACTGAATCCAGCAATAGAACATCTACTCCAATAGTCTTCCAACAGCTGCCAGATGTGGAGAAGATTTTTAAACCTTATGTTCAGTATTCAAGAACCTTTCTTCATTACGAACATTCCTCAAGTCTGAAGAATCCAGGGTTGGACCTGACTTTCCTTCTCTGCTTTGAAGTCATTTACTTTTTATCTGCCTTGCCTGAGACAGCTGTTTCATTTTACTGATAGATGTTATGTCACCTTACAGCTATCTTGGGCTCTTTCACTTTATGAGAACAGTTTTCCTCTACACATTTTCATTTCAACTCTTGTCTTTTTATATAAATGATGCGCTCTTTAAAAATACACTACTGTAATCTATTGGCACAGATCAAGGAGCGTCTGCAATCCACAAATGAAACTGGTGTGTGGGTTGTGGTTATCTCAACTCTATTCTATTCTAGACACCAGAATCATAAACTTTGACATTTCACAGAGGAAATGAAACGGTCTTATATTTTATCTGGCATAACTATTCCCTCATTTGTTTCAATTGCCTCAAATTACACTGGCAATATATACTGTTAGTAGCAAGACCAGTTATATCAAAGATAATAATAAAAATATGTTTGTTTCAGACTGAACTGAATTTTCAATTTGGTTGCTTTCCAAAATAGAACAGTAGCAGAGGAAGTATATTAATCTGCACAATTTAAGCTTTAATGGGCTAGGAAACATGCTTTTACATTAATATGATTTAAACCTAAAGTACAGCAGTTCTATTAAAAATAAATCAGCTTCTGCATGCACGTCTGAATAACCAAGGTTTTTACAACTTGTATTGCTTCTTCTTTTCTAAAGGGAGGAGACAATCTTGAAGGGACTGACAGGGGCTGCAGGCTGCAGTGAATAATGGAAAACATACTGAAGAGCTGAGGTATAAAGCAAGCGATCTGAGTGATCTGATGCTTCTGCTCTCAAAGAATATGCAATCCAACTGCATTAATTTGTGTGATTTGTTATGTTTTTCCACCCATTGTTCTTATTTAATGCCTGGTTCAAGCAAAGCATCCAGGGTCAGTGCTGGAGTCGGCACACACTGGCCATGCTCAGTGTACATACACATCTCCTCTGGTGCTTCTCTGCAAGCTCTGTGATGCACAGCTTTACTCTCTTCTCATGTGGCACTTCCCTTGCCCAAGATCCAGTATGAACCAGTTGGTTTGCTCTCTGTCTGCTGTAGTTAGAGGTTTTGTGCAGGATAATGAAAGCTTTCCCCAGGGATCTGGTAGAAAACAGGAGAATGGGATCATACTGACTGGATTGCTAAAGCCTTTGGTGCGAGGGAAGAGAGCAAAGGAGAAACAGCAGGAGAGAGGAGAGCAGCTATGAACTTGGGCACTGGAGTCTCATTTTGGAAATGCTGTAAATTTCCGTGATCTTTTTTTTTCTGATATGGCTTTGGGGAACATACAAATGGGAAAACTGCTAGCATAATGAATAGTGCAAAGCAGTAAAAATGATCAGTCTGATACAAAAAATAAAGAAAACAGTGAGATCCATTCTAGAACAAAGACATTTTGGGTTCCTGGAATCAAGGCTTGGAAATGAAGGGTTGGAAGCTTATTTTAATATGGCACTGATTGTTAATTGCATGCATCAAAGAAACACTGAACTTCACTACATGAACATAAATCTAGTCTTTATTAACTTCACTATGTGGGGAATTGGACCCATGGTTTCTACTGTAGTAGCTTGCTGTTGGTCATGGTATAGTAGTATATTTTTGACTTCTTATCTAGGGATTATTTTTCTACTCTAGTATTATATAGTTTTATGATATAATTTATGTTATGTATTAATATGCAATCTATAAGAGAATAGGTATATATTTATTAAAACAGCTTTTATTAAGTTATAAATTATGTTCAATATTTTTTATTTCATATGCACCTCATAAAGGTTGCAGTTTTATAATATTTTGCCTGTAGTGAATATTTAGTACTTGTCTTCCACTTTTAGAGTGTGATGAATATAGCTTTATTGTGGCCTGAAGTGTACTTCAGTACACTCTGAGTGGATATGACAAACTCTAAATATTCAGTAAATATTTTCATTACTAAACTCTACAGAAAAAAAAAAAATGTTGACAACAATGCTAAGGTTATAAAGCCAAGCGTTTCAACGTAAAGATATTCCAGTAGAATTTAGCACCCCTTCTGCTGATAGTCATTTATTAACCAATTGAGTAGTCCCCTTCCTAACAGGATGTGTGCTTCTGTGAGTAGTGACATTGTGACCTATTGCTTCAGCAGTCTCTGGTAATAAAAATAATTAGTCATAAACTGAACACAGTTTTATTTGAGTCATGTCCACTGCTAATATTCACTCTTGAAGTTTAGCTGATCTCTCAGGTTATGTGATAGTGCTTTTGCTCCTGAATTAGAAAAAGGAGAAGAAAGAAAACATGTTCAAGTGATAAGTATTCAGTAATTAAGAAACCATCCTAGATCATGAATGACATTTGGACATTTGAATGTAGACCTAAGGCTTTGTTCTATGAGCAAAACAAACACCCTGGGAGAAGAAACTGTACACAAAATGTTCACTACTAGTGACTAATAAAAGATAAATGAATTCAGGACATTTAGAATCTTCAAAGATATTTATGAATATTGTTTTTGTAATGTATAATCTCCAAAATCTGTTAGATAACCTTTTTATCTTGAGAAGCACTAAATCAGTAGGAGCTCCCTTGCCTAGGACCTTGTACTAAAACTGTTCAAAACCAGTAAATGTTGCAGTAATTGTAACTATGACTACATGAATAAAAGGCCTTAGGTGCATGAAGAGATAGGAGTTGAGTTACCTTCTGGCCATTCAAATGCTATGAACATCTTGAGGAGATAAAAGCAGACATAAACCCAATTGTTCAGTCTCCAGAACAGCTGGGCTAAGCACTGGGGAAGGAGTCTAGCTGGGCATATTTCTGATTAGGTCATTTAGTAGGAAATGGACTAAAGTTGTGCTTATTATCCTTCAAGTCCTATTTCTTTACTCCTTGCATGGATTACAGCTGGACCATACTGGAAGAGTTGAGACTCCTCCTTTCTGCTATTTTGCCAGGAAGTTTATCCTGTTTTATTTACATGACTTCTGTCCTCAGCTTGGAAACTCCTGCACCACTAAGATGGAGAAGATACAGCCTAGTAAACAATTTCTTTTTGACTCTGTGTGGTAAATACCATAAGCAACTATTTTAACTATTACATGTAGATTAATGTGGAAAGAAAGTAAGCAGAGTTAGGACTTTTGTAGGAAAAAGATCTGAAAAGCGCTTACTCACAAAACCAAACAAACATGTATTTTATTTTGTAATAAATGTGAATACAGAAATTATATAGACTGAGAGGATGCTTTCTAATGGAGCCTCATTAGCAGTATATTACATAACCATATTGAGGATCCAATCCTACAGTAGACTGAACACTTTGACGGTGGTAATTATTCTGCATTTTCTCTGGCTCAGGCCAATTATTTTCATAGGCAGTAATTCGTGAAAAGGAATCATGAGTTTTTAATATAGCGATGAGTAGGTATTCCACCTTAGGGTGTAACACAGATGCCTTAAAGTAATTGGTATAACATGCAGGACCTAGTGTAAGTCGGAACGTTTAAAAAGGAGTTGCATGTCAGCCTGTGCCTCTGGAGTGCTAGTTACACTTAAAAGACTGCCAGATACTTACAATGTATCCTACTGACATCAATGAGTTTTGGATTAGGACTATTTGATTAGCAGTTACTCAGTTTGCCTGAGTTTGGAGCTTGAAATGGTGGTTCAATTTAGCACAGCAATTCAATTTCTTAAAAGCTTAGCACATAGCATTAGTCTTGTAAAATTTTCAGGGAAAGATTTTTCTGTTTGTTTGTGGAAGGACAATTTTCTGCAGCCTAGATTTCTTTGTCTCTTGGAATATACTAATGTTATCCAGTTAATTTTTGTCATTAAACCCTGAAGCATTTGCTAAAAGGAAAAAATTATAATTTTATCCCTTGCAAAGAATTGAAAATTTGCTAACCTAAGATTAGGTAGAACACATTAACATGTGCACAAGTACTTAATTACATTAGTGATGCAAATGTTTTGCAACATTATGGTTTTGTGTACAAAATGATCTTGTTATTATAGAGGATTTGTGATAACTGCAATGTGAAGGAACCTCAGAGGCTATGAGAAATGAGGTGCACTACCACAATCACTGCCTAAAACAAGGGTTTCTTTAAAATCCGTTGAATCACCAGAACAGTTTTGAAAATCACTGTTTAATTTCACACAGCAGATTCTGTAAAAAATCTATTCAGATTTTGTTCTTGGTCTGTATGTACTTTAACTTTAGTGTTATAGAACTGGAGCAATTTTGTCCCTGCTAAACTTCTGGGTGTTCTAAATCCCCAACAATCGAAAACACGTGTGAGTACAGAACTAATTTCACACCTTCAACACTAAATCTTGGAATATGTATTCATACATTTAATTTGCAAAATATTTTAAAATTTATTATGTGACATGAGATATGCTGCAATGAATAGCTAGGATTCTTAGGAACTAGGGGATCATTTCATATTTACACCTGGTAGATGATAATCTGCACCTTGAAAATTGGTGCTTACGTGTCTAAAATATCAATGGTATTTTCTGTTTATCTGAAGCTGTTTGCTAAGTTTCTTACATTTGTAGGTTTTTTGTGTGTGTGTGTGTGTGTGTGTGTGTGTGTGTGTGTGTGTGTGTGTATTATCATTTGCTATTTATCACACTTTTTGGCCACATTTCTTGAGCATCTCCATATTTTTCCTGAATTCTGTGGGAATCTTAGGTGAACAAAGATAATAGGTTTGTCTGTAAAATAAGTTTATTGCTTAAAATGCTAAGTATTCTTGCTTGATTAACAAATAAGAGAGTCTGTACATAATTCTTTTTTGATGGCCTTCATAACTCAGTGTGTTTTTTGCCAGGGGCAGTCATCCCAGTCTTGCAGTTATCAATACCCTTCTGTCAGGGCACAGCAAGGGCCGGCTGCTCCCTCAGGGATGGGAGCTGGGAGCAAGTCATGACTTGATAGGCATTTATGTTGTGGGACATATAAGACTATGGAGGGAAATAAAGAACATTATTTAGATGGCAAAATCATGCTCACAGAAATTAGGATGCACTAGATGTGTAGTAGTTGGTGTAAGTCTCATTCCACTTTCTGATATATGCAGAAGAAAAAGTATTATGTAAAAATAGTATATCATCTGTTAAGCCAGCATAAGATTTTTACATAAAGAAGCAGAAAACACATATTTGTCACTTCTTAGACATGAAACTGTGATTTAGAAAACTACCCCCCCATTGTTTACAGCAGATCTTAAAGTGTTATTTCATATTTTTCTTAAAGTAAAGATTTCATAGAACTCCACAATCCTATTTTTCCTCATTTGGCTGTGAGCTTTAAACTTCTGACTCCTTTGTGCTAAGTTTCAGCATTTTCTCCATGTGCCCAGGGAAAGTTGGTATTTCACTATATTTTGTAAGAAATACGTTAGGATAGCCAGAATCTTAATAGGAGGCTTTTATCACTTTAAACCTAAATACAATTTTTTTTTTTTTTTTTTTTTTTCTGGAAGGATAACAAGCCTGTGTTTGTGTCCAGAAACATTGTACAGCCTCCAGCAGTTCATGACATCTCTGGTATGGCATAGTATATTGTTGGGATAGAAGGGGACTAATTCTAGAACATTTTGGTGGCAGACAGTCAAAACTTCCCTGAGGAATCCGGACACTCCAGGACAAACCATGGTTTAAACTGTTTAATAAATGGATAAATATAACTAACCAAACTTGAATGGAATTTCAAAGCCACTTCTTTTTTGCCATAGATTTTCTTGCTTTCTTGATTTTTACTTGTTACATCAAAGAAGGTAGAAAACATAAAAAGGGCATCGAATATTTTATAATGGAAAAAGAAAGGCTTAAGCTGCTCTCACTCTAAGTTTCCTTATGATATATGTTGGTACATCCATCTGTCTGTCTATTTATCTGTCTACATACATACATACCCACATACACACGTGCATGCAGTGCCAGATCCTGAGCTGATAGAAACAACAGTTATTAGTTATACCAGCTTGATTTGTCATGGGATGAGTATCTGGCTGGTAAGAACATATACAATGTCACATGTATAAATAATAACAGTTAAACAATATTGTCCTACTTTTGTATTAAAACCTATATATATATATATATACATGTATACTTAGGTATATATAAATCTACATGTACACATATGCAAAAGACTGGCTTGCAGCTGTCTGTCTATCCATTTATCTATCTAATTTCAAACAATTTCTGTATTACCATGATGCTTTACTGCCATGAAACTCATTTCATATTCCATCAGTCCCTTTGAAAATGATGAAGTGAGATCATTTACCCTGTTCTTGTTAATGGGCTGGGCTTTTTATTCTTACTACAACAAAATGAGAGAATAGCTTAGCAAATTCATATCCATTACTACAACAGATGTACTGCAGTGATACTAGTCAGATCATGTTTAATATTTGTGCTAATAAAGAAAAATATTCTGTCATTTGACAAAGTCTGAAATGAGAAAAGTTGGTATATTTTCTTCTGTTCTGCAATGGCTCATGTTCTGCCTGACCTACAAATTTCACATCTTTTTGTGAAAACTCCTGCAAAGTTCAAGAATGGTTAGGCACATATGACTTTGTTTTGCACTTGTGTAAGTCTGAAGGTTTAGCATGAGGTTGTAATTAATAATACTTTGCAGGCATCCAAATGTCTCCAAGCCTTCTGCAAAATTTAATTAATACTTATAACAACCTGGAGAGGTAGTCATGGGAGATAAAGGAATTCTTTCACATGAATTGAAATGCAGCTGTCCTTGGACTGGCGTGCGGCAGCTGTTTAACAGGAGGTGGAAGCACAGTTTAAGACTGGAGATGAACTAATAGCAAGAGGAAATTTTGGTAGAAAAAGCATCCAAGGTTGGTTGAAGGGTGGACATTATGGCTAATGCTCTGTTGATTTTATCATGATCCCATATGTCTGGCTTGTAATAGCTGTAGTTTGTAGTAGGTTGATTAGAGAAATAGATACTTTACTAATGGATGCCTTCTATGTACTTAGATGGACAGATAATTAATTAAACAAATCAGATGCAAAAAAATATGTATTTTTTGATAAAAATGATGGGACAAACAGAGAACCTTTGATTTCCCCAGTGTGGCAAAAGCATTATATATTAGAGCAAATCTATTCTATTAGTTTTGGAACAGTCCCTGGAGGATGTGTGGAGGAACAGTAGTAATATTTATCTAAAATAAAGCTGTCATTTTAGTTCTCAAATAATAAGATGCTAATATAAAACCAAAATAAGGTGATTTCCTACTCTAAGATTGCTATTGATAACGGTATCCAGAGGATTTTGGAGGCCCTGGTTGCAGTGGTGGCTGGATGTCTTTGGGCAAGTAAATGTGTTCACAAGCAGTTCTCCATCATGTGCATGTTTGAAGTGATGAACAGCTATGTCAGAGTTTCAAGAGTCATTTCTGTATACAGAATGTTCCCTTTACAGAGTTTCTAGCAGTGAGGCTACAAGATTTCAAGAAAAGTGACTTATTGTGAAAAGACAGGTAACAACCACACAGTTTTATTGAGACCGGAGAATCTGCCCATATGGCATGAGGGACTCTGCTCCCATAACGCTTGCTGGGGAACCTTTAGAGATTTCCTAAAAGCCCAGGCCCATAGCCTGCATCTTCAGATGACTCTGGCTATTGATGTGGCTTTATTAAGGTGTCTATTGTAGTTGCTTTTATTAACACCACGTTAAATGTTTAGAGGATAATACAACTCCCCATTTTCTGCTGTTGTAGTTCATACAATATTAATATGTTAAATATCATTACTTTCAAATGACTTATGATAAAGGGAATCAGCAATATTCCCCTGGGTCTGTTCCTTCATTTAAAGAGACATGCTTCTACTGCAGAGCAGTAGTGGCAATAGTATTTTGACAAACAGCTATAAAACAAGAAAAAGTCCTACTTTCCAGTATTAATCCATCAGGAAGCTTTCAGGGATTCATCTTGTCTAAAATATTCATAGGCAGCAAAATGTCCTGAATGCCCTACAGAATTTGTGCAGAGTCAGGCAGATGATTGATAGTAAAGTTCTGTTCTGAGTCACTCACAGTATGTAATTCTATTTGTCTTGCCAAACACTAAAGAGCAAGCAACTCATAAAATGTAAAGGTAACGGGGCTCATATTTTCCCACATTTAAAAAAGAACCTGGTGTCTCTACTTCACTGTATGTCACAGAATGTAACAAATTTCCATTAAATCAAAAGAGAAAGGCACAGTGTTCCTAGTGGAGCACTTGGAAGCTGTATTAGGCGGGTGTCATTTATTGTATCATATATATTTGTGTGTATGATTTCAGAAAACTTCTCCACAGTTTTACATCATAAATATCTGAGATAAATCAATAACTAGCTCTCTCTATTTATAATGACATTGAAAATATATTGAAGATCCTATCACTCATTGCTTAAGTACCACCCCTCCCAATGATCCCAATACTTCACTAACATACATTTAAGTCAGTAAGTATTGCTTAATTATATAACTTGGTTATACTCTGACAAAGGAAGCAATAAAATATACACATTAGGTTTGGTTACCTATATTTGCTAAAATGCTACATGTTTTTTTTCCCAAGAAAATGCTTGTCATAGCTGCATGCTCGATCATTAGCTTATTTCTGTTGCTTTACTGTTCTGCAAGCTTCTAGGAAAAGACACTCAAACTGGTACAAAAGTATAAATTCAAGAGGAAAGGGCAGCTTAAATTCTGCCTTTCATTGTTTTTCTCATTTTAAGCTTGGCTATCAAAATGGTTGGACATTTTATATAGCATTTATTTTTTGTTTTGGCTGGTATCCATGCGGTCACTTTCCCAGTAGACCTCAAATGATAACATGCAACCATCTTTCTTTCTGCTGAGTCCTGCTGCAGCTCTGTGAAAGCCTGTTTCAACAGTACTCGTACAATGGCCTGCTGCCAGGACACTGCTCAGAATAAAACCCAGCTGTACCAAAGGGTGATGTACGTGATCTTTAATTTTGGAGTTGGACATGCTTAGCACCACACTGCTTGGGAAGAACACAATAATGTAAGTGTCCCATGTGGCATCCTTTGCAGTCATCAAAGGTATTGCAGGTGAATTGTCTGCTTCTTACCACATTTCACCAAACTGGGAAACTAGTAAGATACCACAGGTAGAGATCCTCACTGGCTTACCCAAGAATGCATGGCATTCCCCAAGAAAGTGTTCATGAATGGAGTAGGTAAATTGTTGCTTTCCCTACCACTTTAACACTAACAAAGTATTAAAGCTGTGTCACTAGCTGTGACAAGCAGCTAGTTTGTGCTATTACTATATGCCACTTGAACACAAGATGAGGAAAACTGAAAACCTGGCTCCAGTCTGCAGTAGGAGACCCAGGGCTCAAATTGAAGGAAACTGCTCACAGCTGCTGAAGAAACTTCTGCTGGAGGACACCACCGGGTTTCTGTGTGAAAGAAATCACCCCAGGAGCCCAGCAGAAAGCCTTAGTGGCTGAAAAAAAGAATAAAAAAAAATCTCCCTACAATGTACCAACAATGTACTTGTAAATAGAAAACAATAATGATTTTAGGGGAAAAGTGTCTTTATGACTGTATGGGCTAGGGTGGGAGCTTTTTCTTTGCACTTTATGGAAACCAACAGTCTGTGGAAACCAATAGAGTGGAAACCAATCCTGTATCTCACCAAACCCAGGAAAGTCTCAGCCTGGAGATGAGGTGGGCCTTTTTAGGGGGAACCATACGTATCACTGCATTAAAAACCTGTCCCATGTTTTCTGAGCATGGATGCTGTAGGATGTGGGAAGGGAAAGATGCCTGCTTAGAGACCTCATTTTAGACCGACTCAGTAAATTCAGCTTTTTCACCTCTTCTGAGGTGAACTGCCTTTGTGAAAGACTGCTGGTTTTCTTAACTTACCCTTAGGACTTGCAAGTTTGGTTTCCTTCTACTTCACACAATTGCCACAGAGTGCAATGAAGACCATATTTGTTCAAGACTGAAAAAGTCTTTATACTGAAACAAAGTAGGCATTTAAAAACGTGCTTAAAGTTGAAAATTGATCATGTAATAAAGATAAATCCAGTTGCAGTTGGAAGAAAAGGAAAATGGGAGAAAAAAGGGAAGAAAAAAATAAAGCAATGGTGGGGCTTAGCCAACCCATACTGAAAGGAGAAGGGGGGAAAATTAGGAACAGTGGAGTGCAGAACAAAGAAAACAACTCTGTCTCTCTAAAACAATTATTTCTGATTCAGCAGCATCTTTCTATTGCTGTACAATATTTGTGCTTGGACAATGTTCATTTGTTAGCTTGTTTATTAAGACACTGTTTTTTTCAAAAACACCATTTTACTTGTATTTTTTTTTCACTGTTTTCCTATTTTGCCTGTTAAATCAGACCAGTGGAGGAGAGCGTGAGGCTTTCTACTTTATATAGAACAATCTGCTGGTAAAATTATGCATGGCATAAAACAGCTTATAGATTGCCACAAATTACACACCAATTCACCCTCCCAAGTGTAGTCTAGATGAAGCAACAAATATACTATAAACTCAAAAGTGTTGTCACATGCAAGCCTGTTTTTTTTGCATTCTTGTTCCTCTAAGCCTCATTGAAATCAGTAATGCAAGCATCCTCTTTCAGTCAGCAGCAAAGACAATTGAAAAAAATTACAAAAAACAATAAGCTGTAAAAGAAGGATTAGTGCCTACTGGCAAGATATTAATGGTACTGATTATACTCATGTCTCAATAAAGAATCAATGGGCCAGATCCTCAGCTGATATAAAGTGATGTCAGCAGACCTGTGCTGCTTTAGTATACCAGGTGAAAATCACCTGGTATATTAAAGCCATGTTACATCCTTAGTTCCAGAATCTAATTACCTGGGAGTGCTGGGGAAGAACAGGAAAATATTCTTCTTAATAGTTCTCTGTCTGAGCAGATGAAGGGCTTACTGCATGTGATTAGTGCTCTAGAGTGAATTGTAGTTAAACAGAAGGATACCTGTAAAAGGTATAGTTGGCCAAAAATAAACCAGATGGTTATCTGCTTAAAATATGAAAATAGAGAGGGCCAAAATTCACACTTAGTATTGCCTAGATCCTAAGTCTCATCATTAAACCCTTGCAACATCTACTCTCTGATCAGGCTGAGGGTTGAAACTCTGGTTAATTCCAGTGTGGCTGATACCACTGTGCAGTAAAGTCAACAGAAAGGCTTAGGCTGTGATTTCTGTGCTCTGGGCAAGTGTAGAGGAAGATAGAGAAACAGCCTTTTGAAGCAGTTTTTGTGGGCAAAACTGAATGGTAAAAAGGTTAATTATTTACACTGTCTGCCAGCAGTGTAAGAACAGCATGTGTTCAGAACAGGAGTCAGACTCCTGCTGAGGAATATGATCAAGATAAAACAAATGCCAGGAGACTGATAAAGCAATGCAAATGACAATACTTGCCTGGCTTGGTAGAGCAGATGGAAAAGGATAGAAATAATAAGGTGAGGTCATTCAACAAGGATGTCAACGTATGGGTGCATGAATATTAGCAACACAAAAGCTTCATAAAGGACAAAAATAAAAATATCACATCAATAGAATATACATTTACACAGAAAGCAATTACAGATAGGCAGTGAGATATCTTGATATCTTTAATGAACATCTCAGTAGAGGTGAACAACCAATGGTTGAGTTCACTGTTGAAGAACCAAATTTTGACAAATTCCAGGAGGCATTGGGAATGTTCAAACAACAAAATCTCTGGTATCAACCCACTGTTTCCACTGAAGTGGGTATATATGAAGGGAGCAGTCTAGACTTTCATTTCATTTGTTTGCAGGTTTGAAAAGAAATCAGAGGACTTTTTAAAAAGAGGTAGCCCTATCCCCAGTTTTGGAAGAGGAAGATAAAATGGAAGAAATGTGAAGGCATTTGCTTCCTGTTTATGCCTGATAACATCGTACCTTTGATGTCCTTTTTCATTGTCTGATTCATCCTAGAAAGGAAATATAGATTAAATTGTAGAAGAATCAATATGAATTCCAGCAGAAGATGTTCAAATTAGCTACTACTTGAGAAAAGTCAGAAACGTAACCAGAATATACACATATTTTTATATCATTTTCAGAAATGGGTAAAAAGGTCCCATGCAATGACTTGTGAAATACAAAAAATAACTTAGAAACTCTTAATAAAATGATTACATTGCATTGATTGTGTATCTCTGGCTCAAAAATTCCTGTAGAAGCAAGGAATGGCATTTCTGTTTCATTTGACAGCTAGTTGTCAGATATTGGACAAGCTTAAATAGACAGTCATAACCACTAAATCCAATAAGAGATCATTTACTGTCTAGGACTAATAATTACTAATAAGAATTGGTGACAGAGGAAATTTAGGCATGGACAAAGAGCTTCAATTCTTAACTTCTTTCTCTGTGGAGAATTTTAGTTCTATTTAGCTATGAAGAAAGACCCTGATTCAGTTTTACCAGGCCAAGTGTTTCATGTGAATGTGAACTTGGTCACTCAGCTAAGGAAGAAGACAGACAAGTACGTGAAAAAAAGGGAGTTGATGTTTTTTGTCCACTAAGGCAATATGGGGAGACAAAGCTCTAATACGAAGTGATAAGAAGTCTATGCAAATCCAAACATAGACAAGACAGCAGAACCTAGCTCAGATACAATACTGCAGAGAAGTTAGATAAGTCCCTTTAGGAAGGCTGTTATGATGTTTTTTGATCCTGTGTCCATTGAAGGGCAGGACGGTATCTAACAGCAGTGACTGTCAATGACTGGCAATAGGAACAACATCCCAATATATTCCAGACGAAGACAGGGTCAGTCTGTGCAATAGGTCATGCTTACAAAGCCAAGTCCCAAAAGAGAAGTGAATTTCAGCAGACCTCACGAATGGGAAATACATTTTCTCTTTGCTACACTAGGAAATGGGGCAGCTGCATCAAATGCCCTGAGAAGTTCCCTCACTGATAAGGCGAAGGAACTTTCTTGGAACAGTTAATAAGTGTGAGTGTAGTGGCTAAAAACAGACGAGCTGATCTTAGCAAAAAATATAGCCATTGACTTAAATTTTGCTAATTGCTTTGTGAAATATCCATGATTTTCTGTCCCCAGGTATTGTTTGTATATATTTTTGGTACTATCTAATCAACTGACACTCATATGTGTATCCTTGTGTAACATTCTGCCTTTGTTCAATTATTATACTCATCATCACTCTTATTCCATACCTCTGCCACAATACATTTTCAGTGTAAATCTACATATCACATATACTTTGTAGAACTTATCCCTTATATTTAAAAAGAAAATGTAGTCTCTCATTTCTCTTTTTGAACGGCTACTTTTCTGTTCTGACAATGGCTGATACAGAACAAAGATTCCCTTCTCACTGAGCCTTTTTTTTTGCTTACCACATTATCCACAGCTTCCCTGTTTTTCACCTTTGGTATTTTAAAAGGCAGAAACTGAACTGGGTTTGATGCATTTCATTTCATGTGAGAAATAAAAGAAATACAGGGTTGAAAGCTTAGAGATGGACAAAGGGTTATTGGAATCTATGACTCCTCTTGCAGCTTTGTCTTCTGTACAGCTTTCCTCTTAATATTAAAAGGTGATCATTCACTACAAAGTACAGCATAGAAAAAAATATTCAAAAGTAACTTTAGGTATATTCAATAAATATTATAACTCTAAGATGTATTATTGTATTATAAACCTATGTGGAGGACTATTTTGACTACTCTGTTACACACAATTTGATAAATAGATATGTTTATGTTTCCCTGTATACAGATGCATTACAGATTGTACATTTATGAAAAAGATACAGGGGATTCTTAAAACTTACAGTTTTTTTTTTCCTTTTTAATCCTGTGCAGCTATTTACTTTGAAATTGTAACAGATAGAAATAAACCTTTTTCTGATCCTGATAACTTGCACTTTGTGTTTGGTATCTGACAGCTCCCTTTCTGATAGTTTTTCTTGATGTTATTCTGCCTCCAAATACAGAGAATGTTACAGTTTGGGTCCAACTTACAAAAGTTTAAAAATGCGTTTTTACTTCCTTCCCAGAGGGCATTGTTATCCTTTAGCGATTCTATTGTCTGATGTAGCAGAAGGAAGATTACCACTTTGATGTGGATTCCATTTAAAGCAGAGCAGAGTACCAAACTAGTGATCCACAGTTGCAAGGAGTCAAAAACAAGCAGCACAGCTTCAGAAAGCATTTGTGAATTCAGCTTCAGAAAAATAAAAAAATAATAGTCATGGCCAAAGGATATAATAGCAACATCAAATTTTATATTTTGATGGGTCACTTTAAAATTAGTAATGTGAATGGCAGCAAAACCTGAGATCATATTATCCTTATAATTAAACTGTGATTCACCTGGAAAAAAAAAATATAATTTTGTTAAAATTCACACAAATTATCTACTTCAGTTTAACTTTGAAAGGGAAAGATGACAAGTTAATGGGAGCTACAGTAACACTTTGCTTGAGACTTAATTAGTGGGAGCCATCAGACCTTTCATTTTGCATGTTATTAATCTTTTTTTTACTGAAATTGTTTTAGCAAATCACAATTTTCTGCTTATGTTTGGCAGCTGAATCCAAATCCTCTGGATGAAATTACTTTTGGTTGCTCTGGATTAATCTCATGTATGAATAAAAAGTTAAATCACCCCCAGTTACCACTACTTTGGCACAATTGTACATGGAACACTTTTGTACAGAATGACCAGAGTTAGCATAGGTACCAACTAAGAATGAAATGAATTCTTTCTAGCAGTACACATCTTGGCATTGTAATATTGTTCTGCATTGCTTGGACTCAGTAGTAAAGCTTAACTTCTGGAGATGCATACAGTACATCCAGAAAA
>VXAA01003152.1:358457-398647 GCA_013399115.1 Anseranas semipalmata
ACTATGTAAATTTCTATGTAGAGTGTAGAAACTGGCTTCTGAAAACCTTCATTGGAAAGATGCAAATTTTAGACATGAAAATTAGCTGGATGCCCAGGCCCGGCGGGTTTTTACCTGCTGTAGGTAACTTTGCTTGAGAAAAGGTGTCGGACTAGATGACCTCAGGAGGTCCCTTCCAACCTAAACAGTTTTGTGTGATTCTCTGCAATTTGATAACATATTAAGGATTTTGCATTGCACTATTTGTTTAGTTCAGTGGATCAGTAATAACAGTTGCATAAAAACTTAATCTGATCTTGTTAATAGTTCTGGACTCCTGTCTCACCTTCTCAGTTGACATACTGTGGGTCTTACTAACCAATTCAATGGAAGCTGTTGGTAGGGAGTCAAAGAAATGGGGACTGCTCTGCAGACAGCTGATCCTAAATCTCTAAAACCATGCCTCATGCCAGGGACAACAGACATTAGTTTTCTAAATGAATGTACCTCAGAGCTGATCTAGTGATGGTGTGTCTCCTTAGCCATAGGCATAAGCATTGGGAACAAGCTGCAGATGTGACATTCCTGGCTGGGAAAGCAACAACTGAAATGCACATTAGATATCATGTTCTGTCTCTTGGCTGCTTAAAATCATGCCCACCTGTTCATATGGCAGCATGCCTGTTAACAATGTTTTATATCAGTTTTTCAGGTCTTGGGATAAACTGGACATACACTTAGTTGGGCAGTATGAGTGTGACACTAAACATAATCTCTTCTGCAGGAGTCACTTGCTTGGATGATGATACAAAAACGCTGATGCCTTCCTCTTCTTGTGATTCTTCCTATTGGCATAAGTGCCAAAGATGTGATAGACAAGGAAAGGAAAACTAAGAAAGAGTTTATAAGCACTTGTAGCTGCAACAACAGTTCATATTTTGTGGACATGTGAAAGAATCTTTAAGAGTGCAAGCCTGTAAAATACAATGTTTGAGATCCAGGCATGTAAGGAACAGTTTCTCCAGAATTTGAATGCAGAGGAAATTCAGGACACAATTTTAGCTGCAAATATTCCAGACTAACTCTTGATGCCATTTTATGTAGCTGAGAACTTAAGTTCCAATGCAATGAGCTATATCAAGCTGTGATTGTTAAAAATTTATTTTGCTAGTCAGCTTTCTTGTTATCTCTTTATACAGATAAATTTCAACCTGCTCATGAACTGTTTGCTTGCCAGCAATAGCATTTGAGTAGTGTGAAGTGTCCTTTAACAGAGTTTTGCTTTTGTTTCTTGGTATGAGCTCTGCGCCACTAAGGAAATTACATTCTTAGCATGTTTTACTAGAGAAGAATTTGAAGTCTGGCATGAGCTTAAGTGCTTTGCTGAACTAAAACCTGTGAGTATAATCTTCATAAGTTGCTTGCATTAATCAAAAAGTGCTAATTAGCAAATAAGCTTCATTTTGGACAAGATTGCATTCATGTGTTAAGTTGAAATAAAAAACCTATTCCCTCTGAGTGGTCCATGTCAAAAGGATGTCAGATCACAGCCCAGATATGGGGAGCAGCTTAGAGCCTTCTGTTAAATGCTTCCAACAGGTAGATCTCACCAGGGGAGGTGGAGCTGCCTAATGCTCCATTATGTATTGGGTATTGAATAGCTGTGCATATGCAGGGTAAAACAGGCTTTCAAGCAACAGCATAACTACTGAACTTCATGGAGCATTGTTTCCTCTGTAGTTTTTCTTTTTCACACCATGGGGCTATAGCTGAAAGCCGCAGACCTTGTCTGTAATGATTAAATGGATCATGTCTATTTGAGTCTATGCTCAGAACTTGTTGTCTGGGACCGTTTAAAAGAACAGGTTTTATTTTGCTTGAGTCTGCAGATGTGCGAGCCTTGTGGAAGAAGCTATCTTTATGCTCTATGAGACTGAGGCAAAAGTATATGTGTCTACTGCTCTTCCATGCATAAAACAGCCCTGTTTATGTGGAGCTGGAGGAATAGTAAGGAGAAAGCACCCAAGGTGCTTCTGGTGGTTTGAATGGTTCTGCATCAAAACGCTGAAGGTAGAAGGCTGACAGCAAATTGTAACCATGAAGATGCCTACCAGTTTTCAAGTTGAAAAAAAAAAGGGGNAAGAAGAAAAAAAGTGGATCTCTCTTTTAGGAAAATTGTTGCAATGACAGTATTAGTCTGCTGGGGTTAATTCAACTTGCATGTCCTTGTGCATGTGTGTATTCTCCATACAGGGCAGAGGAACACCTTGCATATACACTCTTTGGGCCCTTGTGTTGTTAAGCCACTCTCAGTATGGCTGATGCCCATGTGTGGTCAGGAACAACAGGAACAGAGATGGCTTCATATGTGAATAGTTACATGATAGAGTTGCACTGGCAATATGGGGTATCAGCTAGGGAGTGGGTTTAGTCCTCCTTCTTCATTAATTCCAGCCACCTGATCCCCTGTTTACATATATCCAACTGATTGCAGCTTCAATCTGATTCACTAGGTTTGGCAGATGGGCTCTGAGAATTGGAGAGGAGCTGCAGTACAGTAGTAAGGGCATAAGTATTGTCAAGATTGCAGCAGGAGTGAAAGACAAGAGCTAATGAGCAAGACAGACACCTTTAGCCCATCCCAGGAAAACTGTATCTGAGGAAGAATGAAATATTATGTTAATTTTCATTGCAATAGGAGGTGCTTGTCTGCTTGTCTATACATTGCTCTTATATTGCTCCAGTGGATGGTGAGAGAAATGCTTCCTATGTTCAATACGTGAATTCTCACTTCCATCCTCCATATCCCTAGTGCTTGGATGGATACTTGTGTTCTCATTTTATAGATATGAAAGTGCTTTACATTGGAAGGTGACATGCAGCAAGAATAATTTGCGGCAAGAAATTTATTTTTAAACAAATTAAGCTCTGCAAGGAGTCCAGGACTTACGATTTAAGCTGAGCAGTCGACTCAAATAAGTACTGATTTCCCAGAAATATTTGTAATGAAATGAGGGGAGAGAGAAGTAGAATTTCTGTCTGAATTGTTCATGATATTGTCACTCAAACTATTATTGAACTGTTCAACTTGAGACTTACCATCAGATTTGACAGAAAATACTCTCTCTGAAATTTTATGAGATCTTTCTTCCTGCCAGAATGTGAATATTAAATACATAAAAGTAAGCTTCAGCCTGTAGTTTTAAATAACTTTCACATTTATTCTTTTTGTCTTTTATAACTCCTTGAGATGCAAATTTACTTCCTATGAACAAACTTTTATTGTCTTTTATAGTAGTTTTCCCAAAATAAACCAAACTCTGCTGACCTTGACCAACATAATTTTTTTATTAGAAACAGTTAAGCATTTTTTTAATATATAAAAAAATCTAAGCAGGGCTTGTGCCTCAGTGTTTGAATGTATGACATCTGAAACAGTTTTATAAACAGTAAGCAGAATCACTTGAAAAGAAAAAAATAGTATTTCAAAAACAATGAAGATGATGTTGAAGATACAATTTTAATTGAGATGAAGTCTTTTGCTTTACTTATGCCCTTTTAAGATCATACAGCTCAGTTAATAAATTCTAAACACTGATATAGCAATAGTTTAGAAATGCAAATGTGTTGTTTTTTATTTTGTTTATGTTGAAAAGAAAAGGCTAAGTTTTCTTTTAGAGCAGTGACTGATCATCTCATCTTCTATTTAGTGCACAATTTTCTTCTTAGTGTTTTTAGAAACTGGGTTTTAAATACTGTTGAATATAAGTGAGACTAGGTGAGCCTTCAACTGTTTTATATGTCAATCCCCCTCCCCCAAAAAATCAAAGTAAAAAAAAAATCATACCACATTTCCAAAACAACACCAGAGAGCTCTCTGTGGCAGTTGGCAGATACATAAAGGCATTATTTTGCAGATATTATTGTTGATAGGTTTGATATACAGCATGGTTTGTCTGAGCCAATGGGATATTGTCTTCTTAACAAATCTCATCGTGCCAGCAGTGTTGCTTCTATAGGATGGCTTATCAGCTCCGACCAGAGTCTGCTACACTTGCACTTGCCTTCATAGCCTGAGAGGAAAATAAATTGTTCTCAAGCAGTTAATAAGAAAGAATTATTGTGAGTGAGATGCATGACATTATGAGAAAGCATGGTGTTTTACTGGCTAAATGTTTCTTTGCAACCGTCCCCATCTTTGCTCTCTTGGCAACATTCCCTCTTTCCCCCCCTCCCTGCTCCCTCTGGGAAAAAAAAAAGGAAAACAGGCTCAGTGTAAATGAAATGAACATTTCATTTCTGGAACAGAGTCTCTTTAAACACTGTTACTGATGTGCTATTCTATTTCAAGAAGTGTACTTATGACATTTCTCCTCTGCATTTTAATATAGACGTTGGAGAGGACTGGAGAAGCATTCCAATACTGCCTGTGTTACAACATCATGCATCTTCATTTTTGCTATCTATGCAGTTATAAATGAATATATACAAATATATTACATGCTGTGTGAATATTAGATCGAAATTCAGTCCTTCTTTTTCTGTGGGTTAGTGGAGCCACTCCTGGAAAATTAGGGAGTTATAGTACTGAAGGTATGCAGTTTATGGGCCAAATGCTTCTCATCTTACATATGTAAATGGTCCTTTCAAATGAATGGAGCCACACAGGTAATAACTGCGAGCTGCATTTGATCTTTCAGTCAATTTCTCCCAACCATTGTCTGGGAATCAAAAAGAATGGCGTCTTTAATAAACTGTAAGCTCATATGACGGCTAATAAATACAAAGGCAAACGGAGGCATACCGTCACACACTGTCTTTTATTGTGGTACGTATATAAGGTCTTGATTAGCCAAGCAATTAAGCTTTACACCCCTGGTCAAATCACATTTTGGGTAAGCAGAGATGCAAGCACTTGAATTAACTGTGACCTTTATCCAGAACAAATAGGAAAATCACATATCATATTTTTAATTGCATTTACAAAATTCTGATTCTTTGTAATTCAGCCATATATCCATTTGTTATCCCAGTGCTGTCATGCAGGGCATCTCAAAATGCAGAAACATCTCAAAATGCAAAAGACAGAAACCACATCTGAGGGGATTGTTCAGTATTTTATTGCTTTGAAATGGAAAGTGACTGAAGATCAAAGTACAAGAGAAAAACACTGATAAATACAACACTATTACAACCACTAAATATTCTGGACTTCCTTAGTATCTGTAATCTGTGGATCTCAAAACATTTTCAAATACTATTTAAACCTTATAACATGTTTGTAGTCATTGCTATTCAGCTTTATAGGTAGATAACATTACAAGAAGAAATGATCACCTAGTCTGTGACAGGCATTTTATGACACAGCCTTTGCTAGCAGAGGACTGACCAAGAAAGTACCGTATGGTTTTGTGCAGTTTTGTGACCACACTGTCTAGAACACCTGGAAACAACTTGTACCCTTCTTCTCAGTATTCTACTTCCTTTCTTGTGGCTTTTGGCATGGTTAGATCTAGAGCTTGTTACAACTCTGACAGAAATTTCGAAGATCATGAGTCCAAACTGATTTCATTGTGTTAATGCAAATCAGTATAGATTTTCTTCATTCAATCAGCATTTGGGTTTGTTAAGCCAACATGAAAAATTGCAATCTACTTAGGTCATGCAGTCATTTCACTACACTATTTTGTTAACTCATAGGCAAGTTTTGACATCTCACTCAAAATCAGCTCAACTAAAACTTTCACTGACTTGAGTTTAACAGTATAAAAAGTTTCAGGTCCCTTTTTCAGTGAAGCAGTTCACTATATGTATATGGATGTGTATGTATAATATTGAATCAATACGCCAAATGTGCCTAAGTTCACATACTTTTCTTTGGAGTCTAGTTGAGTCTTATCTGTTTTCAATATATTTAAGAAAAGAAATGATTAGGTGTCTCAGATTTGCAGAAACAGTAATCACACTGTGCATCAAATCTGCATGTGTTGGCGAAAATACAGTCACAACAAAATGTATTATGCAGAACAACCGAGTCGATTTGATTAATTCCTATTCAAAATAGAAAAAGAGTAGGAAGATTTATTTCTTTTTTATTATTCTGCACTACTAAAGCAAGTAAGAGGAGAAGGGGATAAGGGATAAATTGAATCCAAATCGAGACTGAGACAAGCAACATTCATAAATTCATATCCATGCTGTTCTCCCAGAGCTTCACAACTAATTGCTTTGAATTTTTCTCTTGTTCTTATCTAGGCCATCCTCCATATGGTTCCACATGCCCGATTTTTTTCACCTTGAATTACTTTTTTGTATTTTCTCCCTACCTACCCATAGCCTTTCTTAAAACTCATATCTTAAAGTCTGAGAACACCAGGCTTCTCTCTTCTGTGTGCTATTAACAAAATATTAAAGATGATCTGCATTAAAATACCAGCTAAATAAATTTGTGGTTAAAATATACGCTCAGTCATTTTGCAGCAATTTGCAGTCCAAGTCAGCATATAGCAGCACATCTCTAATGAATTCCACTCCAGGAAGATTCTTGAGTATTGCCGTGTCCAGTCCAGAATTTTGTTTGAAACAAAATGCACAGAGTAACCAGGAAATCGGCAACCTCCTGAGACTATTGTCATGCAGACAAACATCCGGTGCCCTAAAACAGTCACAGGCTTAAAAACAGGTAGAAGACAACGTACACTTGTTAACAATAATGGGACAGAAAAACATAAAAAAAAAAAAAAAGATAAAAAACAAACTCTATGTAGGAAGTTTTTGAAAAAAATACGGTAATTTTCTAAAACAGCTGAGAAGCAACCAACCACTCAGATAGAGGTTGCAGGTGGGAAAGAAGGAAGACAAGGGTAAAAGACAATGTTGGAGGAGGTCTGCAGCTCCAGCCAGCAAGAGGAGGTGAGGAAAGGCTGTGGAGTAGCATGATCTCCCTCCTTTCATAAATTCTTGTTCGTATTACAAAATGTGTGTGTGTGTGTGCACATGAGAATTCAGTCCCTGTGTTTGCTGATCAATGTGTGATAGTCGTACATAAGCAAAATGTCAGGCCAAAATCTCACAAAGCATTAAATACAGTTGAATTAGGCATTTCTTAATGCAAAGGGCTAAGCTAAATGACATTGTCTTCTCCTAGAGAAATAATTGCCTTTACTAGACTGTATTAATAGTATAGCTGGTAGAACCACCAATATTAGTAGGCAGGCTTTTTCTTTATGTCTCACTCTTGGGACTGGAGCAATGTGACAATGCTTTGGTGTTCATAAAAATAGTTTTTTGTCTTATTCATGTGGTCCAAACTTCCCTGGGAAAAACAAACAAACAAAAAAACAATAACAACAACAACAAACAAAAACCAAAGCAAAACAAAAAAACACATTGGATCAAGCATAGGACATGCAATGCAAATTTTCATTTGAATGTTGGTGAAATAAATCCACATGAAGAGAAAATACAGTTTAAGTCCCTTGTATGTTTACAGTTGTCGTGTTAAAGTCTTAGCCAAGTCTTACCCATACTTGCTGTCAGTGGTGTTCAAGCCTAAATTTAAACATGTCCAAAATCACTTGGACACATTAAACTGGGGACACATTGTATGGGTGCAGCTGATGAAACTGTATTTCAGGGGAGTGAATCCACATTGCAAGGCTGTGCAGTTTTCCAGTAAGATCCCGAACTGCAGGATGTATTCAAAGCAGAAGAAGGACAGGTCTGGCTTCCATTCCCTACTGGAATAGGGGATAGTGTGAGGGTAGGTCTCAGAACCGATTCTAGCTCCCTGGAGATCACCAGTCCCCATCAGTATATAGTCCAATGCATTTAAGCATACAGTTAGGCAATTTTTTATGTGGCAATACCAAGAATAGTTTCACGTTAAAAGCTGACTAAGAAAAAAATATATTTACCTGGGTCTGTCCTGAATAAAGGTGTTAGCCTAGGTAAGAGCTCAGATCTACTATATATCTAACAGTACGTAACCCTAAGGGTGGTAGTTGATATTTTCCATCAACGAGAAGCAAAACTCATTAGTTAAGAACAAATTCACACTATGATTTAGAACTTCAAATACAAAATCAGCTTATTTAAAAAAACACGTATATCTACCTTTTAAACATACAGATTTAAAAATAAAAGCAATTCTGTGAATACTGCAAAAGTGTATATAACAGTATATTTTTCTATTAAAGCAACATTAAAAACAAATTAGATGTCTCAGAAACTTCCTACTTCTTGCAAGTGTGTAGAGCAATATAAACTATTATTACTACTCATCAGGAGCAGGAGATTGGCACCTCCCTGCAAAACCGCAGGTATAAAAGACAGGGAATTCACCTTGTCTACTGTAGTACAAAGCTGGCCTAACCCACTGATGAAGGTGGCTTGGGCTAACCTTGGTGATTCAGGCATGATAGCAGGCTCCGCCCTGTTGAAACTCATATATTATACCTTCAGAAAGTATCAGAAGGCATCTTCTCAGCAGCCAGTTCTGGCATTCACTGTGTCAGTGTAAGGTAGGTATTGAACTGTAAAGTATGTAGTTACACAGCTACTATTGCTTGTTCTGCACCTTTAAATCTCAAAGCACCAGCTGATCAGCTGGGTTTGGACCAAGGTTCAGCTGTATTAATTTTTTTTTTTTTTTTCTCACTGCACAACTCTGGTTCATGTAATGGCCTATCTTATGTACTGAGTAATAATTAAGTCCCATAGAAAAACAGAATGTGGTTTCTTAATTTATAAGTGTGTATCAGTACATGTTCTACCTCTATACTAAATAGGAAAATGAAGTCCTTTTGCCTTTGAGAAATGCTATACTTCAGCATTACTGTCAAGGAAAATACTTCAGTAGCAAAGAGAGATCTGGCAAGACAAAACACTTAGTACTTAAATGATTATTAGGTGGGTGATCAGGGTTCTCTTGTATGGACCAAGCAAACACAAGTTCCTTCCATTGTGCGTGGATTTTTTTAATCATCTCTTCAGGTCCCCACTCCCATAGCTACCAAAAATGTTTGTTGTTAATTAGGTCACCCTTCCAAGCTTTCTTTCCAGTAATTTTCATCTGATCTGGTGAACTTCTCTAAATGTGCTAATACGTGACTAATGTGCCAGTTACAAGCTGCAGCAATCAAACCCTGAACCCAAGCGAGAGAGAGAAAGCTTACTGTTCATTTCCTTATTTACTCCTCGACAGATGCAAAATACCATCTTGCTACTTTTCAAATTTAGGCACATATAATTTTCCTGCACACCTTTGCCTGCTAAGTGTCCTCTGGTTGAGGTAAGCACTGACACTAATCAGGCTGTCTTAGACCCAGAACGCATGATGGCTGAACTGACAGGGAAACAGCTTTGGCATTTCTTGATTTCTGAATTTGCAGTCTGAATATTCTTTTATCTTTTTTTTTTTGGATTTAACATTTTTTTAATATATATTTTTTTCATCTGAATGGGCTAATCTTCTGCAGCTATTGCATCTGTTAGTTGCCCTTGATAAAAATACCTGGTTCCCACGTGTGTCTTTGCATAGTGAGTGATCTTATACCACCTTACTGAAGCCAGTTTACACCAGCTGAGAGTCTGGCCTGCTACTGCTAATTAGGAATGGACTCATTTATTTGCTCTGGCCTTCCTTTGCTTAATAGTACCCCTGGTTCATAATACTAATGTACCATCTCAAAACCTGCTGAAGCAGAAAAGTTTAATCAAAAACAGTTTTGCTCACACCCCTCTGCTACTTGCTGGTGACACATATCTGTAACCTCCTCTACAGGAGGTTCAATGTGATGCTTATAGTACCTGGATAAAATTGTTTTAAGCTTTTCTCTGTAGAAAATGATCATATTCTGTATTTGCTTATAAACCTCACTTATCTTAGGTGTTGCAAATTAAAACCAAGCAGCAAAATAATAAAAGATGAAGAAAAGGATGAGAAGAGTGGGAGCAAAATAAACAGTAAAGAAGAGGATTTGAAAGAGCTTGGTTGTATCAAGAGCAAGGTGAAAAAAAGACAAAAAAGAAGAGAGGAATGAAGAAAAAAATAATTATTTATTGTGCTACTGGGTTTCTTGCATGAAGGAACAATATTTAAAGCTCGGGAGTGAATATGTTTTCAAGATTATGAAATTAATGTCAGAATGGAGATTTATGTATTCAGTACAATGTTCTTCTACCCTGGGAGCTGGAAATATAGAGTGATTATTAGCTAGGTTTCTGTTTTTGTTGAGCAGGTATCTCTTCTATTATTACTCTGTTCCATTATATGATCATATTTCTTTGCATAATTTAGATCTGATATATGCAAGTGCCTCCATTTTGAACAGACCATATGGAGAGCTCCATGAGTGCCCAGGGAACCAGAAGTATGCAATGATTAACCATGGTTTCTGTTATTTGTTGAGCAGATGAAAAGAGCTGTGAAATAAAAGGCATTTCATGATGGTTTCCATGTCCTTGTACTGTCCTTTGTTTGGTTGTGCTGCACTAAGAGGAAAAAAAGGCTGGTTTTAATATAGCAAAGGAAATTGCATACCCATTCACAGCATCCAAAGTCAGAAACAAAGGAAAAGAAGGCACTGAAATAGAATGCACTGATCTATATAATAGGTCAGTGATGATGAACTAAAGGAGAAAAATATAGATATACACATGTATGTGCTTGCTTACAGATACAGGATTATGAATAAACAGATAAAGGGAGGAAAAAAATGACAGAGGGAAGAAGAGATTCAGAAGACATCTGAATGATCGTTTCAAAAGAGAAAAAACTATTAAACTATTCCTAAAACTATCTTCAATATCTATATATTTTTTTTAACCTCTGTTTTGTTCAGAACTTAAATAAAAGACTTTTATTTTTTTTTCCTTCAAAAGAGAGAAATAAAGCATTATAAGATTTTTACTTCACATAATATAATTTGGTTTAACATAATCTAATGTGTCTATACCGGCTAAATTTTAGAGGATTTAGGTGCTAGTATTTTAAGTTGGAATATTAATATGGAAACAGAAAGTCTAGCATCAGATCATTTCCAGAGAATTCATGAGTCATATCTGGCCTTACGCAGTGTAGCACAAAGGATGAACAACATAGGCCCTTCTTTAGGAGTAACTTAAAAAACCAAAAACTGGCTAGCCCCACAGTTATGGATATATTATATAGTTCTTTGGTATGTTAGGCAGATACCAAGGTCTGCTGATCTGACTCTCTGGAGCCATAGTTAGTGTCCCCATCAGTGCTGTGTTATTCCCAAACCACTTATTGCAGTAGTACAGATGCAGAGCTAATACCTTGATGATACATCCATATGCATTAAGAACTCAGACAAATCAATCTGATGCAGAACAGATTACTTTTCTTTCTTGGATGTAGTTAGTGCACTGTATTATGTCATCTACATATGACCTATGTAGCCTATTGCTGTTACTACTATACAGAGTCTTTGGTTGATGCAATGGATCTCTTGGATTAATAGAAAATATAATCAGATGGTACAGAGACAGTGAGTGAGGTAAATGAAATTATACAGGTTAATTTAGAAATTGGAGAGAGAAGAGAAAGAATGCTGGAAAGACTCTGTAGCCATTCATTATGTTTGATAACATTAGATGAAAGAAGAAGTTCTGATTTTGT
The DNA here is from genome assembly GCA_013399115.1 of Anseranas semipalmata. Classification (NCBI taxonomy): domain Eukaryota; kingdom Metazoa; phylum Chordata; class Aves; order Anseriformes; family Anseranatidae; genus Anseranas; species Anseranas semipalmata. Next base: position 370,081 of record VXAA01003152.1, read on the forward strand.
TAACAGATAGAAAAGAACAAGAATAAGGATAAACGGTCATTCTTAGCAGAATGAGGAATTAAGTGTTTGTTGCCCTAGAGCTTAGTCCTTGGACAGAGGTTCAGTACAATGTTTTATTAATATACAATTAATAGTTAAATACTGCAATAGTGGAGACAATAATATTTAGGTTCATTAAGAATTCAAAGATGTGTAGGAAAGAATTGAGCCTGATATAGCTCATGAGTGTTAACTTATATTTCAGAATTCATTTCATAGGGTAAAGTGGTTCACACAAAGCAATAGGTTATGAAATGGTAGCAGCCTCTGAAATGCGATGTAGACTGTGTCTGAGGGAACACCTTGGAAGGTTGAAAACTTATGACCCTGACCGAGGACTTTTTCTATTTCACCTACTAACTAGTTATGGAAAAGCATCTCCAGAATCAGATTTGCCTCTTAAGGGTAAGCACTGACATGCAAAAATGTCTTTCATACCTTATTTCTAGCTAAAGAATTCTTGAATTCCTGCCTGCCCAGTATCACAGCTTTGCTCCATTCTCCCTTTCCTCTTATCCCTTTCCTGGGAAAGTCATTCAGTCCTTGGGCTTCTCTCTCTCTATACACACATGTAAAATAAGTGGTGGTCTCTCCATTTACTAAACTGAAAAAAAATTCCAAACCCCAAGAATAATCCAGCATAAGAACACCCTGTTTCCAGCTTTGGCTTTTTGAAAGGGTTTAGATGCCCACAATAGAAAACTTTTAGGTAAGAACAAAGCAGAACCACTTTCCCCAGGGAACTTTCTAGTCTATCCAGTTGGTTAGTGAGTTTTGTGGGCCATCTGAGATGTACATTTTGAGATGTGGTGTAAGCAGTGTATCTTATGACTATTATCAAAGCCATTTTTGTATCAGTTTTTTAATCAGTTATTAAAATTTCATCCAGCATCTCTGCACACCTTTGCACCTCATAGACTTAGTTGTCCAGCTTTAGATATTTAAGCATGATGATGAAATGAAAAAGGAAACAGCAAGAGGAAAGAGATTTTATGTTTGACAGCTGTACTAGATTGTTTGATATAGTCTCTGGAATTCTTTTTGTTTGTTCTTCCTTTCTATGTGTGAGATCACTGTGCATCACATTCTAGTAGGCTTAAATACAGAGCACATATCAAAAAGACTGGAAAATGCTGTTCTCAGAAACTGATTATAGCTTTTAACAATTTTAGCTGAAACAGAGACCACAGAAGAAAGAAGAAATCTGTAAATGCTAAAAGAGAAAGGACCAATGCCACAATTCATCTAATATGACATAAACTCTAGCCTTAATTAGTCCTAGTAAAGAAATTTCCTCTCCAAGCCCAAGACTTACATTCTTTAAAGACAAGACTAGTAAAAGCTGTGACATTCTGACAACTGCTCAACAGTCCATTCTGAAAATCTTGTTGTTTGAGAGACTTTATGATAAGAATCATATGTTTAAGAGTGAATCTGTCAGTGAAGTGGCATAATACTGCTTACATCTTGTGTTTTTGAATAGTTATCACTCACGTGGATAGAGTCATCGATTCAGAGTAATCGATGGAAATAGAATTTATTTCCCAGACAAAACCTTTGCAACTGCTTTAAATAAAAATGATGGAAGCATATCTATGGTGCCTATACAGTTAAGAATTTTGTGGTACCATTATTATCTTTCATCTAACACTGCAAATTACATACTCATTTATGGATAGATGATTACAATTGATTCTTCATTAATATTATTATTATTATTTTTTTTTTAGAAGGCTACTTTAGGATGCCCTAAATATAAAAGCCTACAAAGCCTACAATTTGGTGAGACAAACCCTGCCTACAATGAATGTAGACATATTCTAAAAGCCAGTTGGCTAAGAGACAATAAAATACATGGTTATTTCTTCCAAGAAAGATAATTTTCCCTGTCTGAAAGACCAGCCCAGTGTGTAGATCTTGAGACATGTATCTTAAGATCACATACTTTTCCATATAGTCATATTATAGGAGGGGGGAGTGAAGAATTGTTTGAAGAAGTATATAAAGAGTCTGTATTCAAGATGTTCGTTACGTATTCCAAAATGCAGCAATATTTAAAGTACGCTATTAAAGTTGTACATAGTTTTACTATTGAGCTTCCTTTTTCTGCTCCTCCTTGTGAAATATATATATATATATATATACACACCTTAATGAAGTACTTAAAGATATCCTGCTAAAATATTTTTCAAAGACTGTCATTCATTCTTGAAATGTTGCTAATGAAATGGAAACTCTTGCTTCAAGAGAGAGAAAACATGTAGGTCTGACACTATATTCTACAGTGCATGCACCACAAAGCATCCTTACAGCTCCATCAAAGACAATTTGGGGGGTATGGTTACAATATTTTTGTCTAAATTCAAGTTGTGTAATCATTTAAGAAGTTAGTATCTTAACTTTAAAGGGATTGTGAGACTTTCCTGTGAGAGAGACCAAAGCAAGAATACTGCTATGTATGCAGGAACAGGTCGCCAACTCAAGCACCTGAAGTGCTGGTTCTGAGAATATCTCAAAAGACACTAAAAGATGGTATTTGTTAGAAAGTTAATCCTGTCAAGCCTCTGAATGAGTCTTGTTTCTTCAGTATTCTGTTCTCAGGAATACTACAAAAAGATACTTGTGTTTTCTCTGAACTGAAATTCACCTTTTATTATTCTTATTATTGTTGTATTCTCACTCTTACTGTGATTAACCATCAGTCTTTTGTGCATTTTATTCATTTCATCTCCACAGGAAACAGGGAAACAATACCTTCAACAAGACAATGATGAGGAGAGAAAAAAATCACAACATAATTTCAAGATGCAGAAAAAATGCCTACTATAACATGATGTTAACAGCAATGACTGTGGTTTTTTTTCCAAAAGGGTTACCAAGACTTTTATTTTAAGGGCATGTTGAAGTACTACTATAATTGCAGGTGCTACCAGCTTTGCCTCTTGAACTGTTTTAAAAGAGGATTCATGGAGAGCTGTTAGCTGACTATAGTTAGCAGCGAGAAAATGTGCAAACTGGAATCTGGGACTCTCCGTTCCTTGGAGCATCCCATAGATACTGGAATATAAGGTCACATTTGTATACTTTCTTCCTCAAAGTCCTTAAAGAAAGAAGCATGCAGCCCTTTTAAAGTTTCATTTTCCATTCTTATGTATGCAGCATTTGATGTCGTTCCTTTGTGCAAATAATATGATAATGTCTCTACCTTTGGGAGACAAAATTCTAATAGCTGAAGGGAAATAAAGTCTCTCAAAGGAACAGATCCAAAATCAGTTTGGGTGTAAATAGATGCAACCAGTTGTTTTCAATGGAGTTGTATCATTTTGGAGCTAAATTAGGTCTATGATTGGTCCAACACGATAATCTTCAGCCAAAATTCCCATTATTATAATCAAAGTTTCTAGGACATTAAAAAAAAAAAAAGAAAACTCAGAGATCCACGTGCCCCATTTGCCTTTCAAAGGGCAAGGGAGGGCTTTGGGAGGGTTTTGCTCTTTAATCACAAAGTCACAAAGTATTTCTGCCACTTGACACAACATGAAAATACAAATAATGAGACAAATCTGTAACTGATGTAAGTACAAATTCAATTACACCATGTCTGAGTTTACTCTCCTAGTCTTTTTACTGGAATTATATTATTACTGATGGCATAATTCTTTTCTTTCCCATGGCATTAATGTGCCAAGAAAATACACATAAAACAGGATAACCAGTCCTGTTAGGTATAACTTCAGGGTATTACACTATATCATTGTTGTTAATTCTCATGATTTATTCCAGGTCTCATGCTTTTTCTTTTCCTTTTTTCTTTTCCTTTCTTTTTTTTTTTTCCTGAAAGCTCCAACTTTCAGAGATGTGTGATTATGTGAGAGTCACAATTTTCTTACTTTGAAAATAAAATTCTTGTCCTGTTGGTTATAATGAAACTTATGAAAACATGGCCTCAGTGAGCTCCAAAATAAATAAAAAGAACTAAAATATTTTTAAAGTATATTTTAAAAATACATCATTTTTTTAAGCCTCCTTAAAAAAAAAAAAAAAAAAGCCAGACCTAAGATTTTTAAAGACTTGAAATTGGTAAAAATTCTCTCTCCCCACAGCTGCCAGGTTGAAAAAGCTTTTCTTACCCATGACTGGAAGATACTGAGAGAGCAGAAAATGGGCATTCAGTCTCCCACTTGGCTTTTTCTGCATTATTTATAGATGACAGAAGCGTTAGAGAAGTCCAGGCAACCGGTCTGTGTGTAAGACTTTCAGTGAACAATTTTATTTAGAATGTTGTTTCAGGGAGATAATGTAATTAATGTAGTTGCGAGATGAGAAATCTCACACACTGCATCTGGAAGTTTCTCCTCAGGAAATCCTTGTAGCTTGCTGTTGCTGTCAAGCAGGGTAATATGCCTGTAAACCTCCTGTGACAGAAAGCATATCACTGCATCAGCAGAACCAGAAAATGACAAAATATACACAATGTGGAAGAATGAATGCCAATGTCTTTGCACCAAGAAAACACACTCATGTAAGAAAAACAAATCTAAATCAGCTGGAAGCTTGTAAAATGCTTGAGCCAAGAAGGTGTTCCATTGGTTCTCTTAACAGGTAAATAAACCACTTTGAATAAGTGAGAAATATCAGTATTAGGCACAGTAAACTGCTTTGCACAAAACAAAAACAAACAGAAACAAAACCAAAACACACAAAAAAAATACAGGAGGTTATAATAGTTCTTCCCTCTGTCTCCCCTTGTAGCTCTCTGTCTAGAGTGAAAAAGCAAGGAATATTGAAGGCAAATATATTAATTTCCAGAATAATTAAAATCTTACATTTATAAACCTGAATACTAAAAATCCTTCAAAGAAAATCAGCTGTTTTTAACTCTTATTTTGCTGTTGACTTTTCAGCCTTTCAAGTCACATTTTCAAGCTTTTACTATTAGCCATGAAGCCAGAAACTTAAATAACTTAGCTGTAAATAAGCATGAAAGAATTGAAAGAAAAATCAAAATAAGAATGCTCTGCTCAAGGGCCTGTGGCTCACTTCCTTCAAAACAAAACAACCCTGTCCACTTCTGAGCTCAGCTAGAACTAAACAAATGCTCTATGCATTCTCTTTTTCATCTGTGGAAATTATATGAAAGCAAAGTAACTATATGATAGCCGCTTGTGCAGACATGTCTCTAATGAGGATGGAAGTGGGGTAAGGCAGGGATAGCAGTTCTTAGAAACATCCAAACATTTTGTGCTTGCAATATTGTTTTAAAGCCAGTAGTATTAATACATGTCTATACAGCTAATCCATAAATGTTAAACAGGCACTATCTCACTCACTTGATCGTGACTGACTCGAATCTTACTTGAGCACAGCTGATGAAAAAGAGGAAAAAAGTCAATGAAAGTTGTCAGGATCCTGCAAGTGAAATAGTCCTCAGTGACTACTAAGGGTATACCTGATCTGGTGGTTTAAAACAAAGCCAGACTAAATTACTCGTGGGCAATGAAAAATAATCTTTCCTTTAAGTTTCAAGTAGCTACATTAAAAAAAATAATGTCCTTATCCTTTAAAACTGAAAGGATGATTAATTTTTAGATTAAAATCAGTCATGGGTGTGGTTAATCTGAAAAGCACGTTTCAAAATTTGAAAATAGATACCTTTGCAAATTAATTTAAATGAACTATACACAGAAGCAAAAATATTTTTACATCCTTATATGAAAATAAATAGGTGAAAACAAACTGTTGGAAATCTCTCTCAAAAGGATGGTTCTTTCTTTATTAATTACCATTAACAAATGTGCTTGTTATTGGTTGCCATAAAAATAGCTGGAAATAGCTGCCTAGTTTGGGACTACACGAGTGTGTCTCTAAATGATCTCTAAAACATTAAAAAAAAAAAGTCATATTTTAAAGAGAGCTTCTTGTTCTTAAGAAATTGAATAGAATTGCAGATAATTTTCTAAGTAAAATTAGGCCTGCTTACATATGGATACTACAATATTATCTTTCAATCTGCTGATTTTAATAGAGGGACTTGCAGAAATGATTAACTAGTGTAATTTCTTTCACGCTTTAAAGACCACTTTAACTTCTTGTGCAACAAGATGAGAAATCCTTTCTTGCTCTGTTTATCCAGATCTTTCAAAAACCAAAGGGTTTTAAAAAAATAAATAAAATGAGAGGTTAAATGAAATAACAAGTTATTCTGAGTAGCAATCTTACATTCCAGAGTGAGTCTCTAATACAAAATGTAGTCATTTTAGTAATAATGGTAATTGTATTTAATAATGCTTAACTTACATATTATGCTTTCAGACTGTATTCATCTTGCTTAAACATATTCAGAGTTCTCTTGTAACAATCCTAATTTGTTATGACCAAAAGATGGCAGCACTCCATGCAGTTTATGTTTCCTTCCACTGTTATTTCTATTCACAGCTCTCTTTGCAAATTCCATTCTATAATTTATAATTAAGTTATCCTAGGCAAACAACTATTATTTAAAAATCTTTCAAATGTGAGCATATCATTCCCAATTTTGGGAAAGTTAATTTGTTTTTTTTTTGGAAGGCTTAAAAATAAATTCCTTTAAGTTTAGTTCCTTCAGGATGGTTCCAGAGTAGTCAACCATCAGTATATGATAAACAGAACCGAAACTTCCAACCTGAAGTCTGTTTTAGGGAAACACATCCTTCTGTTCCAGGGACTTCAACACCTGAGAGTTTATATCATATAGATGTCCTGACTTTTTTTCCCATTATTTTTTTTTTTCATATCTTATTTTTGCTGTTCTCCTTTTCTTCCTTTCCTTGTCTCATTCTTTGTTGTTACCTGGTCTCCTGTTGGACAGATCTCAGCATTTGTGCCCAATACCAGCTCCCTGATGTAAACACCTAATTCACTGTATATCACTATTCCTCCTGTGGCCAGAGTCGCTCAGAATTATCTAATGCCTGTAAGCTGTTGTACCCACAGTGGTCTGAATCCACGTTCCTCTGTGATACTGAACATAAAGCGCAGTGGCTCTTACCCAGTGATAATAGAGTTTGATGGGGGCAGATGCTCAGTGGCTGTGTGGCCTTGATCATGACATGTAATACAAAAGCGTTAAGAAGGGAGCTGCTGACTTCAAAATATACACCCAGTTATTTGGAAATCAGACAAGAGCAGTCATAGGGACATACAGAATTATCATTAAGAAAACTGGACTTTTATTTGAATTTAAAAGGTGAAACTAAGGACTGAACTGCTATACAGAACAAATCAAGGGTAGGGGCGGAGATGGAGAAAAAAAAAACACAAGACTTCACTGTTCAAAAGGAGGAAAGAAGTGGCTAAGAAACGAACAGCACTAATTCTGCACATTCACCATAACAAGTGGCAAAGACTTCATGAATATTGTCATCCTAAACAAGAGGATAAAACAATAAAATACTTTCTTATATGAAGCCTTTGGCAGAAAAATTGAATGATTAGGCTGAAGGATGCGAGAGTTTTGGCCCACACACAGAATTTTGAAAATATACAGAAAATAAATAATAAATGATTATCTGTGGCCTACTTTATTCCCACACAGATACCTCCAAATAAAGCTCAGGCTGCTAAGCTATAAAATGAAGAGGTCAAAGTGACTGAGAAGTCCAAGCACAGTGCAGAATAAGCCCATCCAAGACAATCCCTGAGGGAAGATGAAGACAGACCAATCTGGAACACAATTTATTGCATGTACAGTGGGAAGCTGCAGAGGGGGAGTAAGAAAAATGCATAGAAAATGAGCTTCATTGCAAAGAATATGAGAAGTAGAGAATCTTCAAAACAGGTTTTGCAGATACATAACATATGAAAGAATACACATAAAAAATGTTGATGTGAGACTCCAGTAAGTGTAGATAGACATCATTATTCTTTTTGTTTTTGCTTGCTCTTTTGTCATCTACATTTTCATACTGACTCAAATTAGACTCAAATCTAACTCTATTGTATTCTGATACTTATGTTTACCTATACATGTAGTTGCTGATGATTTTCAGAACTACATTACTTTGTGCATTGAATGAGGATACTGGGATCCATCACATGTAATTCTTCCTTTCTCTCTTCTCCTCCACTCTGTTACGTGGATCTGATTTTATAAGGGATTTTGTTAACAGAAGGCAGTGCTGAAGAATGATGATTTGCAGGCTTTCCACTTTGAAGCTGGTTCCATTTAATAAGCTAACAAGTTTTTTGACCTTAAAAACTGTTGCACAGCTGACCTGAAATCCAAGGCCTTGGGAAGGGGAAGTAGAAAAAGAGGGTTAACCATAAATATTCTGGGACCTTAGAGTATTTTAATGTAATCTGTTCTGAGTAGTTCCTTTGCTATCTGGAAACTTCTGTGTTTCATTACATATTTTCTAGGGATAGAGAGCCTCGCAAGAAAGCAATAAAAGCACCTAACGGTATTTTTTCTTCTTATATTGAAATAAATATTAACAACAAAACAATATCAATTAACAACTGAATTTTCCATGGGACTGTATAAAGTAGAAAATTCAAAGTGGTGAAATGTTAATTTGTTTAGTAAGAAGATTCTGAAGGTAGGAATAGAAAGTAATGAAAGAAAGTAATGATACAAAAATCTAAGGCATGTGAAATTTCTCACTGGCAGAAGTTGCTTTATGTAACAAAATGATACAGAAAGTAGATCTGATGATAATATCTAACAGTAATTTAGGAAAATGGGTACTAGAATAAAACTTGAGCCATTTTCAAGAAAATACAATCCAGAAAAGAAGGATATAATAGAACAAGATGCCCTTGGAGTTAGAGCTTTACGTGTGTTTTGGGTAAAAATGCCTACTGAGTGTTTGACTTGCCCAGAATGAATAGGACTATCAAATAACCTGAATGTAAGGGTAGGACACAAAAAAAATCAGCTGGACTTTTGAGAAGTTTACATCTGAGAAATTACACTGGTTACTTAACCCTGTGAGAAAGTGGTCCTAATTGCCATTCTTACTTGTCTATGACTTGCTGTTCCTTGTCGTAACTCTGACTCTGAAATGTTGAGAAATGATCTAAGAACAAAAATTTGGAGGTCTTTTTTAGTAACAAAAAAAAATATATTTTATTTGCTTTTATTGTATTAGGGGTGAATTCATGTGAAGTCCAATGGAAATTTTTGTGTGCTAAGACCCAAGGCATTTCTGTGCAATACAAATATATTTCTCGTGCATACTTCTATGAAATATACGGAGTATGAAATACTTACATTGTATTTGTACACCATATGAGGATAGCAGGTGACCTCATGACTTTACAGGAAGGGAATATCAGAGAACCAAATGAACCAGAAGAATGTTCCAGTCATGCTCCATGTAATAGTGGACATTAGCCTTGGAAGCAATTAGCTCTTATAATCCTTAACATTTACATTCTCAGAATATGTCTGGCATTCAAGAATACTAGCATGTAAAAAAAAAAACAACAAAAAAACAGAGAGCTGACTGTGATGAGAGAAATGAAAAAGTCGGTTCAATTTCTGCAGCATTGCCTTACCATTATGTTGAATAAAGTGAGGTTTAATTTTTAACCAACTTTGAGTCCATTCCCTATTGTAACTCAGCACAAGATAAATGACGCAACTATTGTATTGCAAAGTGACCCTTTCTTGAAAAGACAATTGTGCTGTAAATCCTGAAGTACATGCCATGTAAGACTACATTTATTCCTGAATTCAGCCCTTTCAATACCTGTTGTATCTAATATCTTTTATCAATTTCCCCACAGTGGTAACAGTAGTAGAAGTAGTAATCAGTAAACACAATTTATTGTGAAGATAAAAGATAGTAAAAGATAGATAGAAGATAGTAAAAGAAAGTTTAATAAACATTCATTAGCATAGGGCCTTTCCATACCTTTACATAATCTCTGCAAGATTGCCCACCTTGTGCTACACTTCGTTTTGACTTCCAAAGGTACCACTACAAAATAAATGTGTGCCATGTACACTGTTTTTCTCCAAACTGTCATCACATATTCCAAATGCAGATATTGGCAGTGCAAAGCTGTTTTTTGATTCTTCAGATTGTGAAGTTCTCCACTGTAGACACATGGAGTGGAAATGATGTTTCAGATTATTTGTTTATAAAGGAAAATAAAATCTTGAACCATCACATCACTTAGGATACTAGGGCTGTAAAAAACGCTACCTGTGACAATTCTTACAATGAAATCTTTACCACTGATGACAGCACAACCTGTTTGTAATGTGCTGCACACGGTCTGGCCCAGAGCATGTTTGGTACCTCTAAGAGCAACTACCACAGGGAAAATGTGCTAGTGAAAGCATGCTGGACCAAACTGGATGCAGCCATACAGCCACACAGAAACACTGAGTTTAGTCTTCATGCCACTGAGCAGGCTCTGTCTACTTTTGTAATTTCTCCCTTTTGATTTATTTAGTAAAAAGAGAAAATCATTTTTTGAAAACAAAACCAAACAACTATTTTGAAACAAACTCCTCTCATGGGATACAGTGCATCCATTCTAGAACAAAAATAGTATTTTCACCAGCTGGCCAGTTTTTAAAAACCCACTTTGACTTTATTTCTGTTTTGCTTAACCTCGCAACAGCAATATGTGCCCTTGTGACCAAAAGGCATGCCTGCTGTAATTCTTTCATAGTTTATGCAGGCTCTTCTGTTCCCTGCAGCTTCTTGGAATGCAGAAATGTGTTCATTTATTTCTCTGAGCAACTATGATGCCATGACCGCCTGCCTGCATTCTCTAAGCTGTCTGCTCATAACAGTAGAATAATTTTAAGTGGCAGTGTTAGCTTTTAAAGACTTAAAAAATACTGTTCTAAGGCAGGTCTATTTGAGGTTTCCTTTCTCTACAGCTGTACTCATGTTTTTAGGAATTTTGGTGTTACCTCTTAAGTTACAGTGGTGAGAGCATACTTTAGGTGTCTTAAGTACGGAATTGAAAACATTTTTCTCTGGCATTTTTCAGCTCCTGCTTGCCCTCTTAAAGACTCTTAGTCTCACATGTCCTCCTTGCTTTCATGAGACATGACTGATATTCTTCTCACTATATGCATAAAACTTACTGACCACATTTATTGTTGTTGTTGTTGTGTTTTTTTTTTTCCCTGTTTTTGCTTTACATGAATATATTGAAATGATGAGCTTTATTTCCAGATCAAGTGACTGGAGTAATGCAGTGCAACTCTTCATATGAAGCAGCCTCAAACAATTAGAATGTTGTAATTCCAGAGTTAATTTCAGAAGGAAAAAGAGAACAAGTAGTGATGAAAAAAAAATCATTTGAGATGAGCTAGAGAATTCCTATTTAATGAGGGCAATATTTCGCCCAGCTGCCATCCAGTAGGTGCGCATTCGAGATATATCAGCAGAAGTGCTACACCAGAGGCAGCTCTAATCTAGCTTGCTTAAGCATAGAAATTCAAGCCACAGCAGCCCAGCTTCATTGCAAGTTTTGCAATCCAGAGCTGGAATCCTGAGTACTCAAGAAGTCCAGCCTCTATCCCAGTACATGCACAGGCAAGATTACAACTAGACCACTTACACTGACCTGTTCTGGAATCAAAGCTCCTGTTGCTGAGTAGCTAAACTAGAGATGCTGGAAGGAAAAGCAAATGTACTGGACAATGGCATTGCTTGATGAATACAAGCAGCAGAATAATGCTAGATGTATAGAGAAAGTGGAAAATGAAGCTGGAAAAAACAGTGATTTTAAAACTCTGGTCCACCAAAGTAGCGGCAGAAAGGGCAATACTTCACTCAAAGTCTGCAACATAGGTATATAGTATTATGGATGTCAGCAGAAACTTCATACAAGTTGATCGTTGCAACACACAGCCTTATAGCATGAAGAAATAGTTGTACATGCAATTCATTTTTACTGGCTAATATCTCCTTAGGCATAATCACTTCCATCTCTGCTACAACAGGATTCATGTATCATACTCTGAGCTTAGTGTTTTGCTGTATTTATGGAATGTGATCATAAAGACCAAAAGAAAGAATTATGTCTTGGTTGGAATGCATCATTACTTTCCATTCCATTATGAATGCAGAAAAACTGTATCCCTTCTGCATGAAGAAACTGGGTTTGACTGTGTTTTTTAAAAATATTAAACTAAGGAGACAATAATATTTTTGCCTAATGTGATTTGCACGTGACAGTATAGAAAACCTACCCTAGATGATATTATATATACATTATATATACTACAAATATATTATATGTACCTAATTCATATTTGTCAAGAAAGTTGTACATTGTACATCAAATAACTGAAGTTCATTTTCATTAATTATCAGCAGCCACCTGAGCATGTAAACTTCTCATCCACAGTCTCTGAAATGACATTCATCTGCAAGCCTAAAATATCCTTCATGCTACCCTCATAAATGTCAGCTTTAGCAATTATTAACATGTGGGACATATGGTAATTTAATCCCCAGTTGAACCCAACACTAGATGCAAAAGAACAACAGTGATATCTATTATGCCACTTTGCATCAATTGTTAATGATCCATTTTACTAAATGAAGAGCACATTTACTGCCTGTACTTGTCCTGAAAATGGAAAATCTACCACCATATATAGGCCTAACAATTGAATTCAATCAGCAAGTATAAAATGAATGAAACGAACCAGTTTTTTTTACCCTCACTTGGCAGAAACCGTTGAGTTGTGCCCGTGTAAAGGGAAGCAACATTTTCTGTATGTTATTAGTGCTCCTTCTTCTGCCTTCTCAAAAGTGAAGATTTAGTCGCTAAGCTGCATTCAAGGTTAACCTTGCTGGGAGCTGAACTGGGAGCTGAACTGGGAGCTGAAACTTACAGCATATTGTCTCCTATTGTAATATTAAAATGAGAGTAAGTGGAAGTACGGAAACACTTGAGAGTTAAAGAAGGAATAAAGCTTCCTTATAAGGCTGGTGGATTAACTGTACACGTTTTCTACTTGGTGTACAGGAGCACATGGAATAAATATGCTGTGCCCTTTCAGATTTCAAGATCTGAGCTGACTCTTACATATTAACATGTTGAAAGAAAACAGTTATGCCATTCTGTCAGAGTGAGCTCTGGTCTTGCCTCTGCCACCATCACAAGGCTCACTCAATGATTTTCTGTAGGAAATGGTTACCTATAAGACTAATACTAAGCCTGACACAAGACTATTGCTTGAGGAAAATCTTAACATCTGAAAGAACAGCTGAAAATCCAAAGATAAGGCTTCTGTCTTTAGGGAAACCACCCTTACAGGGGGTCATTTGGAGAAGGATTTGGGACAAAACAGAGTAAGCTTTAAGACACGAGGTAGGAGATGAAGTCCGGTTCTTTAAAATGATGAGGGAAAAAGCAGTGGTGGCACTACCAATGCATGCTGGAAGGAAGTGATGTGGAGTGGAATAAATGTGAACAAGTGAAGAATAAACCACATAGGAATATAGTTTTGCAGGGAAAGATATAAGGGAGAGGCATGAGCAAAGGATTTGGGCAGTGCAAATTTGCACAATCACAGGAGAAGAAAATTTTAAAAAGTACTGGTGAATCACTCTGCAGACTCACCAGCACATTAAGATTTCAGGGTTCAGTGAGGCTTAGTGGCATGTGCTACAGCTGTGGAGAAGTGAAAGTGGTTCTGCACGCGTGCGCTGGAGTACATTACACCTAATCTGTGCTTGAGCTTTCAAGTACATCAGAAGAAATTTCATTGAATAAACAACTCTGAACCTCTTGCGCCTTTATTTTGCGCTGCGATTAGCTCAACGCTTATTGCAAACCTATCTGATCTCAATTTTTGTTTACTCTTGTATTTTGTCTTTATGACACTTGTAATTATATGCTCTCCAGTTCTTTCTCTGCTTGTTTGCTCTTCTGCAAACCACAATATTAGCCCTTCAAAAATCCATTTATTGCTACCATCGAGCTTTGAACCACTTATTGGTCATGTCACAAATGACTAGTCTCTAATTAGCCCATCCTTTAATTGTTCAGATTCCCAAAACTTACTCAGACAACTGTTGCATAGTCAACGGTCAGTGGCCCCATCTGAGAGCAGGCTTTGTGTGAGAAAATCAGCCTTGCCCAGGTGATACAGAAGTCTTACACAGAGCAAGTAGTCAAACAAGAGTATTACCTTGCATTCCCACAGCTTCCATCTCACTTCCTTATCTGCCAAATACGGTGGGTCTGAAGTTGAGTTCAGTGCTAACATTTACAGGGTGACAGAGGCTGTGGTGCCATGCCATGTTTGAAGTAATCAGAAAGCACTGTTCTGTGGTCAATGCCCCAAGACCTTAAAAATATTAGTGGTGATTCCGTGCATAGGACATTTCCATGATAAGAAGAAAAATGTCTGGAAAGTATGCCTTTTGCATAATCTTGATGTTTTTAAGCAATAGAAATGGCTGAAAGTTTTCAATCTGTATCATGTTTCTGCTGAAAAAAATCCACAATTGCAAAAATATAATTTTTCCCCCATAATTGTGGAGCATCAGAATTTGAAGCCTCTTATTTTTCACCACTATTATTTGTACCAGAACAAATATGGAATAACCATGACTGTCTCCTTTAGTGTCCTGTCTGAGCAAAGGTGAAAATGTCTTCTACGTATTCACTTTTGACAGATAACTTGACTACAACTATTTAACATGGTCAGGCTTATAAATAGCTAGTAGATTGTCATATGAAATTAATCTAAAGTGTGATGATGTTATGTGAAGCAAATCATGCAAATACAGATGCTATAGGTAGGCTGAGCATGGTTTAGCTGGTGCAAGTTTGCCGGAATTTATATTGTTCAGCACTTCAGCTATACCATTTTCCTTTATCTTCTGAGGTATATACTTTATAGTATATACAAAAGATGGCTTACCTGTCTTAAAATATCTGAGTATTTATGCTGCATATAATGGCATTAGATTTGCAGCCTATCTCTTTGTTGTTCAGCCTGGTCTTTTCCCACTTGCTATGGATCTCATGTTAGCTCTTCCATTACAGATTTCAGGGAATTGGGGTTTATCTTTGAATGTGACTCAGCAATTCATGAATATATAACCTTGTCAGAACAGCTGGAGCGTGTCTCTTACTTGCACTGTGGGATGTGCTATAGACTTTTTCCATAAAAGTAGAATTTGTTAAAGTGTGATTCCAATACGGTAAAAATCACTATATAGATCCAACCTTGGAAGGGGTATTTTTTTCACAAATTGTTAAGTGGTTAACACTATATTTTGTTTGAGAAGCCGTATAAAAACCTGGTAATTTAAAGTCAACTAGAACTTTGTTTTGAACTTAATTCTTTTAAAATATGTAACATTTTATCTAATACAAAGTTAAGAACAGCTGAATTGAGAAAGTTTCACAAGGAAATGTTCTAATTTTTCATGAGCTGTTTTGACATTGTTTGACAGTATTTTTCCCTTCACCAGTGTAATTTCAGCATAGTTGACACAAGAGGCTACTTGTACTTACCCAGCAGCTGAATCCCAAATTGCTGTGGCTTAAAGCCAAGTTTGAACAGCTTCACTGCCATTCATACCTGAGCTTGCTGCAATTAAGGCCACATTTTTTCATTTGTACAAGAGATTTAATGGTTCCACTGTCAACTATCAGCTATATATGTTAATAAGACATTCCTAGCATTTCCTGTAACTTTAGGTATCAAAAATGATGAAGTTGTACCAAATTGTGGATTTCTTTCAGTAATTCTGAAATGAATACAGGCTGGGTGATGAGTGTATAGAGAGCAGCCCTGTGGAGGAGGACTTGGGAATACTGGTGGATGAAAAGCCCAATGTGAGCTGGCAATGTGCGCTTGCAAAGCAGAAAGACAACACTATCCTGAGCTGCAAAAACAAAAAGTGTAGCTAGCAGGTCGAAGGAGGTGATTCTCCTGTTCTACTCTGTTCTCATGAGACCCCACCTGTAGTGCTGCATTCAGCTCTGGGGCCACCAACATATGAAAGACATACTTAGAGTGGGTCCAGAGGAGGGCCACAAAGATGATCAGAAGGCTGGAGCACCTCTCCTATGAAGAAAGGCTGAGAAAGTTGCACTTATTTAGCCTAAAGAAGAGAAGGCTCCAGGGAGACCTTATAATGGCCTTCCAGTACCTAAAGGGGGCCTACAGGAAAGATGGGGGGGGACTCTTTGTCAGGGTGTGTAGCGATAGGACAAGGGGTAATGGTTTTAAACTAAAAGAGAGTAGGCTTAGATTAGATATAAGGAAGAAATTATTCACTATGAGAGTGGGGGGGCACTGGAACAGGCTGCCCAGAGAAGTTGTGGATGCCCCATTCCTGGAAGTGTTCAAGGCCAGGTGGGATGGGGCTTTGAGCAACCTGGTCTAGAGGGAGGTGTCCCTGCCTATGACGGGGGTTGGAATTAGATGATCTTTAAGGTCCCTTCCAACCCAAACCATTCTATGATTCTATGAGTCTTTTATGGCTCCACAGAAATCTCCCTGAGTGTGGCTGAAGGCAGGATCAAGAATTTATCAGCAGAACCTCTATCCTGCTGAAAACTTGTCTTTTGCCTCCTTTTTGTAGCTTTTCTTTTCCATACTGTGAGAACATTTGTTCTCATGGGTGGTAGATACTACCCATGAATGTCACAGAAACACTGTATGTATGTCAGATTTCTCTTTGGCCAAGATAATTTATGTATCAGCTGCTGTCATCTCTATGCACAAAGGAGACAAAGTCAAGTTCTGCCTCCCATCATCACCATGATCATTAAGATTATCAATACTGGTATTAGCATTATCACCACTGTAGCTTTTCACAAAGTCAGGGTCAAATCTAAGATTTTTCCTAAAGCAGTAATGCAAAACTGGATCAAACTCTACAGCAAAACCCGGGAAGACAGCTTATCTTCCTTGGACAGCCTTAATAGGCCATACCTCTCCTTTTGTGGAGTCTGCACACAAACCAAGAACACTTTCTCTGGTGGGAAAGGGCACAATAAGCACAGCAAAGACAAACTTGCAATAAATAAATAATTTAAGGAAAGTTGTACTAGCTCTCAAAAAACAATAACGAGAGAAAAAAATTAATTCCACACATTGCACTTTTTAAACTTAGCAAATTTTAAGCCAAGTCTTACATCACTTGTGAATGTTTGGGTTAGCAATGGTATTCTCAGTATTTTCAGCCGCCCATACTAACTCTCTAGTTAGGGCTGGAAATGCATCTAAGTAAATTTATTGGTAAATTAGCAGCTTACAATATATATATGAGGGGAGATAAAGATGTGACTTCTAGACAGGGACTCCAGGAAACGTTTCCATCCATATTTCCATAAATTTAGCACAGAAACTCTAAACACATTTTAAGGCTTGTGTTTCTATTTTCCACCTCATTCTTCACTGTGTTATTTTATTTTTGATTATGTGACTTTGAATCTGAGTGCATATATGTAGAAAAGTAGAAAAAAAGTAGAAAGTTGAGCTTTATATTAACTCTTATTTGAAATCACTGGAGTCATCTGCAGAAATCTGAATCAGGTTGGGACAGAGATAACAAAGCAAAATATATTGTCTATTTTGATGTTAAGAGTGAATATATGAGGATTTAGCTAGGACTAATTTCACCGAGCAAAGTTTAAAAATTCTATATGTTTTACGAGGTATGAAGATCTGTAGATCTCATTTGGTTTTATTTTGAATCTTCAGCAAAGACATGTTGTGTTACTAACTATTTTAAAACATGTTCAGGTACTTTTATTTATAAGCTCCTTTTTATAGAACAACGGTATAATTCTGACATCAGAGTACATTAATGTATTAATGTCTCTGATGCTGCTAAAATAATTATTTTAATGTTATTGCAAGTTAGACTAAGAGAAGCAGAGGGCATACATTAGTAGAAATAGCTATAGGAAGCAGTCAAAATGATAGAACACCTTAAAAGTAATTGCAAGGGAAATGAATCCAAGTTATAAGTGAAATACTTAAAACATTCCCTACTGTGAAATTCCTCTTTAGTTGTAAGGGTGCTAGTAAGTGCTCCTGTATTACTTTCTTATACCATATATTTTCTACCATCAGATAAGATAAATGGAAATGTCTTTTTGTTCATTGACAGTATTGTCCTTTCTGACTGAAATGTTTTATTCAAGCCTGAAATTTTAACCCAGCTGACATGAAATCATAGTTTTCTGTCATCATGTCAGTGACCTACATTAATGTTATAACAGCAGCACCTGGGTTCTAGTTTTTGTAAAATAAACCTTTGTGGAAATCAGGCCAACCGCATAAATTTAGCACAGACCTGACTCAATGCTATATCTAAAAATGTTTATCTTGAAAGCATACTGCATGCCACAGACAAGTCACGCAAGACCTAGAAGAATTCATTTTTTGGTAACCCACTTCTAGTACAGCAGCATGATGTGAAAGGATGCTCTGGGGAAATGTATTTACATTTTAAAATAATTCATCTTAAAGAATTTAACTGACAGTCTTTGTTGAGTTATATTATACTTAGTCATAATGAAAATTATCTAGGGCCTCATGTACTTATTTGGCAAATTACAAAGATCATTTTGCTTCCTTTGGTCATATGTAGTAGATCTCATACAAGTAAATATTTCAGTGAAGACCAGAGTTGTTACTCAAATGAGTCAGATA
The DNA here is from genome assembly GCA_013399115.1 of Anseranas semipalmata. NCBI lineage: Eukaryota > Metazoa > Chordata > Aves > Anseriformes > Anseranatidae > Anseranas > Anseranas semipalmata. The sequence goes on from VXAA01003152.1 coordinate 388,769, forward strand.
CTTTGGAACTAAACAAGATAGGTAAGATCAGGAAGACTTAATTTTATATTTTTCTTCAACCACAGATTAAGGTTCAAATTCCTAACTTCGGTTTCCTGTTCCCCTGTGTCTTGTAGCAACCAGTACCTTACCTTCTTCATGCTGAAGTGCATGTTCGTAGCAATTAAAAACTGTAGTAACATTTTTGAAATCCCACATAAAGGGAGAGTTTACTATGCACACCTTATTTACCTATGTATTAGTACGAACCAACTACCTTATAGCAAAATGTGTTTTGTATTAGGTGCATTCCTTTACTCTTTGTCAAAAGTCTTCTCTACTAGTAAGACAATTAGCTGGTTCTGGTATCATCTGCAATTCAGGTGACATTGTTGCAGAAATGCTGCAGTTCTACAGTGCTTAATATATCTATTTAACACATTATTGATAGCAAAGTTCTGACAGCTTAAGAATTAAATAAGTATGAAAAATGAGTACCCCATTTTTATAATATTCTCAGTTTGCTTTCTTACTCCAAATGTAATGTTTCCTCATCACAGCAATACATACATAAGTTATTAATCTACTGGTAATAGCAAATGTATTCACACTCACAGCAATAGAATAGCAAAATGATAACTGCCCTATATATTTTCCATTTTAGCTTCTGAATTTGCTTAGCCTGTGTTCTGAACTGAAGTGACCCTGAGCTCCTACAGAATGGGAGACACTTACTACTTTAGCTGTTGTTGCTGCTTAGAGAATTGTACCAAAGCTGGAAGCTGGCCCGTGAGTTTTCCTATTAGAGCAAACCACATACATCACTCTCCATTTTTTCTGCACCAGTTGCTATTCTATCAAAAGCTGATTTCAGTATTTAGGATAGTTTCTGACTTATTCAGATTCTGCTCATAAAAGTGTATTGGGTGTACCAAAGTTTTGGTACAGGGAGCTGTAAGGGTGGCCTCTGTTGAAGGATGTCAGGGGCTGCTCTGTGCTGGACAAAGCGGGTTCCAGCTGGCTCCACAATGGACCCAGTGCAGGGATGCAGCTGAGCCCATCAGCCAAGTTGGTCGTGCGTCTGTGAATACGTACTTAAGAAAGGGCAAAACACTGCACAGCAGTGATGAGTGAGGAGAAAAAGGGTGAGGAACAGCCCTATGAGCATTGAGGTCAGAGAAGGAGGAGGCGGAGGAGGCGCTCCAACTGCCAGAGCAGTTGGAGGTATCCCCTGTAGGTATCCATGCTGCAGCCCCTGGAGGAGACCACAGTGGAGACTGTATTTCCCCTAAAGCCTGCAGAAACCAGGGGATATGTGTGATGGGAAGGAGCAGCAGAGATGAACTGTTATGGACTGACTGTAGCCCCCCATTTCCCATTCCCTTCTACACCCATGTAGGGCAGGAGGTAGAGGAGTGGGGAATGAAGGAGTGAAGTTGAGCCTGGGAAAAAGGGGGTGGAGCGGAGGTGTTTTAATTTTTATCTTTGTTTCTCACCATCCAAATCTATTTGAATCAGCAATAAATTAAATTAATTTTCCCCAAGTTGAGTCTGTTTTGCTTGTGATGGTAATTTGCAAGTGATCTCCCTGTCTTTACCTTGACGTGTAAGCTTTTCCATCTTATTTTCTCACCCTGTCCTGTGGAGGAGAGAGAGTGAGAGAGCAGATGGGTGGGCATCTGGCAACCAGACAAGATCAACCCACCACATCAAAATTCCTCCTTTGCTCCAGTCTTTAAAGGGCTGGATGTAATCAGCTAAATAGTCTATATCCTGAGAAAAAAAGTAATGAGAACCTTAGGTGAAAGGGGCAGGAAAAACAGACCAATCTTTGGCTGGTGTAAATCCATGGAGCTCTGTTGCTGTCCATGGATACAATTATACAGATAAAATAAATGGAACAGTTCTTCTGCTTTAACCAGCTGAACATCTGGTCCATGATTTTGTTTTGTGAGAGAAGTGACAGGCTAATTATCCTTCTTTTATTACCATTTGTGTTTACTTGGTGATTTTTTAAACAAGTTTAGGCTGAAATAATCATAGTAACTCTGCTTTTAAGACCCTTCACCTTGTACAGATATGTAGAATTTGCATTAGAATTAGTTAAATTGCAAACAAATAACAAAACAAGCAAAGAAACAAAAATCCCAGGCAGTACTAACCTCTCTAGGTACAAAATTTTGCAAATTAGTTTCTCTAAATATGAATGGTGGGATAACCATGATTGATTTAACAGCAGCTCTGTGTTGGGGAGATGGACAGGGCTGACAACAAAGGGCCTGGAGTGAGGTGAACAAAAGGGAACATAAAATCAACAAAAGGGGATTAAGGAGGGTCACCTCCAGCAATTCCATGTAAGCAAGGAAGTGCCTATACGGCACCATTACGGAGAAAAATTGTACATCCTTTCTCAGAAAGAAGCATGTGCCTCTCTGAAGTTTCTGTACACTAATACACATAACAAAGGGAAAAAACATGAGGAATTAGAGATATGTGTGCAGTTGCAGGGCTATGATCTTGTTGAGATCATGGAGGCCTGGTGGGATGGTTTGCATGCCTACAGCATTACAATGGAGAGATACAGGCTCTTTAGGAGGGACAGACCCTGAACACGAGGAGGGGAGCTGCCTTTTATGTGAGAGAACAGCTGGAATGCACGGAGCTCTGCCTGGGGAAAGCTAAGTACCTATTAGCTATTAGTAGCTATTTCTGAAAAACAAAAATATATCCATAATGTGTAGCATCTAGAAAAAGTGATCTATTCTGTAATTAACACGTTATCCTCCAAATGAAATTGAAACAGGGAGATAATCAGAACGTAGAACTACAGCTGTATTTGTATATGGCTAATCAAAGAAAGGAATTGTTTGCTTTGATTCTCATCCTATTGCCCTGCAAAGAATTAACCCAAGCAGCTGACAGTCTAAGCATTTACCTTCTGAATATGGAAATCAGGGAAAAACGAAAATGCAAAAATCACCATATCATAATTACCACTGCACCTGAAAAACTGAGCTAGCAATTTATTTCCTCAAAGCAGGTTTCAAGGTTAAAAAATAAATAAATGTATATATATTTATTTATTTACTGTTTGGCAGCTTTATTTATCACTGCTCTTCGTTATCAGAACATGGACAAGATTTATCACGTATGTAAAAATTCACCTTTAAATTATATAAAGTTTCTCTTCCTAAGTGAAAGTAATTCTGGAAATCTGACACTAGTAGCAACAAATACCTGTGTCCCACTTCTACACAGTGGATATGTGAGTAGATACTGATAAAGCCAATCTGAACTCTTCTGCTTCCTGAGGCCTTTTGTTTTTATTATTCCAACTGCAGCTGTGCAGTTTCCTAGCTGCAAGGCTGTGTTGCACTGTGTATATGTGTATGTACACGTGCATATTTGTATGTGTACATAAATGTATAAGTAAACCATTTAAGAAACTAGGATTAACCGTTACAAGAACTAAATGTTCCAAAACTCCTCGGCAGTCAGTAGATCAGAATCTTAATGTTTATTTTTTACTTCTTTTTGTAAAAGATTCAAGATGTTTAAACAGAAACAATTTTACTGACTGGAGGACATGATCCCATCTCCAATAGGTGGCAGAGAAATGTGGAAGTCTCTGTACAACTTATTTTTGTACCAGTGACACTCCGAAAAGTACAGAACTATACAGCCAGAAGGAAATTAGGGCCCTGATACAAAGAAACTAGCAAGATTTTGAGCACAGGCAGCCCCATAGTTGACATACACCCTGTTCAATATAGTGTATTGAGTTTTGCTCTTTTCTCATCAAATAAATACCTGAATTCTTTCCACCACGGCAATAGATGATCAACCTGGTATCTGTCATGAGAGAAGACAACATCTGATTAAATACTCAGTGTAAGAGTAATAATAAGGGGATTCATCCATCCTGAACTCACAATATATCTGTCAGGGTCCTGAGGGCACTACTAGGCCCTCACTGGGGCCTCCACCCACACCCATGGGCCCAAGAGCTCTGGGCCTTCAGTCCCTGCCTGAGCTGTGTCTCCAACTCAGCTACAGCTGTTACAGTATCTCACCATGATATGGGCCTGGTCATGATCTGTGGGTCTATCCTGCTCTCCTGGCTTGGGTATCATGGGACTGAGCCCTGGCCAGCAAGGCCCCTGTGCTGCTGGTCTTGGTATCCTCCCAGCTTCCTATCCCTGAGTGACCAGCCCCATTCTTGCTGCTTCCTGACAACATCTGCTCAAGAAGCAATTCCTCTGGTTATCAAAGCTAATGGATTCCCATGGTTTACAAGGACAATATAATTTTCATTCTCACACTGAGGGAGAAGGAAAAGAAGAAGGAAAAGAATAGTGCTGAAAGCCAAGCAATTAATAATGTTTTTTTTTTTTTTCCCTAAAATCTGAGATTGGATGTAAAAGAATACATAGAATGGGTACTCCAAATAGAAATGAAGTTCAGCCCTGATATACTGGACCTGTGTAAGGTGGCTTCTCACCAGGGAGCTCATGTACAGTGCTGAATGAGGCACACCAGTTACCGTGATGGTTGATACACTCCAGTTTTGCTGTATTTGGAACTGCATGTAAACATGCACGTTAAACAATTTAGAAATAGGTCCCCAAAACAATCTTCCCAAGATTCTTCGTGCAACTGAATGCAAAGAAATGGCAATAGAAATGTAAGGTGCCTTGAAACAACTTGTGTTGATGACACTACCCAGCCTATCAGTGTGTGTTCACTAGAATGACAAAGATGTATTAGTTTAACTCGGGCATATCATATAGTCTGCTCTCCTGTGATGCATCAGGATATTACAGGTCAAAGACATAGTGTGCTTAGTATTAATATTATGTGAAGATAGATAAGATGAAAAAAGAAGGGAATCTGGGAAGCATGGAAGTGGTTTTCTATGAGTAAATTCATGAAACAGAAGGACATGATTAAAAAATCTTTAATTGTTGTAGGAAAAAGATTTATATTTGCAGATTACTGCAAACAAAATTTGCAGGTTTTGAGTGTCCACAAACAAAGTTCTGGCTCTTTAACCATTCCATTTTCTCAAATAAATATTCATCTACATACAAGTCCATGGTCCTTCATCACAGCAAAAGGATACATACTCAAAAGTGATGAGACAGAGGCCATACATAAGAGGGGGAGAAGAAGCTGGTGTCTTACAGTGGAGAGAATGGCTTCAGATTTGGACTCTGAGGCCTGAGATTAAAAAGAGGTTAAGAGTAAGGCCTAAGGATCTTAGCTATGTGCTTTCTGTTCATTGTGTGGACTCAAAGTAGTATACACATCACCAGTATAGGCTCCTAACTTAGGTGAAATCAAAATGTTTCTCTCCCACAACCACGATGCCCTGAGTTTCTGCACCTGAGGGGCTGGCTCCCCTCACTGGGGCAGTCACTCCCAGCTCGTTGGCTGCTCCCCCAGCAGCTGGGCCAGCCCGGGGCCCAGCTGGAAGATGGGCAGGGCAGAGCCTCCAGCTGCTTGCTGTGGCCCAGGGAGCCCCCAGCGCAGAGCATTTACTTATTAGCAGCCTGATGCTCTGAGGAAGTCCGTCAGCCTAGCCCTCCAGCTCTGCTGAGCGGTCCTGGTCCCTCTGGAGCCCTGCTGGGAGCACACGGTGAGCCCTGGGGACCCCATGTCAGCACAAGCCGCCTTAAGCCCCAAGGCTGGTGCTCCTTTATCCTCACGGGGAGAGGGCTGGCGTTCAAGGCCACCAGGGCAGGGGCTTGTAGCAGGCACCAGGCCATCTGCTCCCAATCACTTTTTACATTGAGTGAGTTTAATTTTGGCACCTAAGATGAGCTGAACTACTGCTGGCCCCATCCATGTGCGGTTTGTCCAGCTGTTGTGGGGACACAGGGTTTGATCAACACTAAGTCGCTAAGCACAGCTGAATTCTTCCTCCTTGGTCTGAAGACACACCGCATGCAAAGCATATGGACAGGCAGGTGAGGACTTAACAGCAGGTTTGGATCCGTGTATAGATATAAAATCACCGGCCTATATAAGTCCTGTAGAGCAGGATGGGCTCTGGTCAGGATGACTGTGACGCCCTGCCTTTGACCTGAACATTTTCATCCTCATCCACATGTTGAGTTGCCTTAGGAGGTAAATGGGGAGTTGCTCTTTCTGCAGTAGGTCAAGAATTTCCAAGAGGAAACTAGAGGGTACCTAGCGGTAGAAAAAAGTGATCTTTTTAAGTTAGTTGGCGATGACATCAATTCAAAAGTAGACTGAAGAAAACTTTCAGTTTCTTCTGACTGAGGAAACTCTTGAGAGGTGTTCCTGGGGGCATTCCTAGGAGGCCCAGGCTGTTTCTCTCTAAGCTGTGTGGTTACAACTCACCCATCGTGCTGTGAGACCTCTCAGGGGCTTAATACACAACAGACCGAGAAACATCCTGCTATAGGATCGGTTTTTATGCTTTTTGCAAAAACACAGAGAACTGCTCAACAGTGCAGATGTCTCTGAGCTAACTGTTCGTCAGAGGTGAAATGGCAACTTTTCAGTACCTGCACCTCCATTAACATGCTACCAAGAGAAGCAGAGCTTGAAAAATGTGTTAAACCTTTTTTGCTGTACCATAAAATGTCTCAGCTCCCATTTAATTTTATCCGTGATTATTTACAATAAAATGACTTTCATCTGCCTATAAATCCTTACCTGGTACATTCTTTTTCCAAATTGCTTTATTAATCTTTAGTTATTATTAATTAGAAATGGCACAAACAGCACAATCATTTCCTTAACTCTGGCCAACAGCTGGGCTTTAATAGACTACAAAGCATGACTTTGGTTTCTGGAATTTATTTTTCTCCTGCATCAGCTATGTCACATGGTTGAAGAAGGTGAAGAAAAAGGAGAAATATTTCTGAGTGTCATTTTTAACTGTAGAGAGACAATGTTTTATGATAACTATAATGGATTGAAATTCATGGTGTGTACTTAAATGATGCAGACAGGCAAAGCAGCTAGCGGCTTTGTATTCACAATTATTCAGCTTTTTTATTTTTCATAGCCCCTCCCTTAGGTATCATCTTACTCATCTGCTACTAGTAGCATTGGTCCCTCTCTGCTGTGTTTGTGGGACCTACAAATTATGTCATGCGTGACATAAATCAAATAATTTCCCTGCAGTGACAATTGATCAGGCAGAATGTTCACATTTGATAGTGCAAGATCTTGGTAATTGCTTAGCTCAGGAAGAGCGTGCTCTTTCCCTGGACTGATGCATTGTTGTCATGCACTTGCTAACCATGTTTTGTTGACTTCATTTAGCCACTTACTGGAATTCTTACTGATGATAAAAGGCACGTAAATAACTTGGGAGTACCAAGGATGGAGTAGCTTTCAGCTTCTACACCTAAATAGCAAGCAGAAGAGTGGGGAAATGCTAACACTGAAAATGTTTCAAATCTTTGCTGCTTTTAATGATCAGCTCCAACTAATCACTTAGCCCATGGGGTAAGAGTGTGACTGGTTTTCCAGCTGGTATTACCCTATGCTCAAGTGTTCCATAGATCCTACTCCAAAACACAGAAGAATTAGGGGATTCCAATCTTCTTCCATGTCCAGGCTTTTACAGATACTGCTTTGGAAATTTGAGAACACTGCCTATTTCTGAATTAAAGAAATGCTTTATAATTGGATCTTGAGTTTTTCTAATATAATCAGGAAAAAGGATATAAAATTGTACAAAATGGAATACCTGTCACAGAGAACTATGAATTTACAATGCAAATGTAAGAAATATGGCCCAAGGACTATGCAAATGTTCTGATGAAAAAATTATAATGGAATCTTTTATAAAGGGGTTTGTGTTATTAACATCTTCTTAAACATTTACATAAGTGTGTAAGAAAAGGAAAATGAGGAATTGCACATAGATCAGACCGTAAGTTAATAGTAAAAGACATCCAATATATAGCATTCAGGAAGACAGAAAACACAGTAGAAAAAGAAAGATTATTGCAGAGAAGTCTGATGAATGACCAAGACATAGGAACTTACTATTGAAACATATTTCTTTTAGGCAAGAAACACAATTTTTAAATAAAGTTTTTTTTTAATAAATTCCTATTTCATTAATACTTAACTAAGCTAATAGTTTCTGTAATATTTGCTCAAGAAGCAGGGTTTCATATTTAAGGTTAAAAAAAATCTGGTTTTGCACCCAAATCCTTGTGTGATTTTGAACAATTTGCATTTCTCTGAATTTAAACTTTTGATTCCTAATGTGTACAGAGGCACTTCCTCATCTCAGTGGTATGGTAAAGATCTCACTCCTGATGATTTGTTGAAATGCTATAATCATGGGATACATGTGCCAATACAACTTACTCAGTAGATGGATAAATAAATACTATTTATGTATTTATAAAAATTGAAAGTTAATTTATGTAGTATTCTTTTTCTTTCCATTCTTTGATGAGTTTTGCTTTTACAATCTTGAAAAAGTGATGTCCATAAAAAACAGCTTCTCTCTACTGTCTACTAGTCCTTATGCAGACTACTATTAGCACAAGTCAGTGGTCTAGTTGGAGTACCCAAATATTTCATCCTCCCAACACTCTTCATTTTTTGTATGCTTAGAATTGTATTATTGTATGTTTTGAAATGTACTCTGCAGACTGAGTTTTCTTGAGAACAGAGACTAGCATCCTGTCTCTGTCTGTTCAAAACCTACAGTAAGGACAAAGTCTCTCATGCTAAAGTTTACCTGCTTAATGTAATAGTATTTAATAATAACACAAAGATGTGTATTGTACTTCTTGGCTCAATTTTTGGCTCTTTAAAATGGGTTTTAAAAGATTTACTTATACCTTGAGGGTTTACTTCCACCTGAGGTTCTCAAGATTAAATTGGTCATGGTAGCTTTTGTATCTGGAAAACACCAAGTGTTATGAGAGGAATGTGGGAACAGAGGGACTACAGCTACACAAAAAATTCCTTCTCAGTACATGCAATTCCAATTTTTTGCAAACTAGGAATGAGCTTGGCACTTTCAACCAATTACTGCTGAGACAAAAAATTGGAGAAGTTTTTGTCCAGTTTTATTAAATCAAGCTATATAGAGAAAACCAAGCTATATAGAGAAAAGAATCTTTTTTTTTTTTTCTACATAGAGCATTATGCTGCACACTGTAAACTGTCAGAAACACTTAACTTCATGCTGAAAATGTTTTATATCTGCTCTGTCTCTCCCTTGATATTTGTTATTGTTAAAAAGAAAGGACAAGTAAGGCAACTGAAGGTTACCCTTACACGACACACACACACGCATGCAAAAACAGAAAAGAAAAAAAGAATCTTTTCAATTATAAATAGTGAATTCTATGAAACAGCTGCAACACTTTTCTGAATTCTTTGTTTCTGACTGCTTTCCCTTCATGCCTTGAGCAACCAAAAGGATTAATTCTGTGTAGTTATTTAAATATAGTTACTTGCTAAAAATCCCCTGCCAAGATCAGAGAAAAGGGATTAGGATTAAACTGTTCTAATCAAAAGTGTTTTTTTTTTCTTTTTTTTTCTCTCTCTCTTTTTTTTTTCTCCTTATAGTGACTTCTTTTGCTGCAAGAAACAAGTATTAACACTGTAGGGACAGCAGTTTTGTGTACTGCATATTTCTGAGTGCCAATACATATTTTCCTCACCAAATACACAGAAAGCATTTTTCTGTCACCTTTGTCTATAGATGCCCTGTGGATGACTAAGGATAGTATCAAAGTACCATGTATTAGAATACCATCAACACCATGTGTGTTTCTGCTTTTGCCAGTTTGTAGAATGGCTTTGGCTTGTATAACTTCTCTTCAGAAGTCACACACACAAAGTTTGTGACTCTAGCTTCAATTAAAGCTCATCCTTGGTGTAATTGTA
>VXAA01003152.1:398683-448800 GCA_013399115.1 Anseranas semipalmata
GATAATAACTGTAATGCTTTGCTATCATCTTGGCTTCTTTTCTGTAGTAGCCGAGGTGCAATAAAATAGTATATACAAAATATGTCAACATGCAGATGGCTTCTTAAAATCATGCTATCCCTTTGGATCTTCATTTACATTACATTTACACCATATTTCCTCCCTCCCTCCCTCNAAAAAAAGAAAGATTTCTAGTGAATCTTTGCTGACATAATGATTCTTATTGTATTTAAATTACAGCTAGGCATTTAGCTAATGTGTGCATGGATGTGAAAGTGCATTTTTTAATGAGGCATAATGGATATTTTTATGAAATATAATGTGGATATATTGTTCTAAGCAAAACTTTAGAAGGACATACAACAAGTTGTAGGGATCATGGAAGGTTGATAGCTTTTTATCAGCTGAACTAATTGAACTGGTACAGAGTGTCATGTATCTCCCATTCCTCTGCACCACAGAAATCAGGAACAAAACAGTATTTCTGGAACAAATAGGGAATTTATTGCATGGCTACCAAAAGGCCATCTCCATCTAGTGCTTTCTGAAAGAGGTGTTACTGCCTTTATTGCTACTCTTTGGTCATTGATGTGGTACTGCGATCACAGAGTTAGAGGGGTTAAGGGTGTTTCAGGCAACACTTCCACACTTGGAGAGGAGAGAATGGAAGTTCTGTTGCAGATTACTTTTAATTATTCTATTTCCTATTTTTATACACTAGCATGAACAACTCGGTGGAAGAAAGGCCCCTGTCCTGATCTCGGGAGCTGAGGAGTGTCAGCTGAGTCCAGCTGAGGCAGATCCTGACTGCTCTGGTACTAGGATGTAGTCACCGCTGATGTGGTTTAGGAGAGAAGTGCTTTGGTGCAAGAGACTAACTGAGAGGGAAGAAGTGATGGAAGCTAACTGTAAGTATTTGTGTCAAGCATTATCTACAGGAATGAGAGAAACTATCAAAAATACACCCGTTTTGTTCTTTCTTAATTTAATAATGTAATGTCTGCTAAGTAATTTAATTTGATAAGTTGTGTGACTAAGTACGTCTGCTATTAAATGTATCCTTCCCTTCAGAAATTGATTGTAATTGCATTGAAGGTAAATAAGAAATTATTTCCATCAGTTTGCTAAAACATCTTCTAGTAGTAGAGAAAGGCGGGCTCAGCTGATGCAGGAACATTGATTGTTGGGATCATTGTTGATGAGGAAACGGACTGTGAATGAAGTTTGGAAAATATTTCCATAGTCCTATTCAGCAGTGAGCCCTCAGTATATTGGAGATAATTTAGATGTTAATCTCCTGGGGACAGAAACTGTCTCGTTCACAGTGTGTCTCTAAAATTCAGAGCACATATGAACCAGAATTATGATTGGGATAATTAGAAGTAGTAAAAGCATCAATAATAATATTGTTTAGCTGTCCATTTAATCCTGTGACAGTTAAGTAAAGTCCAGGACCTCTTGATAGTTTCAGTTAGGTGGAGAGATTGATAGTGGAGTTTTTGAGACAGTCTTGTTTACCTACAGAAAAATGCACAAGTTTTATTTCCATGAAATGGGAAGAAACAAAAAGGAAACTCTTTGCTTTTTGCAGTAAAGCTTTGTTCTGGTAATTTTTTTTGTTTTGTTTTGTTTTTGTTTTCTTGGGCTTATTTTTTCTGTCTTTTCTTTCTAGTCTGTTTACTGTTTCTCTCACAGAGACTTGTGCAAGCGCTAACCTGTGTTGCTTGGGCGTTGGCCTGGATCCATGGGATGTCCTATTACTGCCTTAGTTTTCAGGAGAGGCTCTAGTTAGTGTTGTTGTAAAGATCTTCTTTCTCAAAATTGGTGACCTGACCTCATATTGTTCCTTTCTCAGTTTAACAGGAAATGGCCTCCAGCTTCTGGTTTTCAGATATATTGCTGCTGGATTCTGTTAGAGTCTGAACAGATTGTTTTACTTGTGTCAGCTCTGTGGAGTTTGTATACCTTTGGCTTGAATGATTTCACAGAGTTTTACTTGCCCCAACATCACATAGGCTTAGCAGTCAAGTAAGGATATATGTAACAACACTGAAGGTACAAACCTGACAAGACAGATTTAGAAACAGAACAAATTAAAAATACTTAGTAGCTGGATATTGCTCCAGTTGCTTACCCGCTTGCCTAAAATCCCAGACTTTCTTCAGCCCTTTAAACCAGTGTTTGTAACAAAACACCTTCTTACAGTTGCCCTCTGTTCTGAATAATCTTTCCAAGCATTTCTTAGGTGCACAGCTTTGGAGATACATTTTTTGGAGATACATACATTTTGGGATACAAAGCAATTTTTTTAATTGTTCTTTGGGAAGCCATGTGCTCTTTTTATGGGCTTCCTACTGGGCTAATTGCTCACAAACAATAGAAGAGACTTCTGTTTACACTTCTTAGATGTAGTTATACACATGTATAAGTGGTGACTTCATATTTTTTATATGTTCTCCCACCATCTTTAGAACAGTACTGGTAGCTTGGTTAGTGGTGTGTTGTCTGGTCAGGGCATGAAGAGAAAATCTGCCTTTCCCAGCTTTTGCTGTGGGTTCATGTCATATAAACCAGCATTATGCTCACTATTTTATGCGTCAGGTCAGATAATGGCTTTTTTTTGATTTTCTGAAATGACTGATGATGCCCTGGTCTACCACTACCACCAATGTTATTCTTCATCCTCCTATGTATATAGTAAAGTTCATGACAAAATTAAATAGGTATAGTGTCAAAAGTTATTATGCTCCTGCATTTGTAGCCAGGGTGGTGAAGGAGAATTTACACAGACCAACTCTTGCTGAGCCTTGACTTCCAGTATTGCTCTGTGCTTTTCCTCCTCTGTCAAAAGACAATAAAAAGGACTCCAACATTTCTCTGAAGAGATAAGGATCATCTGCCTCACACACACTGCCTCTCGCAGACTCCCATTTTTGGAATATTTGGGATGATGCTCTACATGTATCAACATTCTCCTTGAGAAATACCTAGGATATAGTGTAGCTGTCTATGACTTTCTTTGACAAAATAACTGATCCCATAATTCATAGAATATGATCTCTCAGGCTGACCTTTAATGGAAACAGAGAGACCTACAAAAGGCTTTTCCTTTGGTCCACTTTTTGGTCCATGTTATACATTATTAACAGGACGGTACATAAATCTCTTTGGTCTTCAGCTTATGCATACACTTCGCTGACTTGTTTAAAAACTAACATCTATTTTAATGCTGGGTGTATCCTAGGTATTGACAAATGCTTTGTTTCATTTTTATATATACAGATGTTTGAGTCTTAGTGCATTTTTGCTTGGAGCCAGATGGAGCCTAGCCAAAATACCACTGGTCTTGTGGAGCTTTCGCACCTGACTGCTCTCATATTGTCAAAAACATCAGTAGCTCAAGGCCCTTTGAGAGCATATGCTGCTAGTTTTCTGACTTCTTGTCAGTCTGTTTTCTTCTTGTGGTCTGTGCCTAAAGAAAATGCTACTTTTTCTTCTATGGAAATGGAAAAATGCAGGTTCTTACTATCAGTTGTACTTGTGTGATTTTCTGGTATTCAACTGTGGGATGAGATGGTGAATTTTTATAGATTAGGCATGATGGTAAGCTCTTCTATGGTGCAGCATTCCCCAGTTACTGAATAGGTCCAGTGTTGATGCTAATAACTCTTGAGAATGTTTACATCAATGACCTCTGAAAATGTTCTGTTCAGGCAGAATAACACGTTGTCTTTTTCATGACTCAGCAAGGATAAAAACAGTCTAAGTGCATAAAAATAGTTATCAGTCTAGCTGATGCCTTCATGTTTGCTTTTCTTCCAGAGATGTATCAGAACTGATGAGTTCTCAAGAGTGTACCCCTGTCTCTCTGAAACTGAGCAGATGCTTTTCAGCTTTGTTGATGATAGTTTTTTGGGAAATTCATTAGCATTTTACATGCTTGGCTTTAGAGTTGTATCTGGGTGACTGTGGCAAACAATGGGGAATGTAGTCTTTGTTTGCACTACTTATTTTCTTCATTATTTAAAGCTATATTTTCCTTTACAGGTTTTTATGTCTTGATGGCTACAGTCCTGTGATCTCCCATCATGAAATGAGTGGATTACATGTGGATTGCATGTGAGAAGGTAACAAGAAAATGTGGTGTGAGAACTTCAAGTTGGGTCTCAGAGCTTTGGAAACAGGCACTCTTGCAGAGATTTTAAACTGCCCAGCATGGGATGCCAGTTGAATGCGAAAGGGAACTTAGTAGCTTGTACATCCATTTCCTTATTCATCTGCAACATGTTGTTAAATGCTCTTCAGATACATATGCCAGTGGAGGTCAGGCCCAAAGGGACTCATCATTGTTGAGAGGAGTGAATCATGACATACTCAATTTTCTGGAGAAAGCGGTAGTGCTCTGGCAATGGGGAATCCTTTGAAGCTGAGAAATCTTGTTATGAATTGACAGAATCAATGTCCATGATATAGGTTTGAATGCTTTCCTATTAGGCAGTCAGACCTGTTGCCAGAGTACCAAGGGCTCATCTTAGCTAGCCACTAGCATTACCCATGACAGTAGGCCATGAGGCCATAAATAGCTTACCCAAGTTATTTGTGTGGGAAATGTTGTCTGATGGAGTTGTTCTTTTAATGCTTTATGCAGACTTAGAGTGCTCTTTATCAAATCACAGGAATTCAGACGAGCAAGTGCAGTCTTGGAAACCATTCCCACTGCTGACACAGGTTTTAGTCCTTTTGCCAAATGCTGCTCTCAGTAATATGGTAAAAACAAGCAAACAAACAAACAGAAGCACCTTTAGTGAGAACAGACTGGACATCTCCTGTATGTTTTAAAAATACCATAATGCGTTAAATTAGTAAAGGGTGTCTGACCTGCAGTGCAATCTGAAAGCAGTGCTACCTCTGTCTCATCATGCTGAATGTACAGTGCAGCTCATCTGCACATACGTATTAGATCCAGTACTAACTGCTATTGTTGGATTCACCGTGCCTGCACAGATTGGCTACTCCACTGTACATGTGCATATAAAAAGCCCATTCCCCTCCCCAGCTTGTGCCGGAGGGCCCAATTAGTTGTCTGGGACCCATAGGCTGCCTCATGTAACCAAACCAATGCACTGAACCTGCCACGTTCTTCTCTGAAAGGTGGACAGAGAATGCATACTAGATGAGTTGTTCTGGTGGTTTGTGCTAGATGTAATGCATCTAGCATCTCTTTCCTGAGAGCCCCCTGAAGCTTCATCTGTTATCATGGAGAAAGATGGCTTGGTAGACTAGCAGATGGGTACATGAACATGGTATGAAAAATACCTAGCCACTAATCTACAATCATAATAAATGTGGAAACTTAAAAAAAAAAAACAAACAAACAAACAAAAAAAACCTTACTTCCACAGAAACAGGATGCTGTAATACTTTTTTTTTTTTAATTTAGGAGATTTACCACACAATGATAATGTTACATTAACAGAAAAAAAGGACAAACAGGTTGGATAATATTTTGTGTACTACTAAAACAAGTTAAAATTACTCTGGGAACACTATCGGACATATTCTCAGTTGGGTTATATTATTTAGTTCTACTGATCTGAGTGGAATTATTCCATTATAAACTGAGTGAATAATTCACTAAGATATAATTTGTGTGCTAAAATCAACACAACAAAATTATCAGAGTTATACCCAAACATTCATATGCCTATGTAGAAGTAGAAATGTAAGGCTAGGTAAGAACCTTGCCTTTGAAATCATTAAAGCTACATCTAAGCAAGATAGAATTTAGTCCATATATTCACTCCACATTTAAAACTAGATCTGGTTCATGCAAATCTGGTTATCTTATTATTTACAGAGATTTTTTAATAGATTCTTGAAATGCTAGCATGCTATCTTTATCAACTCACATGTAAAAAAAACTGATGACTGATACGATCATAGATTTATCATTTTGAAGTACTGATTATGCCTTGAGATAGTCTTTTGTAGTTTGAAGAAACTGTCTGATTGCCTCTAATTTCCTTGTCTAAATGCACTTGTAGTTGTCTTTTTTTGCAAGTGCTTGCACAGACTCATGGAACTGAATTATTGCAGAAACATCCACTCTAATAGAGTTGTTACTCCTATGCACAGTGTATGTAACTCATATTTATCTGGAGACATCTGAATGCAAAGGCCGAAATTTATCATTCCATTTATACCACTGTAGTCTGTGTTTCATGCATGTTCAGGCCAATGGTGTACACAATTATTCTGAGTTTTATCTTTGATGCACTTGAGATATTCCAGTCTTGTCAGGTTCCACTGAATTTTCCAAGAGCTGTTATCACAAAAGCAATTCGACTTTTGATTTCCGCTTCAGAATTTCTCTCCTTTGTGATGATAATTCTGAGATACCTGAATGAATCCACTCATTCAAGTTTCTTAACTTTGATGTAAATTTCTTGTTGTGTATGAGAATTTTCCATTGTCCCGGTGCTGGCCTTTTCCTCCTGTTTGATCAGCAGTCCACAGGTAGTAGCTTTTTTGTTAAATCTGCTGGTTATGGTCCTTTCTCTTCCAGTCGAACTGACATAATCTACAAAGTAAAGATTACAGATCTTTTACCCCTAGCTGATAACTTTGTCCTACCAGAATGTTCAAGCACTTTGGACTTTCTCTGTTCAAGGAAAATATGAATAGAGGTGCTGCCAGGAGAAATCTCTGTCTTTTATCAATTCTTGTACAGAATCATTTACTTAATGTGTACTCTGTGAAGATTATACTTTTCAAATTGTTTCTAAAGCTTTTATTTCAAGTTGTAATTCAACCTGAACTCACAGTTACTAGGAGGATAATCTTGTGCATTTGCCTGTGTGGTTGAAGGAACTGTCCTTCTACCTTTTCTGTTGATGGAGTTAGCATATTTTTTTCTAATTTTACCTTTACTATTCATTTATTTCTGAGGCCTTAAGTATTTCATGGAACTATGCTTATTGCAAGGAATTTAGTGATGCAGGATATGCTGGGTGTCAACACTCCCTTCTGACCTCAGTTGCTATTTGGTGGAATCTATGTTCTTAACTAATANTCAAAACGTTCTGTAATTCTGTGGTTAAGACAAACTTGTGATGGTAGGCAAGGGGTGTGATTTCTTGTCACCTGAAACAAAAAATTAGTTAATCCTGGATCTCCCAAGCTGCAAAAGACTAGTCTAACTTGAGGCTATTTATTGAGTAATAAAGAAAGCAAGAAAAGGGGTCAATGATGCTACTTTTTCTTCCTTCTTGCAAGAATTGACCCAATTTCATCTCAGGAGATGGTTCACAGCTGTGGTTCTTGAAATGTGATGGACATCTAGCTTTATCCGGATGCTGAGTGTATAAAAAATTTGTAATCATGCTACATAGTGGATTTCAGGCAGAGCTGGTATGCAGAGTGATTCAGAGATACCTGGATTCTCAAAATGAGATATTTACTTTAATACAGGGCTGCACCCAAACTAATAAGCCTTGACTGTCAGCCAGCCAGGCTGCCTAGTGAGGTGTACAAACACTTGCACTGCATACTAAGGTTACCTAGAATATGTGCCTTAGCCTGGCTGCCTTCACACTGTTATAATTCTGAGCCAGGAACTGAGTGCCCTTTTGCCCAGATCCTTGTGTTTGCCAGGTCCTTTAAGGCCTGTACAGCAAAGCAAGTTCTGTCCTAGCTTTGGAGACAATATAAATATATTTTAATTAATTCATCTAATACCAGTCTCAAACCCCCCGTGCCCAGATTGATATAGGCTTTTTCCAAATTTCCTCAGCTTTTGTGCAGAGGCTACCCACATCAAACATGGGACAACGGGTTTTCACAGTATCATTTATGCTTGACTTCTATTTCACAAGTTGCCCGATTGTGCAGTGAAAAACCCACAGCTTTTTAAATGATTTATTATTAATGAATAGCTGAGAATTCATGTAACTGTGGCTTGGAAAAAAAAAAAAAGAGGAATTGAGAATTAACAATTTATTTGGCCATCAACACTGAGCAGGGAGTTGTTAGTAAGCATTAAAATATCAGTGTACTGAAATTCAGTGCAGTTCCCCAAATCCTATTCCAAATCCTTACCCCAGTTCTCTTTCTCTCAAATAATTTGCTCATTGCCTATCAATCATACTGCTTGTTTAATAATTAGTTACTTCTACTTCTGCTACTAATCAGTTAGTCAGTGATCTGTTAGTTGAAGCACCTGGAGGAGATGATGGGTAAAACGAAAAGGACGGGATTTATCAAGGGTAGTGTTTGTGCCCTGGGCTCCATTTACAGCTAGTGGAGATCTAGTCAATATAGTTAGCAGAGTTTAAAGTGCAATTTTTCTCATCCTAAAGCAGCTGCCTAAAAGAAGTGAAATGAATTAAACCTTGAAAGTGCCCACTACTCTCCATTGACTTGAAAGGGAGCCGAGGGGGACTAACTTCCGTGTAAGCAGCCAGACATCAAACATTTGATTTGAACCCTGTCCAATTCAACTAGCAGTACTTAACAGGTGTGTAAAAGTACCTGTGAATTTGTTGCATTCATGCCTATCCTGTTTGAAGGCTGGAAATGCAAGTTTGGACAGAAAGTGCTTATTCCAGCAGACTTGGTATTGCATATGCAATGTAAACTGCTCAAGTTCAGACACACAATTATACTCCTTTCTGTTCTAGATCCAGACGGTCAAGAGCAATTCTGGGAGAAGAGGTAGAAAAAGGGGTGAAGTAGACAAGAGGAGGATTACTTCATGTAGTTAAACATATCCGAGTTGTAGCTATAAGATTTCAGTAATATCTTTTACTTAAGCTTGCTTAGCTAAGGTTGCTTAACATTATGGCTGCTGTGAATCTAGTGGTTGAATTCTTAGGCATCTGGTGCTTCTCTTACCATGCAAAGGGGTTTAAAGTCATGAAATTATGAACTTCTCTTTGTGACTGCATTCCTAAAAGTCAAACATTGTAATATTGAACCTTGAGTATCTACTTCAAGTTCCTCATATCAAACTTTAAATCTAGTAAAATACACTTGCTGCATGGAAAATGTTTTTCTCACTTCATAAGCAGAAAAAGAAAGAGAAAATGAAAGTTTAACGTAGAAATGTAATTTATATTAAATGCTTTGCCACTTGTGGTTGTTTCCCTATGATCTGAAATTTACATCCTTTTCCTCCCTGTATTAAATGAGAGAGAAAGGGAAAAAATCTAAGTCCCTTGATTTTACGAAGCAAAGAAATAATGACAGGAAATGGGGATTTTTATTTGTTCTTTGGTGTGAATTGGCACAGGCATTATGATGAAGTTAAAATGCAGAGGTTAATTGAAAAATGTGATAAACAAAGCCCCTTGAAGGTCTCAGAATAATTTTGCCTGGCAGCACTGACAGGCTACTACCATCAGGCATTAAACCTACTCCGAATTGCTGGAGATAAAAAAAAAAAAAAAAAAGAAAAAAGAAAAAAAAGAAAAAAAACATTGAAGAAGAAAAGAAAGTAAAAAACCCTAACATTAATTGTCTTTCTATTCCTTCCACCTCATTTCAGCCCAATTATAACTGGGAAAAGTCATTCTGTCTAATTTGCATTAATGCACCTCTATGGAAAAATAGCTTAGACAGAGAATTTGATCTTCTTTTTTCAGTTTATTATGGACATATTTAAAATAAAAAGAAACCCAACAGGGCAAATTTCTACGGAAAGCTCATGGATGAGGATCTTGATTTTTTTCTTCAGTTGTTTAGCTGACAAGTGAATTTTTTCAGTAGACACTCTTTAATCACAGGACTGAAAATGCTGAAATACCTGCTAGAACTCCATCAGCACTGGCTAACTCCCTGTCATTATTAGGAAGAAGAAAGTGTTCCGTAGGTTGCGATAAACTTGGCTCTTTCCCTGCACTTTGTGTTTTTCATAATAGCCTTCAGAAAAGCTGCATAAATCCTCACTTATGCTGCATTTTGAAAATAAGTCCAATGCATGATCCTATTGTGTGTACAGTTTAATGGTGTAAAAGATCTCAAAAAAGAGGCCATCGCATTCATATGCAGTACCATGTTTCCACTCAGCATTTCAATTCACATTTAATAAACACATTAAGGGGGCTCACTTGTTGTTGGACCCATGTTACATCTAATTTCTTATTGAGATAGTGAAGAAAAACAGTGTGTTTTGCTCTAAATTGTCACTCGTATATGAGCTCAGTCTGCCTCTTCTCAGTGCCATTTATATTAATAGGTATGATTATCCATGCAGGCCTTATTTTCAGTGTACTATGTTTATAGTCCCCATTTGTACATCTTGCTGGAGCTAACGTGTTCATAACGATGTGGAACAGCTGGCCACAAACTGTTGTTTCTCATTAAAAAGACATGTTTCCTGAGCTTTTGGGGATTGTTTAAACTAAACAATACATACTATTGACATTTTGCCCTTTTTGTTTTCCTTTAGCTCTTCACTATAGTGGGATATCTAGGGTGCAAGATTCTAAAATAACACCTGAAGGGCTTTTGAGAGATAGAACCAAGGACGAAGCCACTTTGGGTCATTAAAGATCCCAGGGTACTCTTTGCAAGAACAGTGTGGGAGTTATTATTGTCCTGGACAGATTCCAGCTTGTATAGCTGCACTGTATGCTGTTTAATCATGTATTTTGCAGCTAGGTAATCTCCCCTTGAAAGGCGGCTGTACTATGCTATCGAACATATAATGGCCACTGTATTCTGCTCCAAGAATGGCTTCACCCCAGAGATGAATGAAGTGGTTCCTTCATCGTGACTTCAAATAGGACAACATTAATCATGAGTATTTTATTAATTATACCAGAAGCTTGGTTTCCATTTGTATTGATCAGCAGTCATAGGAAGTCCACGTGAAGAACCATTACTTTTCTTTTTGTTGGCTCAGAGATTTTATACTGTGGTATAATAGTTTTTATGCTCTACTTCTACTCTAGTATATTTTTAGTATTCTCACTTTAAAAACAAGCAGATATAAACTTGAAAGCATCTTCTTTGATTTGAAGGGTATACGTCATGGCACTAACGAGAAGTGCCACGGGAATCAATGGTCAACTGGCAGAACTTACGGTGCTGTACCGAAAGACTATCTGAAGTCTGCTGCTGAATCAGAAGTCTGCAGCCAGTTTCTCCTATGCTGAGAGCTATGTGCCTGGTGTAAATTTTGGTGATGATTGCTTAATATTGGTTTATTTAATGGGAACGGGAAAAAGCAATCCAATATATAGAGAGTTATGCTATTCTAATTTAGGAGTGAGGATTTTAACGTTAAGATAAAAACGGGAAAGAAAGGAAGACAATATCATAAAGTTCTAACCATGTTATGATGGAATGTGTAAAATGTGTGTTTTCCTTTATTCCACACACAGAAATACTGTCTCAAGCTTTCCTAAAGTTTGTGTTGATTGGCACATCTCTGTGAAAGGCACTAAGTTTCTATGTGGAGAGTCAATAGTCAGTAGCACTGGGATGCACCATATAGAAGTACATACTTCTGTGACTAAGCTGTAATGAAAGTGTTTTGTAGTAGTATTTTGTGTAGGAAAATACATATTTCCCAAGTACAAATTTTAGAGATTGAATAATGAAAAGATATGCTTGAAATATATTTCCAGCTATATTAAACTTGACATTTTGCATAAATTGTAGCTGTGCATGGGATCAAACCATGCAGTGTGCTGAGTGCATTTTAAAATAGGTAAAGATTAACCAGCGTGCATGTACAAAAGAGAGAATATTTCCATATCCGTGCATAACTTACGTGAGACTCAGTCGCAGTGCCTGAGGACTGTCTGATGTAAGTATTATGACAGCATCTACCCCAAAGAAAAATCATATACATGAAAAGGAAAGCAAAAAAAAAGGGATAGGAAACCCTGCTTGCAGCCTGTGCTCAAAGCTGCAAGAACAACTACAGATTTAGCCAGAACCCTTCCTGATAGTCCCTCTGCAATAGTCACATGTTTTCAGACTCTCCAGTGGTGCTATGACTTACACCCTTTGCAATATGCAAAAGCACATTCTAGATTATTACCGTATTATAATCCAATATAAGAATATATTTAACTGGATGCCTAAAAATGTGATATATATTTATTTCCATGTAAATAAAGATACAAAGTTTTTGTATTGTGTTTAAGGAGTAAGATTTAGCAAGCACCAAAAATTTTGATAAGGATTTGTGCTCATGTTATGTGTGTGGTTTTTGTATCCATCTCATTTGCTTTCATTTTGCTTTCAATTTGAATTTGGCCAACCCTGAAGTTCTCAGCTATTGAATTATTTTTCCTATTTGCCTGAAAAAAAAAAGCAGATATTTAGGTGGACATGTCATCATCTGAATAAATCTTTAGAACGTCATCAGTAGAACTCTTGAGAGATATGAAGAAAAGTTTATGAATTCTTTCTTTCTGAGAAGCAGTGACTGATTTCAGAGGTTAATTTGGCAGCATGACAGCAGAGCAATGGAACCTCACTGTCAGGGCCAGTTTTAGTTTCTTCCCTTCAGGGATTCCAGAATGGTTGAGGAGCTTCTACTTTGAGGTCTTCTATCATCATGCATGCAGATGTTTGATGGGAGGGATCTTTCGTATGCATTCCTGGAGGAAATGGGTTGAAGGTCCTGTGCATTAACAGAACTCCCATCACTTTACTTTGGCCTCCCATTCTGTGTACTTTGCAATGAGAGGTGGTTGTGACATGCCAAAGTCCAACTTCCTGTTATTTTTGTGCCATGTCCTTTGCAACACATCTAGTTGAGGAGCATGCTGATTCTTTTGCCATGAGGTAGCCTTATAGCCAGGGGAGAGAAGAGATGTCCGTGGCATTTTTACTTGATGCCATCTGCTGTCAGAGAATTTAGAACTAAAAATGGGTCCTGAAGAAAGCCCTAGGAAGCAGCCAACCACCCACATTGCTGCTCATCACTCCCCCTTTCCCTCCGCACCACATCAGAACAGGGGATTAAAAAGGAACAGCAAGGCCAGAGAAACAGAAGGTGCTCCACACTGTCACAGGTACACCCCCAACAGGCCTGTGGCCTGTGGACAACCCACGCTGGGGCAGGCCCTTCCCTGAAATGACTGCAGCTCACACCACAGCAGCAGGAAAACTTGTCAGAAGGGAGGAACAGTGGAAGAAGTAAGAAAGGAGAGGCCGGAGGAAAGCACTACACCTTGACCCCAGCCTCCAGCACTCACAGAATTGACTGAGAGTAGCCTGTGGTGTTAATAAGGTGGGAGGAGATGAGCAAGCAGCGAGGAGAGATGTCTGGAGTGAAGTTGAGCCAGTGAAAGGGGGAGGAAAGGTACTTTCCCTAACTGCTTGTACTTCCTATTTTCTCCCCTGTCCGGCTCCAGGGAGGGGAAGTGAGTGACCCACCTCTGTGGGTGCTTGGCTGCCAGGTGGGACCAACCCACCACAACAGTTCCAGAATCCAAACCTAGATTATGAATTTCTATGTTCTGTTGTAGTTGAATGTGTTAGAGAAAGTGTGGAAAATCTTTTGCTCTTCATTTTCACTTGTTCGCTGTAACTAGGAAGGCTCATTTCTGTCATTAAAACATTGCAAGTTCTCTATACATACATGGATCTTAATACACTGCCAGAACAGCACAGGGAGAAATTATTTTTCAGGCAGACTAATACAGCTGCATTAGTTCTGTTGCTAAGGAGGGATAAGATTTAGGTCTAAAATTCTAAAATCTACTATATCATATACTCCTGAAATAGAATCCAGCTCCTAAAATATGCATATATTATGTATTATAGTTAGTTTTGTAATCTTGTGTGTATTTTTTGCTGTTTTGCCTTTTGTTGCAAATGATTTATTTGCTGATTCAGTAAGCCAGAACATCCCACTCTGCTATTTTTTCTGTAGACTGAAGAATTTTGCCCTTTTTATACAGATCTGCAGGGAACCTTAAGAAACATGCATTTTTTGTGTGTGTGTATTGTTTTTAACAATGGCAGACTCGAGGCTCAGGGAGAGGAGATTTTTATGGAATTGGAAAATGATTTGCAAGTAGCTCTGCATTAAAATGTTTCAGTCATCTTTGTTTCCCTGACTTCTCTCATAATTCAGATTATCTGAATACAGATGGCTCAGACTTGCTGACAAGCATTCTAAATAAACAATTCCCCAATAAGATCGTATAAAAGTTTTTCTCTGTCTTTAACTTCTTTACATTTCTGTGTTCTTTCTATTTCTTATATTGTCCTTTTCCCTATGTTCTCACCATTCAAATTCCAACTCATGACACTGTAGCATTATTGACATAATTGTCATTGAATAGGAAGGCAAGCCAAGAAAACCTGCCCAAGAATCAATGAGTGTTAATAGTATGCACTCATTTTCAATTGATGCACACTTGTTTCATACCCTTTTTGATAATCCTTTTAGGCTGTTAACTCTTTCAGAAAAAATACTTTGGCATAGCTATATGGTGACTGCAGACATGCTTAATTACCCCTGTATTCTGGCCTTTAGGGCTAGCCAAGATGGAGGTGTGGTAGTTAACATGTGACCAACTTTGCACAATACTTGCCCCTGTATCTCAAATGTTTACATTTTTGTGTGTGTGTTTTTCCCCACTGTGAGCATTTATGTGACATAGTCATAATAGTGTTATTTTTTGTAGGCCAAACTAATTGCAAGACAAAATTGCCTCTCAGTGAGAGATGCACACTTTTTGGTGGTGAACATTATATTGCAAAACAGACATAATCATTTACAACAAAATACTATATTTTAGCAGTCTATGATCCCATTTGCAAGACAGGGACCTTTTAAAAACACAATGATAGAAAAATAAAGAAAACACTCAGAGGAGTTCTCTTTATATATAACACAGACAAGTTAGAAACGTGCTTACCATGAAATCCCAGGTATGTACAGACAGAAGAATAAATACCAGGTACCATGGGGTTATATTCTTATATTAGAACATGACTTTTTAAAAAACAGCATCTGATCTTATGCATTCACTTAATTTTAAGCATGTGAGTCTCCTTGTCACTGTTAGAATTACTCCTGACCTCATTAAGCATGTATACTTGATTATCTAGATGTTCACTGAAGAATAGCCATTAGGTGGTGAATCTTAAAGTCTAATTTGGGAAACAAAATATTCTCATTTGGTCATAAATATATGCACCTTAAAGGTGTATGGAGTACTGCCTGTACATTTTCATTTTAGTTTCATGACGAATGAATTTTTCTATCATAAAGTTGTTTATGTTGAATTCCTTCTGGGGTACTGGGAGACATCAAGATATCTGTATTTGAAAGTTGGTCAAAAGGGGTGGTGGTGTCAGGTCTGAACAGTGGGCAGTTATGACAGTCATGCCTTTCCAGGGACTAAAACAATTTCTATACAATCAACCAGGATGACAGTCAGTTTGCGTATTTTGGCTAAAATGTCAGAACGATTTTTCTATCCAGGTCACTGTCTTCGGAATGCTATTTAATTGAATTGATAGATTTTCAATATGTATTTTGGCAATTGCATTAGAGATTTGGGATTATTTTATGAATTTCCAGTTGAAGTTGTATAAATGTATAAACTAAAAACAACAGCTACATAATATTAATTCTCAGCTGCTTGGGGAAACAATTTAGAATTTGGGAGCTACATCAGGTCTTTAGATCGTTCATTAATTTGGCATTCAAACTCCTGTAATCATCTTTTACCAGTAAACTTTTTGTGCTGATGCTAATTTGCTTGCACAGTCACTTGAGATCTCAGTTATTCTTAAAACAAATACATTAAACATCTTGGAAGTTAAGAGGCATTATTGTCATGAGCCAGTCAAGTCATTAAATCAACATCAGGTTACCAAGGAAGGTGTGATGTTTGTGATGATATTAAGGTGAGAAGGAGAGTAATGATAATCTGAACAGTGAATGTATAAACAAATCATATTGTATACACTGTACTTAGGAAACCAATACAATTTAAAGCAATCAGTGAAAAAAAATACACAGGAAAGCAAATAATAAAAAAATTGGATGTCCTTCAACAGAAATAGAAAATGAATGCTGAAAAAGAGATGTGCGAACAGTAAGACGCTAGTGCCCTATTTAGTAAAAACAGTATTCTTTTCCTTCAACTGAGCCCTCTAGAATAATTCTAGATATTTAATGTAATAACTCTGTTGACAGATTTCTTCTTTACAAATTTCCTTTCTACCCAATAGGGAATTTGACAATTTTAAGGTGAAAGTGCGTAGATGAATGATAAGAAGAGTGGCCCCAGGAGACAGATTTTTTTTAGTTTAATCTTGCTCTGCTACCAGTTTGCTCTTTTGTGAACAAATCATGACAGAATATAATCCAGAGCATCAAGGTATCAAGTTTTTAAGCAACGTAGACTATAAACTCCTATTGATTTTAGTGAACATTGGTTTCAATTGGTTGGGCCTGGGTATATCTAGTAATACATACTTTATTGGAAAAAGCAGGTTCTTAGAATATTGCTGGGAATATTAACCATATGTTGGATTGCAATGGATTGGATTACAGTGTAATTCTACAGTGGTGTAGTTCTATCCAGTTCAGAAGATAGAATTGCTTGGGAATTTTCTGACAGTGTTTCCTATCATTCAAATAGACAATTTATTGAAAATGTATTTTATTTTATTTTATTTTATTTTATTTTATTTTATTTTATTTTATTTCCATATTAACCTAACAATTTCAAAGCAATGTTCTTTAAGAAGGTGTTTGTTATTCCTGTTGGAATTCTTCTTTCTTCCTTTTTTTTTTTTCTTTTGTGTGTATGTACATAATAAATAGTATAGTTCAGGTCTTCATTTGAACAGAGTACAGTAACCATTGGGTTGAGATTCTTTTTCTTTTGTTTGTTTAATGGTGTACATGAAGTAGATAAATGACAAGATGTAAGGCATTCTGCAGAATAGTTGGGTTTTAAGGCTACTCAGGTTCAATGCTGCTCTAATGTGCAGGAAAAATTCTATCATATCACAAATGAATGCCTTAACAGCTGTTAAGGCAACCTGATCTTGTTTCCTGAAACTGTTTATGCATTACAATTCATGTGTAGAGTTACCCCAAAATACAGTTACCCCAAATAAATCAGAAGATAGGAGAAAGATTCAGCCCAAATGAGAAAATCTTCATATTTACCTCTTTTTGTTTTGAAACTTACCTGTGAACAGATACATTTTCTCACCTCAGCTGTACTCAGTTTTTCTCACAACTAATTTAGCCTGTTGAAGCATTTTTAGACTTCTTTCACTCAAATCTCCTCTTTTCCATCTTTGACAGTTTTCAGGTCTAGAAAAAAATCTTGAGGTGACCTACTCTATAGCAGCATACCTGTACAGGAGAAATTTCCAACGTTGTAATTAGTAACATCACTGCAATCTCCCAGTGTAGATGTTCTTTGCAGATGTAATGTGAGACATCAGTTTCTGACTTAATCTTAAATGACATTGATATAATTACTGTACTGCAAATTCCCCTAATGCAGATATGCCTTAAATTTGTCAGATCAGTCAGTGGATCCTGCAGGTTGGAAAGACATCCTTGGGAAATGATGACTTGAAAAAAACAAAAAAAAATTACCAAGCCTTAATGGCTGTTCTGGTGGACCAGATCAGGGTGACAAAACAAATATTCTGAGAACAGGTCTTCAGCTAAAATTGAAGGTAAAAGCCAATGTTCTGAATAATTTTGGAGTTAAGAGCCAGCTCATTCTGTAGGCTTTCACACTAAGATGGAGTGCTGCCTTTTTTTAAAATAAAATCTGAATATTAGGTCCACACTATTCAGAGCTCAAGGACTTGTCATTTGAAGTAGATTAGATTGATCTGCCCAAAACAAATATATTTTTTTTCTGACAAAGTGCTAATAAACCCTTCTGGCAGTCACTAAGTTCTCCTTTCAAGATCCTACTGTTTGGTTGTTTTTTTTTTGTTGTTGTTGTTGTTGTTTTTTTGTAGTGATGAAATTTACAGAGAACTGTTATAAGGTTCTAATTGAATTTCACAGAAGTAGCCCTGGAGTGACCCAAAATAGGGAAAAACAATCCTCAAAGCTAGCCTCTGTGGAACCAACGATTAAAAACGCTAAGTGGGAAAGAGAGGTCTAAGTTAGAAATAATCAGCATGAGACTTAATGAAGATTTTTGAGATAAGTTAAAGTTGATAAAGCCTACAAGATATAAGGTGGATGAAAAGATTCACAACAACAGAAAAGTGTTTATTAAAACACCTTTTAAGAAACCTTGGGAAATAACAAAAGCTGCCTTTAAAGGTTCCTATTAAAATAAAGCCTGGGTGATTTAGATAATTTTGCCACCTGCAGCTTTAACAGAACTTTTTGCTTAGCTCTTATCGCAAGGTTTAGTTCACTTTGAAGAACTTTAAAAATCATTGTCATAAGTCTTTTTATAAAGTTGGTGAATAAAGAGCTACATAAATCCCATTTTCAATAACTTTAAACAGACCTGAAGTGAGGTAACAAACTCTCCTGTATGTGTCAGGGTAATTTCTGAGTCTCAGACTAGCATTCTGATCAATCACGCTAGATAAAAGATATGAAATCTAACTTTGAGATTTCATACGTTATATGCAGACTGTTCCTACCTTTTGGATATCAGTCATTTCAGTTCCTGGTCCATGATACAGCCCTTGGTATGTTGTAAGTCCATGCTGGGGTAAGATCTGAACATAGGATGGCTTCCTCCTCCCTCTCTCCTTTCTTGGGCAGATGAGGAGTCATCGCAACCATGACTCAAGCTCGAACTCAACCAACTCAGCAAGCTCAACCAAGCTCAAACAGTAGATGAGAGGCAGTTCTTTGCCACATCTAGTAAAGATTTTAACTTTGTATTGGAACTGGAAAACATTTGCAAATAAGACAGTCAAAGTCAGTGCTGAAAGCTGGAATGATTATCAGTTACTGGAACGATTACGGTGTCTGAGAGTCACAGCCTCTAGTCAGGTCTCTGTCTTACCAGGAGTTGGACAAAGGACAAAAAGCCTAAGCTGTGCATTTCCTTGTGACTAGTACAAAAGTCTTCAATTTCTCTGATGTGGTTTCAATATATAGAAAATGCTTTATTGCCTTTCTTCATTTTGATTAAGAGGATACAGTGTAAGGTATTTCTTTGTGCCTAGCACTGGCTGAAATGTGAGTCAAAGAATTAGCTGTCTGCAGAGTTGAGTAACATGATTAATGTGGGCTGGGAAAACCTGTAAACAAGGTAAGAGGCTGTGTGCACTGGTTAGCAGGTCACTTTTTGCTAAGCTGAGAGGAGGTGAGCCAGCCTTGAGGCTGAGTGGCAGGAACTACAGTAGGTACAATGCTCACCTGTGCACTTACGCATCTTCCAGGTGTGAGCTGGCTTGTGTCCTGTCAGTTCAGGATATGGCTAAAGCAGGTAGATAGCTGTATGCTGCGAAGTATGCCTAACAAAGTCATTGCTTATTAGTTATCATGTTATACTTCAACTGTATAAGACAATTATATTAAACAATTATCAGCATAAACTTTCTGTCAGCCTCTGGTCAACTGCACGTTTTTGGTGCATGTTTTCCAACTGTTACTCACTCCTTGACTTAAGGGTTCCGTAGCTGCAGCACCCTGTTTCTAACTCTGCCTCTTAAATTAGCTGGAAATTCAGACAGGTATGGAGATGGTGCCTGTCTTTCAGAGCTACAAAGGAGAGATGTATGTTATCTTAAGTCTGTGGTTTGCCTGTTGGTTTCTGACACTAGACTGAGGAATTCAATTCTCATCTGTAACATTCTCCAATTGCTTGGGCCATAAAATAGGGATGGTTGATTTGAAAACTGATTTTGGATTTTGCTCTCAAGATTGGCAAAGGAAATAGCTTATTGTTGCTGACCTTTATGACAGCCTGTGAAGCCTCAGCATTTGAGCTGATTCATGAGAAAAGCTAAGGTGAAGAGATGGCACAGGAATGGATTTTCACTCTGGGAAAATATGCTTTGTGTGTGAGAAAGTGGAAAATGTATGTTTTTTGAGCAGAGAATGTTTGTTCATTTGCTTTTTGTGCTTCTGTTGGTCTTCAGTCTAATTACTTTGTCAAGGTCAGCTAGAGCCTAAGACCTTCATCTTAATGTTTGGTAGGCTGACATAGATAAAACAAATAACTATACCATTTTGTTAATGCTGTTTCAAAAACCAGTATTCTCTTGAGCTTTGTCCTGTCTCAAAGTTTTCTACTTCAGCAGCCACAGACTATCACCACTTACCATCTCAGTTTGCATTATGCCTGCTGAAGCCAGGTGATGGGGGGAGGCTAGAAGGGTAAGCTTATTGCACTTTCAGCATCCCTCACATTCCTAGTAATACTTTATGTAGTCCTCACCCACTCTTCCCCCAGCTGTGCAGCATCAGTGAAGCTAAATCTCTGACTGGACAAACATTAGTAGTGATTGTTTTAAATGTTTTACTATTTCAGTACATTTTGCATCAGTGTTATAGAAATCCTATACTTTTTTTGAAGTCAAAGGTAGTATGCTGTGTGTGTGTGTGTGTGTTTTAACAGACAGAAATATAAATCACAATCCAATACTGCTGAGTTGAGATAGATAAATATTGTGGGTATAGCTAAGCTTCCATTACCCACACTGTAGAGCTAAAAGCCTTCCTTAGCCATGTGGTTGTCATATAACAAAGCCAAGAAAGTCAATCTGATTTGAATTAATTAACGAAAGACTAAATTAATTTAAATCCTTTCTGACATTAAAGAAGTATGCTAATTGATATCTAATTTTCTCTATATATCTTGTTTCATGTCAGTTAGAGACCCACATTTCGTTGCTAATAATATATTAATTTTATATGTATTGTTGATGCAATTTTGAGGATATTACGATGGCAGCTGAATTTTCTTGTGAATGGATCAAATCATAAAAAGGGTCCTTGTAGCAGTCAGTTGATTCTTACTGTACAATAAATGCCTGTTAACTGAAGTACAAATTAAATACTTATTTGCAACACATAAAACAAAGCATTAAGTACAAAAAAAAAATGTGCTGCATTATATACTCACAACGTGGAACTGAAAATAGGCAGCTTCAGAGCATGTTAAATATCCTTAGCAGCCTGCTAAAATATGACATGGGAAACAGTTTACACTTGAGCAATTATCTGATAAGAACCAGTGCTCACAGTGAACCTATTGCAGTATGTGTACATAGATAGTGTATATATACTCGAGCACATGTAAAGACCCACACAAGGGCACAGTATATGTCTGCTTCTTTATGTACGTAATAAAACAAAAGTTCATAATATGGATGAAAATTCAGTAAGTATATAAAAAACAGAGATGGCAGATAACAGAGGATATTAATAAAGAGTGTTTTAGTCTACCTTTATGGCGATGTATATTTTCTGTAAAGTCAGTGGAAGCCTATTGAAACACAGCTGAAGTAACACACTGGTGAATTAAGTTTTAAAGCATTGTTGATGATTGGGATTTATTGCTCCTCATTCATTTAATACAAATAAATATAAAATAAGCAGGCTTTTATATCAGTATCGTTCAGTCAGCTTGTTTAGTCTGTCTTTTCAGACTCAAAGAATATTTTCTGTTCCTTTGGCACATTGGGAGAGAGGGTGTATGCCTTCCTTTTGAGATGTACTGAAAATGTGAAAAGCATATCTGCAGTGATTATTTGTCAGGTAGTAAGAGACTATATAGATGAGGGCATTGAATGAAAGCTCTTCTAAGTCCCCTTAGATTACATGAGCTGCCATTTAAGGAATGCTTCCAAAGTAGGCTGACATCTTTGATTATCCAGCCTTTTGAGCCAGGCCAAGTTCTCAGCTGGCATAAATCAGCATAGCCCCTCTGAAACACACAGTGCAGTGCTGACTTTAAGCAGCTGCAGTTCTGGCCCTGCCAGATCCATAGGTTTCTGCTCTATATTTATTTATTTATCTTTTGTTCCAGCTGCTAAACTAAGAAACAAACAAACAAACAAACAAACAACAACAACAACAAAGAAAAAACAAAAAACCCGCATCTTTAGTTGCCTTGTTTCTCTGTCTCCAAATAAATGACAGTCAGATCTTGCAAGAGAAAGTAGGTAGTTGCAAATAGAGGTGGTGCTACCCACTTTACTGCTACAATATTTAATATAGTCCATTGAAATGGTGGAAATGATACTCACTGATTATTTGTTAAGAAATGATCAGAGGTATTTAGAATAGGTGATGATACTTAGGAGGATATAACAGCTTTTATAAAAAATTAGAGCAGCCGTTAGGTGATCTGATTATGTTAGCTGCCAAAAGCCCTCAGGGAAGTCCTTTCACTCCATCTGTGCAGGCAGAAAGATGAGAATTGGCATGGGAGCTGTTACTCTGGCTCAACATCACTTTATACTGAGACAAACCTCTTGTGATTATTCAGGAAGGTCTGAGAGTAAGCTGGATGGGAAACTGTTTTCTCTTCCCAGTTATAATTTAACCACATAGAGAAATGTTGTCACTTGGATGGGAATTTTAAAATCTGGAAATATCAAACTGAATAAAATTGTAGGAGTCTGCCGACCAAAGCTAAAGCAATGGCTATAATTTATTTATGTGTGAGTATAAACATACTAATCTAGAACTGACAGTGGTGATAGACATTAATGACCAATACATTTCTCTTCCAAGTTAAGTATCCCATTTTCATTAAATGTTCAAAAGCTTAAAAAAGCTAAGCCAGGAAAAGAAACCTTTCATTATCATAGTTAAAAACAGGCTATCCTCTACCTCCATTTAGTACTGAGATGTAGGAGGACATAAGTCTGAAACAGGCAGGATGCAGGCCAATGAGCAGGGCTCTGTTGTTATGTATTTAGAGGTTCCTGGATTCCTCCAGATGACGAATACCACAGTTTGTATGTGAGAAAATCTAGGTATTTTGTGTTTCTTAACAACTGACATAATACAGAAAAGCTGGGGGAGTGGCTATGAAAACATTCTGTTTGGGGCTGTATTGAGAGTAATAATTCTTTTGCTTTCCAAAAAGAAAAGAAAACTTAACCAGAAAATGCTGCTTTACATCATCAGACTTACTTGTTGTATTAACAGCTCTCTAACGTGTGATGTTTGTTTTAAATGACAGTCTGTGTTCTGTTTTTGGAATGCCTCACGGAATTTACATTGACTTTATCTTCAGACACAAGTAGTCCGTCTGCAGGTTGAACTTGATCTCACAGATTGCATATGTCCTACCGACACTTTTGCTCTTTCCTGACCTAAATAAGGTTGCCATCTTATTGTCTAGGAAAATGTGCATAGAAGGCAACATTTAGTCTCCCTGTTTTGGGCATATGCACTGTCATCATTCCTTTGAATTCTCTAATTCAATGCCATGCACTATTTCCTGGGTGAATGCTGTAATAATTCTGTCTTTATTTGCATTTGTAAAAACATCCTTTGACACTGTGAAAAAGTTATCTGGAAGGAAGAGAATAAGACGATATGTTTTCTTTGCCTTTTCTGATTCAGGGAAAAAAATGAACCATTTTGATTCTAAGGGCATAAAAAGGAAGTGCAGTTTGGGTATCAGTTGCAGGTTTAACAGCTGCTAATCTCACCCATGAGGTTATCAGCTGCTGGGTGATCCTTTTTAAATCACCTTTGATACCACTGCAGGCCTAGTGAAGCATACACTGTTACTAGCGTTGCCTGTGAGAATGAATATTATTCACAGCTATCGAATTCATGCTAAAACAATATAGCTCCATTCAGGCAAGTATATTTCCTTATTTCTGAAAAGGATTTATCTTTATGTTTCAACAGTGCAAACAACTAAGACCAGAAATGTGCTAATTTCTAAAGGTTGAAAGTCATAATCCCTGCTCATGGGAGTGATCCATATTCGAATGCTTCAACAGTTTCACTCTGAGTACAATTACCTGAGTTAAATAAGGAGAATCAGTCCTTCAATAAACTAGTAAGTAACTGAAACATATTCAAGCAATAATGGCTTTAAAGTTTGAAGTACATTTTGTTCACAGTTGAAATTTTCAGAGACTGAAAAAATAGAGCTTAGAAACCTACCTGTTGAATTTAGATCTATTTGTAAAAAACACCCATTGCAAGAGGATTTATACAGCTAGTTAAAATATGGTGCTACGTGCCCTGATGTTGCCATGCATAACTGGTAAATGCAGCAAGTGTATGTGAATGCTGTGCATCTGATCTCAGGTTTCCCGTGTGGAAACCATGGAGTAAGCAGAGCTACCATCCCTGCAGCAGTGGTCACCAGCAGGATAAGAGGAATGCTGCCAGACGGCTGATATGAAAAGGGAAAGTGAGGGTCCATTTCTCTGCTATCACAATGAAGGCCTGAGATGAGAATTTGTCCCTTGTAAAGTAAATAAATTTTATATTTTTTTAATAGTCTCAAAATAAATTAATCAGTCTTGTTTCTGCATTTATTATTCATTTGCTGGTAAAATTTTATTTATACAGGTCATATTTGATGAAAAAAGTTATAATGAAGCATAACATTTTTGAAAAGTAACTGAAAGTTGTGGCTTTGGCTTCATGCTAAATGATAACTTTGGGTAAAAAATACAAAACAATATTAAGTACTGGCATTTTAAATTTTTTCTTAAAATGGAATTTCCAGGAACATTTCACTTCAAACACAAACGATACCTTTCATTTTTGCTTTGAAAATTTATTTTTTTATGCTTAAATTCAAATACAAGTATTTAAAAAAACAACTCAAAATACATTTCAAATGAATTTTTTTTTTTTAAAAAAAAGCTATTGCATTTTGAGAGTGCTGACCATGTCAGAAGGCTTTATTCCAATCTTTGTAGAGATAGAAAGTTGTTAGAATTTTAACCGCTCATGAATGTTTTTATTTCATCAGCATCTCCCACCACGGAATGAAAAGAATCAAAACATAATGAAACAGAACAAAACAAAATAAAACCCAACCCAAACCTAGCCAGTCCTGTTTGAGTTACACAGGAGTTTATACTGACCTGAAGGAAAAAGGAAATGTGATGTAAATCAAAGTAATCTAGAAATTTGGTGCTTCTAAATGTCATCTTGATAGTAACAAATCAGTCAGTTGTAGTGATAAATGTAAACGGTAAGTTTAAAAGTTAAATTTGAATGATAAGTGCTTAGGACTGTTGGACAAAGGAGATGAAAACCTGCCTTGTGTGACTATTGCAACTGAAAAGCAGTATGACCTTGCCCACACTGTCAAAATATGACTTCATTGAATCTCATCTTCTAGCTAGGTTTTGTTTCACCAAGAGAGATGATGGAAAATTTTTCAGCTCCTATATTTCTGGAACATTTGCTTCTCTGACAACTATAGAAAATGAATGTATTGCCTAAAAATCCCTGTGCTCAGAAACAGTCACATCTCATTTCACTCTTCTTTCCTCTTTTTCATTTACAGATGTAGACAAACATTTCTTTTTTTTTTCTTTTTTTTTTTTTTCTGTATTGTTTTGTTTTGTTTTTTGGAGAGGAAGCTTGCATGTTTACTTTCCCAATTTAGGAATTTAGGGATTGTTTGTGTTACCTTGTGTTAGGAAAATAAATCATTCTCTTTCCCATTTTATACCCCTACTCCCTCATCAAACATTTCCATAAAAACATGAAAAATCTTTGGCATTTAACATTTGTATTTTATCTATCCCATACACTGACATAAAATGTACCTGCCTTTATATGACTAAAGCAAAACTAAAATGTGTTACCGTGTTTGGTTTGATATAGCTAATAACACAGTGAATTTTTATGAAAGGCATATAGGAAAGAGTAATTAAGAATGCTAAGGTTGCCAGTTAGACAGTCAATAGTTAAGAAATACCAGATTTAAGATAACTCTGTCAGGTGCAGCTTTTTAATGTAGTTTTTTGTTCTGTGATTTTACAGGCTTTGTCCCCAGAGTGCCCAGACTGATTCAGTACGTAGGCTAATTCCCACCCGGGTCAGGGACTATTATTGCACTCTAAAGTCGCCTGCAACTATAGCATTGCATAGGGTCACTATATGTATTAGTTCAGAATAGCCCCTAAGTCCATGCTGTGTACTTACATACTGTGAGCCATCAAAAACTTTTCTATACCTTGAAGAGAAACTCTAGGCTCAGTTTGATTGGGAAACGGCAGCTTTCAGACCTATTTTGGACTGCTTCTGCATCCTGCGTTACATCTCCCCTACTCCGTGCCCTGTTGTGTATTCTCTGACACTGTACATAATATGTCTGCAAACCCCAACCCTGTGTCACTCCACTAGGTTACTCCATACCCTCTTACCTTTCTCAGCCTGGATTTCATCCCCCGCCTTCTTGCCTTTTTGCCCCCTTTCCACACCCTAATGAGACGAGAACCGATGGTCACTTAAGGGTAGCTATTATTTTTCTTTGTTGCCATCAGTCAGTGTGAGGTTTCTAGCCTTTTTTATTATGTAGCAGATCATCACTGAACACAAAATTAATTTCTTTGTGGGCGCTTTTATGATGCTTACTATCATAACAAAGGATTACTGCACAAACAGCAGTGGATTTATTTTCGTACCCTGCTCCTAAGAAAAGGAAATGTCATTGCACTGAATAATTTTTGGTACCCAAATTGAGATGGCTGGTACTGTTTTTTCAGAATACGTCTGAATAATGCATTTACAGAAGGGCTTGAAAGGTGGGGGAAGAAATGAGCTGAAAACAGGATGTGGGACTCGAAACAGACATCTCACCAGGAAGCAGTACCAAGGTGATATGAATAGGGCTGAAAGCAGAATCTCTCCTGCAAAGCCATCATGCTACCCTTTATGCTGCCTTGTGATGCAGCATTATTAGATGGTAACAATATACACTGACTATACTTACAGTTCTAAATGCTTAGTACTTCTGCTCCTGTGCATTTTCTGCACAAAGATTCTTATATTTGGGGGAAGGTAAAGAGATTGCTATGTGGCTTCTATAACTTTTGGAAGTGTAAAGTGCATTGCGTGATTAATGTCTATGCTGACTAATGTTCATAAACACGATGCATCTAGTATAACATAATAAGAGTAATAACTTAGAGCCTACGAAGGCTTAATATGAAAGAGTGGGCTGCGAGAAATTGAAGAAAGGAAATTCTGAATTTATTTTATTAACTTGAAATATTGCTTGATTGAACTGTTTGAGTCTCCTATTATGTTAAATTCCTATCCTTCTCAGAATAGACAAACATCAGATGAGGTATTTATTTTAGTCATTCAGTCTACATTGACCAATTTTTAAGACTAATTGACCACTGAAACCAAAGACATTCCTTTGCTGAGTTCATACTGATGTTAAAAAAAAAAAAGAGAGAAGACTAGAAGAGTGTTCTGAATCATCTTTAAGTATATACACATACATGTATGTTTACTCATGCAGAAATATATCTGCATATATTCAAATGTTGTGTTGCGATCTTCGCCAGATTTTTATAAACTTGACTGAACTATTGTACCTGCAACTTAGTTTGAGGTGAGGACTGCCATTTGACTTTAGTATTCCTAAACTATTCCTAAAATCCATGCCAGGCATATGTGTAGTGTATAAATGAACTATGAAAGTAGGTGTTTTTAGTATGGAAATCTTGTTGTTTAGGATGTTTGTCTGGCATGATCTAGTATGTGGGCCACTATAGAACACACACGCTGTTTTCTAATAGTGTCTCCCTTCCTTTCTAACTTTTTACACTTTGTTTGGGACTGCTTTTTCATTTGGGTAGTGTCTTCTAGTCTAAGTCTAAGAACTCTGGTAAAATAAATATGTGAGTAAAACATGCTTATTGACAATGAAGTAATAAACACCTGTGATGCACCTGGAAGCCTCAAAAAAGCGTGAGAGGGATGAGTTGTGAGCAGACATTTTGTTTCTTGACTCACCAAACTTTCAAAGTGTTCTGATATAATAGAAGCAAGAAGTGCTATAAAATGAATGATAAATTTTTGGAAATAATATATTTGGTGATAGTAAACTCACATTTTTGTGTTCTTTTAGTACTTCCGTCTTAGGTAGGTTTCCGTTACTGAGCTTGCTGTCATCTGCTTCCATCTAATGAAAAAGGAATTGCTTGATGTAGAATTCTGACACATTTGTAGTCAGAGTATAAATTCACTTTGATTTAGTTTTAATTGTGAGACAGTGATAAATTACCGTACAATTATCACATTTCAAATAGCAAGCTGAAGCAATGACAAGTCTTTTTAGATTTTTCGTTCCACTTCTACTAATAAGTGAGCAGGCAATGGTTCAAAAATACTGCTTCATTTTCTCACTGTCACAACACTATTTGTACCTCTGGTCTCTTTCTACTTTCTGGATAGCTTCCTCATTCCTTTTGTCCCTGAACTGGAATTTTTTAGTTCCTTCATGTTTGTTCTTTGTCTGCACTTGGGAAAACTAACCCGAACTAGTTCAACCAGATTAGGCCCTTCTGCAGACTTGTTCAGAAAGCTTAACACTGTTTACCTTTTGCTGAATAAAATCATTCCAGATTTCTAACTTTAGTTCTTTAGCTGTGCTAAGTGTCTTCAAATTCTAAGCTCAACTGAATTACATTGCATTTTACTGTATGAAATAGCTACACTGCTCAAACCATCTGGCCCAGGATCTAGGTGTAAATGGATAAAAGAGAAGCTTAAAACGTTTTAATGTAAAACTTTAAACTTCTACAACTTCCTGGGGTGAGGATATCTGTAACCTACTAGTGCCAAGAGAGGACTTGTTTTTTTCTGTTCCGTTCCAAGCTCCTGCTGCCTCTTTTGTGCTTGCACTTAATTGAGAACTGTATTTAGGAATTCAAAAAAAAAAGGTAATTAGCAGGTAAAATTCTGTCTGAACAGAATGTGCTTAACATATTCTAGAAGATCAGGCTGTGCACAGCTGGGCTACAGCTAGGCTGTTCCAAAATATATTTTTTTAGATGAGGCTATAGTGGACATGCTTCCCTCTTTCCCCCTTTAAATAAGATGGCTAGTCCTTAAATGCACCCGTTCAGAACTTAGGAAACAAATAGACTCCAGAACCTATTGGTTTGAAATTCTGAGCTGTAATCTGCCAGGAGATAACCAGACTATTGCTGGAGTGAGATACTAGTTAATCTTCATCCTTTTTCTTCATCCAATGTCTGGAGAGAGAGAGGATTGTAATTCCGTAGTTTGGGGACTCATATGGAAAGAAGCCCCCCAGTTTCTGGTTGCAGGACTTTTCATCCACACTATGATTATTACTAGAAAATATATAAGCAGAACTGAGTTTTTTAAAGAACAACAACAAAAACAACAAAAAACCTAGGCATAAGTCTGTTTTATTTAAAGGCATAACTTTCTCTCGGATTTAATTTCTTCATATTTAGACTTAGCTTGTTTTCACAACAACTGACTGCTGACCCTGACAGGGCTCCTTTGAAATGGTCCACAGACCACAGTCCACAGTCAGCTGATCTTGGGGACACCTTTTCTTGATCAGCCATTCCTTAATAGCACTAAAGTTTGCTGCCAGACAATTCTTACTTTGGTTAAATCTAGAAAGCCTTGTTAAATGTACAATTATCACAATCTTGTTAAATATATACTGTATTTATTTACACATTGTTAAATTGTAGGAGTATGCATACGTGCCAACGGTTATAACACATTTACAATTTCTGTTCCAAGTCCAGCATGCTTCTCTAAAACAGAAACAAAGGGCAAATGTATCATTAACAGCTCCCTGCCAAGTCATCAGAAGTCTTGGTCTTGTAGCTGCTAAGCACTTGTTACAAGTACTCAATGAGTCCAAAAAGAAAAGTTGTGAAGTCATGGGAAAGACTCCTGTTAATGGCAATCAACTTTTGTTGCAGGTCTCGAAAGTCAATTGGTGGGACAAGTCATCTGTACTTGGAAAGTGTCCAGCACTTGTATGATTAAACCTGTAGTTTAAGCAATAGGACATGAAATGGTAGACACTAGTAGACACAGTCAAGGCCATACATGTTATTGGAAAAACATTTCCAGCACTTTCTTCTTTACACAAACTGTACTTCTGTTATTGGAGTTCTGACTCCCACAGAGAATGAGAAACACCTGCTCATGATGGTAATCTAAGCATAAATAAGAAAAGATTGCTGTGCCTATGGGAGATGTGATAAGCTTTCCTGAACAGTTTTCCTCTCCCACAGGAAGTGTCATAAAATCTCTAATATAGTCTAAAGAAATCACCAGCCTCTGAGTTTCATATTCAAGGTTATGCCTCATTTACCCAGCAATGTGGAAGGCTGTCAAATTATTTTTATGCTGATTGCACTCACTCTGTATTATAATACTTTTATATTAAGAATCCTCTCTTTAAATGTTTGGAGTAACTGAAGTGATGTTAAAATATATGCATATATATTTTAATAAAAGAACTCGTGATTTGTGTAAGACTTTCAAGACATGCTGGATGCTTCTTTAAAACACTTGTATTTAAATACTGAGGGAACATAAGCTGCTGTTTGTATCAATTAACAGCTCTGTGAAACAGTTGATTAACCGAGAGTTTTTTCAGTGGTCAAAGAGAAAAGAACATTACAAATCTGTGTTACTCTTAGAAAGTAACTGTTGAAATGTCTACTTTTTTTTTTTTTTTTTTGGATCAAACCGAAATGCTATTTCATAAAATGATTTAATTAAGTTATTTTTTTAGTTGAGAATATAAAGATAAATAATTAATGTAAACATCTGCAACCATTTCCTGTCTAGTGAAAACCTAGGATTACTTTTGCTCTCATTTTTGTTATGTCTGGAAAGCTTTTACCAAAGTCAATGGAGTTGCACTACTATAAAATCAGTCTGAGAAGAATGTCAGGCCTCTTTAGTTCAGAACAAACTAAAATCCAAATCAAGCACTAGTTCTGTAACCCACGGTTTTCTGAATGTTTGTGATCAGTTATAGGGATTTAATTCATAACATACACAATTCTGAATGAATAATCCTAATAAATCACTGACTAAATAGAGAAAGACCATTAATTTATTTCCATTTTAGAGGCCTGAAAACTAAGGCTTCAGACATCTCAGAAGTCGAAATAAAAGCCTAAGAATGAATAACAGCTGGATGAAGCATAGTAATTATATAATGTGTTCTGGCTGTTATCACCGAGGCATCTGTTTTGGGAGGTGAAATATGGAGAAGTTACAATGAACTTCCTATTAGTGAATAATTTTAATGAGAAAATGAGTGAAAATTAGAGGCAGTAAGTGCTTGGGAAGAAACGAACAACCCAAAATAGAAATTAAAAAGAGCAAATGAGGAATACTTAGAGATGAGTTCTTGGATATTTTATGAATCTGAAAACAGCATGAGTGATTAATTGTGGAAACTGAACCTTACCACTACAGTGAGGGAGATATATCTCTTCTAAATTACACGTCTGAAACTCAGAAGTCTAGTACTGAACTACTTGCCCTAGGCTCTCTCTATAGTCAATAGAGAAATCTAGGCATCTCTGGAGGGTGATTCATCTCTGACTAAAATAGGCATCTGAGATAGGTCAAATGAATTGCCCTCTAGAGGTGCCTATTCCTCTCCAGTTCAGACTTAGATGTCTAACTTTTAAATGTCTAAAGCTAGGTGAAGTGAATCTCACTTCAAATCATCTTGATCTTACATTGTTTCTCCACTGAACAGTTGAGCACATAGTAACAGAAAATCCCTAAGGCACGTTGCAATATAGATACCCTATGCTGACCAAGAAGTGAAGAATAATGCATTCAGTTGACTCAATTACTGTTTTTGCCTATGTTTTAGTGTAGAACTTGTCCAAGTCTCTGTGACTTGCAAAACCTTTTACGTATCACTCAGGAGAAGGCATCTGGATGAGATGTGCCCTTCTTGATAAGCTGCCCAGGGAAGTGGTTGAGTCACCATCCCTGGAGGTATTCAAAAGATGTTTAGATGTAGAGCTTAGCGATACGGTTTAGTGGAGGACTTGTTAGTGTTAGGTCATAGGTTGGACTAGGTGATCTTGGAGGTCTCTTCCAACCTAAATGATTCCGTGATTCTGTGATGCCCATTAAAACAATGTGAGGTCCTGGTTAGCGCCAAATAGACTGTGCTCATCTTGCTTGGTATATGTGTGATGACATTGCTGCTCGCAGTGTTATGTCATTAACTAAAACAGACAAATTCAGTCTGGATTTCTTTTGAATATTTCTAATTCTTCGTTTTGTTTAGAGAGAGGCTGTAGAAATCATATTTCCAAGTTGTTACTTTGTAAGTTTTGCCTCCTCTTCTGGAAAAGGGAAAGCATGCTCTTGAAGGTAAGGCATTAGATAGCAACCAGGATGAGGATTTAATCTTCTCTTTCACTATAGTCAAAGGGTGAGGCCTATGATTTGTTTGCTCCTTCCTCTGGTCTTGCTGTGTTTACTCAGAAGGTAAGTTCTGTAGTAAAGACTAATACTAGGTGTATGCGCAACACAAGTCCAAGGTTTGGTGGGAACCTTTACTGTAACACAAACTATATTTCATATTAGTTAAGATTACATTCCCAGGACATAACAAACATCCTTTACCCACAAAAATAGCCCTATTCTGATTCTTTGGTTACTTTTATAACTTCACATGAGTTTATTTTCTAGCATGCAGATTGCCTTGGAATTTCCTTTCATTATTCACTATTTTACTTGTAGTTAATCCGATACAAAAACATTCCTTTTTCCTTTATTGTCCCAGAGCATAGAACCAAAGCTCTTCATGAAGCTGCAACACATAATGAACACAGAGATTGCTTTTTATTGTTTTTCCAGCACCTGATGATTCTTTTTGATGACAACAATGTGTCTAATTTTAACCCAAAGTCAAAATCCAAAAGAGGGTTTTAAAAGATATTATCTTCTGCAATTTTTCTTAGAAATGTATATTTATTTAGGTTTTCTGGGAACATCAGCATAATGGATGAAATGACCAGATTAATTAAGAAAAATGGTTGGTAGGATAGTTCCACAGAAGAAAAA
Source organism: Anseranas semipalmata (assembly GCA_013399115.1). NCBI lineage: Eukaryota > Metazoa > Chordata > Aves > Anseriformes > Anseranatidae > Anseranas > Anseranas semipalmata. The sequence goes on from VXAA01003152.1 coordinate 431,685, forward strand.
TATGTTTTTAGTAATTTTTAGTAACATTTTCAGAATTTTATTTAGAAATGGTTAAGCACACTGTATCTTGAATGTGCATATCAGATTAAATATCATTATATTGTATACGTAAATTAATTAAACAGTTGGGAAATCGAATTTAGCAATGGATCACTGGCTCTAAACTACAGCATTCTACCTTGGGCTAAATTAAAACTAACCACTTGGTGTTTTGACATCTCATTAGCAAAACTGCCTTCACCACATGCTAGTCTATTTGAATGATAGAAAAGAATGCATGTGAAAAGTATGTGTAAAGGATTTGCTGGAAACAGAATAGACCTAATTTGAAAGGAAAATATTAGTGGAAATGATGGTTGGATTTGTAATTATTGGATGGGAAAAATAAAATCTTGGATTTTCATATTGTTTCTGAGAAATATTGATGGCAGTTCTCAGTTTTGCAATGTGGAAAAAGAAATTGAAGAAGAAGGAAAATCAGAACGAAGAATAAAAACTAGGTGCTTTGTTCAGTTTGCTTCTTTCTGCCATTAGACACAAAGAGTTAGAGATAAAGAATAAAACCTGTCATTGCTATTTGCTGGCTTATTGGTTTAATGAGTACCAGGCACTGTTTACCTTGTGGGAAATCCACATAAGCAAAATGCACAGAGAGGGAATTTGAAAGGAATTATATACGTGATATGAAAGAATAAGTGTGAGAACAGTACAATGAAAATCATTTGCACAAGCTGCAGCTGCAGGTTCTTGGTTTTTCTGAGAATCAGTCCTTAATTTCTGCACTCTTTTGTACTGTTTGACCCTATAATTTGGCTTCTCCCTTGAAAAGAATCTAGAGTTATATGTAGCAATGTCTTACATCAAATCTAAGTTGCTTTTGTTGCCAAGTCTGGTAGACTGTGCTCCATCTTTATCCTCAGGGACTACTCAGTTTATTCTAACCCAGTTGATCACATTGTCCTTTTGACTTTGCTTTTTCTAACTCTTTCCATTTGGATAGAATCTTACTTTCTGGATCTCTGCCCTGATTGAAGTAGTGAGCAGAATCTTCCCAGACTTCTATTGTAAGCCTTCTTCTCCTCTCCCTGAGGTGTCTTTGTACAAACTTGACTACACTGAATCCATTTCCACTCTTATTGTGCTGACACTCCTCTTTGCTCCTGAATGCTTCTTTTACCCAGTTCTGTACTTAAGAACATTGGAAGTCTCTTGAATGTATTAAATCAGAGCCATTTCATGGAGACTCCTATTTCACCTAGATTTTTGAGCATGTTTAAACAATAAAATCAATATTGATATTTTAAATTAAAAGCTTTTCTCTAGCACTTCAAGAAGATGAAAATCCCAATAAAATGGAACCATTCAAGACTACAGTTTTTGTCTGTGGGCAGTTACAGCTAAGACAAATTTTACTTACATTAGCTGCACTTCCCAGTGCAGTGCACTTCCCAGCTATATTTTTGAATTTTCCAAATGACATACCAACATGTGTTTGGAGATACATATAGGTATGATTTTATAGTTAATCTCCTTTCTCAGAAAATGGTAAATGCTATGTTAGTGGTTCGAAATTCTAACAAGTATTGTTTATCAGCACAGCTGGACCTGTTGTTTGTAGTGACTAATGTTATCACCAGTCCATTTACACTAGATGTCTATGGTGTTATTATGCCATTTCATGCTGAGAAGTCACAATGAGGACGAAAATATAGATGCGTGATTCTTGAAGACTCCAGTAGTGAAGACCCCTAATCAGTTGTGATCATACTAGACTGGGTACATATTCAAAATACTTTGTGGAATTTTTCATCTGGGATTCAGTTTTGTGAGGGTCATTCCAAGTGGTTTTAATGGTTTCAGTCTTGACTTTTCCTTGACTAACAAAAATAAGTAATGCTTCAGCTATCAACACATAACAAACTGCAAAGATAGAGTATTTAAGCTATCATTCAATCTGCCTAATTTCAGCTTTCTACAAGATAAATTAATAACTCAGTATCTTCCCAGAGAATTTTTCTTAATGGAGAAAGAGAAGATGGGTCATGCCATAAACCTCCTGTAAGATATATATTTCAGAGAACATGTATCACTGTAGATACTTCTTTCTTTCCATTGACTATCACATAAATCTACATATGTATCTTAGGAGATGCCTAGCGTTATTGCACTGAGTGTAACACTTAGCAACATGGAAGAATATTTCAAGACTATTCTGTACATGCAAAAGTGTAGGATTTTTCACATAAGGGAAACTCAGGTACAATACTGTAGGACAGGGAAATTTGTGTAGATCCTTTTTTAACTTCTATGTAAATCTGGATATACCTGCATAGTCCACCTATCCATAATAGTCACCTGACTGTCTAATAGAAACCATTTCACAGAACCTGACTAGTACTTACACAGGGAAGCAGTAAAATCTGAGTAAATGCTAGCAATGATATTTCGCTGTTGACTCCTTCAAACATGTGTGATGAACTGCATTCTGCTGGACAGTAATCGTAATACTCCCACTATAGCTGAATATCTGGCTCTATGTCTTTTTTTGTTTGTTTGATTTTTGTTCCAGTGTAACAAAAACTGGCAAGTTAAGCATTTGCTTAATGAGTATCTCTGTAAGCATCTGGTAAAGACTGAAGCAATAAAATTCTGAAGATCAAGATCTTTCCATCTCTTGCAGCTTGCCCCTGGTTGTTACTTGCCCTGAGTGAAATATTTTCACGTTCAAGAGGTACATTGACTAACGTATAAAACTTCAGAGAAGAAGAATACTGTTATTCAGAAATGAAAGCAGTTTAAACTCTCCTTTAAGAATATTATATACTGTGATACTTACAATACTATTGCAAAAAATATCTTCAAACTAGAAAGTTTGCTGTGCTTTTCTAGTCAGATGTTTTGGTCAATTTTCATTTTATTCTCTCTGTTAATAGTTTAGTTAATTTACTTAATAGTTAATTTTCTTTATACTTCAGGTTTATTACTTTTCATATTTACTTGAACGTGAGGATGAACTTTTAAATTTGAACCTCTTTACTACTTCCTAAAAAAATCTGTTTTTAACTTTACCTTTAACTGTCACCTTTCTGTCTTTCATAAGCTGTATATCTCTTCCAAGCCAAGCTCTGCTGGGCAGGCATTGGACTTTCCTACATGAATGGATGGTAAGAAGCACATTGCTATTACTATTGCAGTGGTAAAAATTAAGTAGCAATAAGAAGAAAAATATTAATGACGGTGACGATTACAATAATGAAAGGACAGTTTTTTATTACAGAATGGTTATGTTGATATTTATATTTATATGTAATCTTACCATTGCTTTGAAAGCAAAAATAAGCATCAACTAAGTGGCAGCTACTCATTAACTTGACACTAACATAAAATTGTACTGACATAATGCAAGAATAAAAGGTATCTTGGGGCATACTGAAGCTGGATGAGAAGAAGGGGGGGTGTTAAATTACCCTGTGTCTCCCTGATTACAAATAGCCCTTGGTTGTGAAAACCTGGCAAAATTCAGAGCAAGAACGAGGGTTGCATTGCCATGCAATTTTCTACACCAAATAAGAATATTCAGAATTATGTACATAAAATGTATAGATCCTTTTGAAAGCTAGCTGTATTTTCAAGGGCCTAATCAAAATGGAATGGCAACTGAGCATGTATTTAAAAGATTCTCATCATTAACATACTGCTGAACATCAAAAGAGTTAATGGGCTTTAACTACAGGTTAGATTAATTCAGTATGAATTTGGCTGTCTTAAATTTAGGTGTCTTGTCAGTGAAGACAGAAGTCAGTGAAATGACCTAACAGGTATTAATTACATTTCTGTGGTCCCGTTTTAGTCATCAAGCTTAGGCTGGAATGAGTGGCTCGAAAGGAGCTATCTACCTCTCTGCAAATAGGTGACAAGTAAGAGGAATCCATCTAAAATTATTGATTTTTTTTTCCAAATAATCTTTGACATATTTTAGGTGGTCAGTTTTGGCCAATTCATACTGTCTGTTAGAACAAATATCACAAATTGTGTTGTCTAGAAACCCCCCAGTGTTTTCAAACCCCTTAAATTACAGAAAAAAAAAATTATATGGGTTATATTTTCATGTTTTCCTACAATGATTAGGAAGGAACATACTGTGAACTCATTAATGCTGTTAGGTAAAACAAAAGGCAGTCTTAACTAAATAGACTGCAAAATGTTAAGAAGCCAGTAGCTCTTCTTGTACTTCATATTATGCCTGAAGCTTTTAAGGTGGATTTGGCAACATTTGTTAATTAAATCTTTCACCCATGAACTGGTGAAGCTGGTGAAATCAAAGGTAAACTTTTAATTGTGCTGAGTAAGAGCAATTAATAATGATGTATCAAGGAAAATTGTAAATCAGCGGTAATTGGAATGACAGGCAGGACTTTGCTCCAACACTTCATTAAACTTCTATTTTTATGGGGATTTCTTCATTTCCACTGGAATGAACAAGTCAGTATGCATGACTTATTCTGCAATGAACTTTGATGAATTTTTCTAAGTACATTAAAATGAGCTGCATCTTCTGTTAATCCAAAGACCCCCCCTTCATACATATGGTGATAAACCCTCTGATGCACATACAAGACAGGATAATGGGCATGAAGGACAATCATATATGTACGTATATAAATATATATTTTTGCTTGTCAGTAATAACTCTGAGCTGCCTGCAGCATTCATAGTGCCTCTTAAAAGTCAGGTATTGTATTGAATTTAAAATTCTCTTATGCTGAGCAGGGAAGGAAAAAAAAAATCAAACACTTTCTGAATTGGGCCCAAATATCCAAGGTTAATTTTCTGAGAAAGCTGCAGCAGCTAGATAAGGCCATCCCCTGCAAATTAGTTTTGCCTGCCTGGATTACAGCTAAATTTATGCAGCTTGCCTTATCCTTTCAGAAGCGCCTCTGAAGTGTCGTAATTAACTGGCACACATAAAGTGAGCAAATTTTCTGCTTGGTGGCAGCCATTCCTCATTTCATCTCAGTTCTAACCCAAATGGAAAGGTAGTTTCTTATTTTTACCGTCAAAAAAGCCCACAACCCTCCAATATTTTACAAGAAGTCTTTGAAAACAAACATGAAACAGCTTCAGAACAGAGTTTTGGTTTTAAAGAGCACAAATACTGCTGAGGGAGCAAGGTGGTGACTTTGCATAATATTAANATTTATATTTATATCTATATAGATGTATACATATATATACATATTTAACTCACAGAATTTTACTGTTCACTAGAGAATTTCTGTCTCTTTTCTTTCTATTCACATCCACATCCAAACTGTAGGTTAGGAAGGAGTAGATGCATGTTTCTATTTTAACATAATAGCAGATATTTCCTGGTTGTCTCTGAATCATGACTAATTCCCGTGTCAAGAGCATATTTAATATTTTTTCATGTAATTTTCCTTCTTGATGATTAAAATATTTTAACATTGTCAAAAGAAAAAAATATATAATTTATATAAATGCCCACTGTCTATATTTGAAGTAAAATGTATAAACTTGGTGGAAACAGTGTAGACCGTGGAGAAAATTTAATCTTATTTGCTTTCCTTTTCTGTATAGATTTACAACAAACTTCTTGTTGTTGTTGTTGTTGTGGTCATGAAAATTTTCTACTGTTCTAATAATATTTTATGCTATCTTGCTCTATTTTTATGTATGTTTCCCGTTTGTCCCATTATTTACCCATTCATAAAGCCTGTCAAATATTTTGACAGCTTTCAATACATTTTTGTAATAAAATTTTAGGTATGTACTTTCTCCCCTTATCTCCCCCATCCTCTCCCAATTCTTGTGCTATGAAAACTTGTGGAAGTCAGTCAGAATGACTGTTTGCTGTGAATTCTGACGATAAATTGTAACAACTTTGCTGCAGTGCAGTATCCAACCGTGTTTGGAATTTTTTCCCCATGTTTCCATTTAGCAAAGTAATTTCTAGGTTTGCTATCAAATCTTCATGTTATCCATTCAGAGGGTTGCAGGCAGGGTATTCAGTATATTACAAACCATTGTGAGCTAAACTACCTCAATTTCAACTAGTCTAGCTTGGTGGAAAGCTGTATTTTTGCTTCCTGAAAATTGATATTAGAGCTCAGCTGGGAATTTTCTAAAATCTATTTTTACTCAGAACTTTCAGTTATGTCAAATATAAAGCTCTTACTCTGCCAGTAAATAGATCAACAAGTATGCTGCAACATGTTAGTTGTACAGAGCATACCCCATATAGTAAATCTCCCAACAATTGAGTAATGGCAGCAAGAATCAAAGGGCCAAATTCTGCTTTCAGCTACACTGGATTAAATCCAGAGCAAATCCACTGACTTGAGTGGAGTTATTTGGGATTTAAGTTAGTGTAATAGTTAAGCAGAATGTGTCTCTTCCTATTTAAACTATAATTCTAACAGCTACTTATGGCTGAGATTCCCGGGCAGTGAAATGACTGTCAATGGACTTGCAGAAGAAGAGAACATGACATGAGCTCATGGAATTTTTATTTGCTTAATCTTCAAGTGATAAAGATGAGCATTATTACTGTCCTGACCATAGTAAAATAACTTGCCTGTGAGGGCTGCACTATGGAGAAGACTGTTGTGAAAACAGGGGAAGCTAAAGAAATGCTAAAATACTATGCAGTTGGAAAGCTCTTTAAGAGCTGAACAAATCTGAAGGCAGTTGGGTTGAGCAGAATCTAAGACCTTGTCAGCAAATATGAATAGGAGCTTAATTATTAATAAGAATTTTACAGGGATTAATTGATCTTTCCAGGAAGTCCACCAGAAAACAATGAGAATTAATTTCTATATACTTCAGAATTAGAAACAATTAACTAGAGAACAAGTTATAGGAACCAAAGAAAACAGAGAGTGGAAAATCAGAGGTTCACCTGTGCTGGCATTTATCCCACATCCTTGATATCCCAGTAAATCAGCTGTCTGGAAGATCTCTCATTGCTATGAAAAAGCATTTCAAAATTTTTGAGTCACAGGTAGCATATAGCCCAAATCTTGTGCAAAGACAGGAGTTAAAGGAAGATACAGATTACGGTAGTCAAAAACTGTTTCTCTTCCCAGCATTGTTCTTGCAGGAGTCATCTGTAGTGGAGAACAGACAGTAATTTAAACCTCTGTCAGTCCTGTTTCTTCAGCTCAGATTACTGAGAAGCATCTTACTCACTAAATGCAACGATGATGATTGAACTTTAAAATCTAGACATCTGTCAGATGGCAAGTGGGCTCATTTTTATATGACACCAATGATTATTGTGTATATATTTACTAAAATTATTTATGATGATTTTGAGAAAAAGGTAAAGACATGCTGTCTTTTTTTTTTTGAGCATTTTTTTCTTTTCTGTTTTTCCTCATTGTCTCTTATTTACATTCTCTTCCCTTGTTTAAAAGCATTTTATCTCTCCTTTCTTTACTCTTGCCACTTTACGCCAACCTTTTATCTTATCTTCCAAGTGTGCATTTTTCTTCTTCTTCTCATAACTTTCATGTATCTCCTTATATTTCGTGATTACCAACACCGCTATTGTCACTACCATGAAGCCTCTTTTCATCATGCATAGATATGTATGGTAGACTGGAACGGGTATTTTCTCTTAACATGTTCATCAGCCAGATTTATGGGAAAGAGAGTACTTCTTTGTACTGTTTCACTTCAGAAAAATGATGAGTGGGAATGTTTGGACAATTTATGTTGTTGATAATCCATTACAGCAACACATCTTTCCTGCTAATGCATGTTTTCCCGGTTTAACAAAAAGCATGGAGAGAGGTACACTCAGAACATCTTTGCAGACAGATTCTTGCTATAATAAATAGGAAGATCTTAGAAGAGAGTGTGCCACCTATGCTTTCATAGCACCTTTCATTTCCCACTGCCACCGGTTATAAATACAGTGAAGACAAACCTGAAAAGCCTTTTAAAATAATCCTAAAGGAGTGTTACATTATCTGTGGGTTTTATGGAAATCTGTGGACATAGTTCATGGTTCAATATCCCCTACCTCTAATAGCAGTAACTCTGTTGTAGGAAATTGACTAATGCTTCATGAATGATCATATATTCATAGTTGTAAATATTCTTTTAAGTCTCTGTAGTATATAAGCCCTCTTCCGTGATCTTTTAGAAAACAACAGGACTAGTTCATAGCAATAAAGTTATTTTCTTACATCTGCATATTTTTAATGTAAACGCTACGTTTCAGATGTGTATGTTTCTTTTCTCAGACTTGTATGGACTATATGTAAGACTTGCTAAATGTTAAACTAAAAGGCTCTTGCATTTCTTTTCATGTTGATCACGTCAAATACCAAAATCCATAGGAAGCTCTCTTAGAAACATATGCTATATTTTATATAATATGATTATGTATGTACATAAAAATAGATTAAATAACAAGCATCTTTAAAAATACCTAAGTGAACAAATTGCTGTGATTTGTCAAGGTTTTTCACTGATTTTTTTTTTACAAATCTCAGCCATCCAGTTGCTTATATTGAATTCAAATTAAACCTTAAATGAAGAACTGATACATGTATAAAACTAATGAATAAAAATCCTGTTTACCAATTAGTTGAATCCAATTAAAGCTTAAGCTGATAATTGTATAAGCATCTGGTATGAAAAAGAAAAAAATGTGCTTAGAGCTGTTGTCTAACAGAATGTGTAGAAAGATATTTGCATTGGGAAATTGTTACTGTACTGAGACATTGAGTAAAATGCTAATTTCACTGTGGTAAATCCGTGATATTGAACTCAGGAGTAGCAATTGCCTGTTGTTGATACAGTGTTTTCCGACAAAAGAAAATCCACAACTCTAAGGGGAGAACCCGTGCTCAAGTATCAGCATGTGTACACCTGTTACTCACTAACAGGTCTTATGATGGGCATGCATGATTTTCAGAAAGTGCAATTCTATGCTAGCTATCCAGAAGACATTTCTTCAGAAAGACGGATCATATCTGAATAGTTTGATGTGTTATAGTGCAGTGCAAAATCTGTATTTCCTCAGTTATGACCCTTTTTCATTTCCAGAATTTGCTTTGGCAGCAGGAAAATTCTCTTCTATTTCCACATGGCATAGAGCCCAGGAAGTTAGTAGGCTTTTCATGGAGCAAAGTTCATAAGTGATAGTTTATAGATGCAGGGTATAAACTCCAACTTGCTGAATTTTGGACTGATTTTGAGGGCTTTTCTGAATTATACAAAATTAACTCACAAAGGCACATGATAGTTTTGGTGCTCCACAATATATTTCACGCAACAATAAATGGCCTCTACGTTGACTTTCAGCGGAATATTTAATTTAGTAAAATTTATTTATTTATTTATTTAAAAATCCCAGTAATAGAATTATTATGGTAGCATTAAGGTAAAACAGAGAAGCAAAGTAGTAAGTGCAATTATTCCCTATCTGCTGCATCCTCTGTTAATTGAGGGGTGATTGAGACTAAAATGAAATGCATTTTGTTACATCTGCACCATAATCACAGAGCTTCTCCTTTAATTTAAATACTGAATGAAATAACTGCCTGCGAAATGTTACTCTGAATTATTGCTATTTCTCTGTAACAGAGTTCAGACAGTCATGGCTTCATTAGTGAAGTGGAATGATGTCACTTTATTGAATGCATAATATTAATACCAATAAAAAGAAAACCTGAGTGAATGAATGTATGCCACTATTGCTATTAGTTCTTTTTCCTCTGTGAGTAGTCTCATTTCTATTACCTAGATTCCTGGACTGGGCTGTAGGACTATGAATGAGGCATTGTAGAAAAGCTTTTTGCCCAATTTGATGGAAAGGTAAGGACAACAGAATGCTGGTGCATTTTGCAGGTACAAAGAAGATGACAGTTCTTAGAATTCATGGCAGGAAAACAAGACTCCATTAGTCCTATGAAGGCTTTTCTTTTCCTTACTTCTCCCCATCATGGAGTGAAGGATTTGCTTTGCCCCACTAATTTAAGGGTTATATCTAGTTAAGAGTTGATCTGAAGCAGGAATTGTTGGAAGCCTCTGACTTGCAGTAGCTAAATTTGGTGTATACCAAATCAGAAAAGCAGTCCTCCATCTCCAGTGAAGGGCAGAGGGGTGCTTGCTGTAGATAAACTGTGGTGTTGATCAGGCAGAAAGTCCAACCTTCTGCCAGGTCCGACCCTCTGCCTGAAGGTGTCAGTAGTGCATCAGTTCCTCATTTTATTCTTCCCTTGTTCCCATTCTTGTGGGGACTTTAGCTTTCTTTATTACATTTCTCTTATCTCCTTCATCTTTTCAGCACATACAGGCTTTTTGCATGTTAGATGCATGCTCTTTGTTCTCTGCTAAAACCAGTCCTATTCAGTTCTTGGTGCTGCATTGCTTTAGTAACCTGTACTTAACCTTTTTGGATCTGTGCTTATAACCCCCAGGCATTGTCCTGTTCTTATAGAATCGTAGAATCATTTAGGCTGGAAAAAACCTCCAAGATCATCAAGTCCACCTAGCACTGCCAAGTCTACCACTAAACCGTGTCCCTAAGCACCACATCTGCAAGTCTTTTGAAGACCTCCAGGGAGGGTGACTCAACTACTTCCCTGGGCAGCCTGTTCCAATACCTCACAACCCTTTCAGTGAAGAAATATTTCCTAATATCCAACCTAAACCTTCCCTGGCGCAACTTAAGCCCGTTTGCTCTTGACTTATCACTTGGTGCTTGGGAGAAGAGGCTGATCCCCACCTCGCTACACCCTCCTTTAAGGTAATTGTAGAGAGTGATAAGGTTGCCCCTGAGCCCCCTTTTCTCCAGGGTAAACAACCCCAGCTCCCTCAGCCTCTCCTCGTAAGACTTGTTCTCCAGANCACACTGCTGGCTCATATTCAGCTGACTATCAACCAACACTCCCAGGTCCTTCTCTGCCAGGCAGCTTTCCAGCCACTCATCCCCCATCCTGTAGCATTGCTTGGGGTTGTTGTGCCCCAAGTGCAGGACCCGGCACTTGGCCTTGTTGAACTTCATACAGTTGGCCTCAGCCCATTGGTCCAGCCTATCCAGATCCCTCTGTAGAGCCTTCCTACCTTCGACCAGATCAGCAGTCCTGCCCAACTTGGTGTTGTCTGCAAACTTGCTGAGAGTGCACTCGATCCCCTCATCCAGGTCATTGATAAAGATATTGAAGAGAACTGGCCCTAATACTGAGCCCTGGGGGACACCACTAGTGACCGGCCTCCAACTGGATTTAACTCCATTCACCACCACTCTTTGGGCCCGGCCACCCAGCCAGTTTCTAACCCAATGAAGCATACGCCAGTCCAAGCCATGAGCAGCCAGTTTCTCCAGGAGAATGCTGTGGGAAACAGTGTCAAAAGCCTTACTGAAGCCTAGGTAGACAACATCCATCAGATTAGTTAAACAGGACCTGCCTTTCATAAACCCATGCTGACTGGGCCTGATCACCTGGTTGCCCTCCAAGTGCCGTGTCGCAGCACTCAAGATAATCTGCTCCATGAGCTTGCCTGGCACAGAAGTCAGACTGATAGGCCTGTAGTTTCCTGGATCCTCCTTCTGGCCCTTCTTGTAGATGGACGTCACATTTGCCAGTCGCCAGTCAACTAGGACCTCCCTTGGTAGCCAGGACTGTCGATAAATGATGGAAAGCGGCTTGATCAGCACTTGCCAGCTCCCTCAGTACCCCCGGGTGGCCTCATAGACTTGCGTACGTCTAAGCGGTTTAGCAGGTCGCTAACCATTTCCTCGTGGATTATGAGGGCTTCATCCTACTCCCCATCCCTATCTACCAGCTCAGGGGGCTGGGTACCCAGAGAACAACTGGTCTTGCTGCTAAAGACTGAGGCAGGTCCTCTGCTATGGTGTTGTTCTTTATTTTGGGGGCACCTGCTACTAAGGGAACTGATGACAGCATGGCTACCTAACAAAAGGTTGCTAGTCTCGAGGAAATTCTATACAGAGTCATGCTCAGGACTATCTACTTAAGGCCTTATTTTATTATTTAGGCATTGTAATTTGGAGGAAGATTTCACTTTCACTAAGTATAAGCCCATGTTCTAATCCATTAGATAATCAGGTATCATGTAAAAGTGTGTTTTGTTGTTGTTGTTGTTGTTGTTATTTTTTAAGAACAAAAGTTAAAACAGTATGCTAGGACTTGGGGGATTTGTGTTTGGTTCCTAGGTCCTGGGCAAATCATTTAAAAATCTGGTATGCCTTGGTTGCCTGTTTATTTATTCACTGTACTTTTACGTATTTTTTTACTGTTGCATTTCAAGGTTTTTGAGACAGTCATTGTCACATACTATGGTAGTACAATATGAGACCTAGATATTATAAGGTAACAGTAACAATAAATATTCATCAATTAAATATAAAGAGATAACTCTTTGACTTAGATGTAGACTAAGAGTCTTTTGTTTCACTAATATATATGAAGTACTGAAGTAGATCTTCCTCTAAAATAATTTTATTTCAACAAATGAGTCTCAGATACTTTTCTGAAATGCTCATGAGAGACCAATATTTAGGTATATATCCCTCACACATTATGACAGAAAAGATTATCAGAGACAGAAAGTAGAAATAAACATGGAAAAGAAAAAGAAAAAAAAAAAACATGGTCAACAGCACTTCCCTTTTGTACTAGCAGAAGACATATATACTTGGTATGCTATTGGAATGAAGATACATTAAGCAAAATGCTATTGCCATAGATATCAATGACGAAACACTCATTTCTCTCCTAGACTCAAACTTTTTCTCATCATTTGGCAATGCTCAATGAAAACAGTAGGGATTGAGAAACTTTCACTGGAGTTTCTTTTGCATTATGTTTTTGAAAGTAAGATGAGAGGTTGATGATACAGAGAAGCCTTAGCAATTCTCTGTTGTATATAATTCAGTCTGATAAATAACTTGAGCCAGCAATGTTAATACAGATAGTTTTGATTGTGTCATTTCAATATTAGGTATCAAAATATTTGATTATATGACAGAAATATTTAATAAAGCAAAAGGCTTAAGAATGTTCCGTTTGAATATGACACATGCAAGTATGTTATCAGTGGAGAGTAAATAAATTTCTTGGGTGACTGCCATGCAGATAAACTATTTATTCCCTTCTACCTGCTTTTCTAAGAACACAGCTTTTGTTGTGTCTGTGCATTCATACGTACAAAAACTTATGTCATTCTAAAGTTATTCCACATCTTTAGCCTAGAAGGAGAGAGGGCAGAGAAGGCCCAGTTCTTAGATAGAAAGACTGTTGTTATCTACCTGTGGGAAAACATCCACAAACAAAACAGGATTTCATGGCAGCAGGGGTTCTCTTGTCATATATTGGCACCCTAAATTGCTCCTGCAATGGTCAGGAATTTAGAACAGCTCCCCACCATTCCTTCCTTGAGAGGTGTCCTGGTTTGGTTGGGATAGAGTGAATTTTCTTCTTAGTAGATCATACGGTGCTATGTTTTGGATTTGTAATGAAAATAGTGCTGATAACACACTGATGTTTTAGTTGCTGAGCAGTGCTTACACAGAGTCAAGGACATTTCTGTTTCTCAAGCTGCCCTGCCAGCAAGGAGGCTGGGGGTGCACAAGAACCCGGGAGGGAACACAGCCAGGACAGGTGACCCGAACTGGCCAGAGGAATGTACCATACATACCATATGGCGTCATGCTCAGCAATAAAAGCTGCGGGATTTGGCCGGGGGGTGGGGGGGGACTACTGTTGTTTGGGTGCTGGCTGTGCATCAGTTGGTGATGTGCATCAGACTGGTGGTGAGCAATTACATTACATCCTTTCCTTTCCTTGCCTTTCCTTGCCTTGCCTTGCCTTGCCTCGCCTCGCCTCGCCTCACCTCGCCTTCTTAACTGTCTTTATCTCAACCCATGAGTTTTCTAACTTTTGCCCTTCTGATTCTCTTCCACCCCCTCCAGACAGAAGGGAAGGAAGGCGAGTAAAATTGCGGCTGTGTGGAGCTTAGCTGTTTACCAGGGTTAAACCACAACAAGAGGGAATGCAAAAGAGCCTAAAATGTCTTGAAATTTTAATTGTAAGGAGATACTTATATGTGAGCTAGCAGCTAAACTACAGATGTGGTTAGTCAGGAGAAATCAGTACTTGTAGAGCACCGTTCATTTGACATATTTTAGATGTCCAAAAGAGGATTAATTACACTATTAACCATTTATAGAAACTATAAAATGATTCAGATGCAGACATCTGTACGGTAAATGTCTAAATTTAGATGAATCCTACTAAAGATTAAGCACTTAAACCCTACTAGAGATGACCTTAAATTTTATACTTGTTTTTCTAGTATGTTCTCTAGAATTAATGTCCATGGCTAACCCTATAGCTACATAAGTACTACAGTACTACTGAATAATTTCTGGCTGCCTAAATCCACTAGAACTTCCCACATTTTTAAAAGTCATTAAAAATGCACACCAACAGTTTTTTTTAACAAGTACATTTCTCAAACAAAAAAATCATTGAAAGAAAAATCATTGAAAGATCAAAAAAAATCAAAGAAAAAAATCAAAGAAAAAAAATCAAAGAAATCAAAGAAAAATCAAAGAAAATCATTGGAAGAGCACTGTGGAGCCACAGAATAATTATTTTTGATTTGGTGGATTTTTTCTTTAAATTGAAGAACAAAAAGCTGTGGTAGCTTACCTTTTGCTAATTAATAATCGTGCAGTTCACAATGAAGGTCCTTGATGGCACAGTGAATGCATATATACACTTTAAAACAAATATTTGGGCAGAGGCAAGATGAAGCACTAAACATAATTAAACAAACTGAGATTATCCACTCTTCTTTTACTGTACAGAAGACAAATGACCTTCTAAACCAAAGACCTGGACCATTAGCTATCAAGTAAAAAAAAGGAGCTTGCCTTTTATAATTAAGCTACAGTGTCACAATCCATTGAGGGCAAAGATACATTTGTACACTTACTATGAAGCCAAACAGTAATTAGAAGTGTGGAAACCATGAGAAAAGGGGAAAGTGTTTGCACAATAATTAGAAATATTTCTTTTCCACTTTCCTGTCTCAATAATTCAATCTACTCAATCCATAGTTAAATAAAAGCATTGCACATTTTAAGGGGGCCTGGTTTTTAAGGGAGCCTGGCTTTTTTTTTTTTTTAAACGCCTATCTCACTTTTTTTTTTTTTTTTTTTTTTAAACCCTTTTTCTTTTTTTTTTTTTTTTTTTTTTTTGCTTTATCTCTGATTTTTCTTTTCTACAGAAGCCATTAAATGAGAGTCTGAGTTCCAGCTAGCTTAAATGGGACAGTAGAAGTTTTCAAAGTACTTTTATAGCCACTTCAGGTCAAGATGAAAAACAAGCCAGCAATTTTGTATGTCCAGGGTTGTAACAGCTCTTTTACATTTCCCTGATCTATATTTTTATCTCACACTGGGAAAGAAGTATCAGAAGAGGTTTTCAAGGTAATGAATAGGAATTAGGAGTTATATGTCTCTCTGTCCTTTGTGCTTTGGAAAATATCTCCTCCAGTGTATTTGAGGCTTGATCTAGCTTCCACTGAGAGCAGTGAGAGTCTTATATTGATGTTTAGGGAGAGCTGGATCAGGCCCTTGTTACATTAGATAAATCCTGACTAGACCAATATGTGTATGAACTGGCAGTGATCACCTGAAGATGAAATGCTAGCTTTAAAAACCACTGTGCTGTCTCTTCTGTGGCAGAAAGGAAAAAAAGAAAAAAAAAGTGCTTATGTATGGGGGAGAGATGAGGTGCTGCTGGCAGTTCTGATCCTGTACAATTAGACTTTTGATCATCACTCCACCAGTCAAGCAAAGATATAAAATCATAGTTAGTGTGTTTCTGCACATAATGAGATAAGTAGAAGTTTTTAGTTAGCCATTCAGAGCAGACATTTCTACTGACCTCCTGCAGGAAATAGGTTCTTGATGCAATCTCCTATTGATTGAACTGCCAGACATTAACTGATGGCCAGCCTTTGAAGGATACTGTTTTAAGAAACCTTGTGATGCTGTTTCACAATTCCTTGTCATATGCTTAGACCTGAGATATCATGAAGGAGAAAAAATGATGGAACTGAAATAGTATCATACATGTTTCACTTTCTTATTAGGACCAAAATGAAACAAGTGGGATCAAGATGCTTACATAGGACTTTGTTTTTAGAACAGGGGGAATACTGCCTACATATTAGGACAAGGCGACATTTATTGTACATTGATCTGCATCTAATCTGCGCTGTCTGTGGAGCAGGCTGGCCAAATGCCAGCTCTTATCTCTGGGTATTGACATTTTCCATCGTAAGGACCAAGCAAAGTTTTAAAGGTTCTGTATTGAAAGTATAAGACATCGTAGGGAAGGCTCTTAATAAGAGTTCAAAAAACTAGGAAGTAGAAAAAATAAATAGTGTGAAGGCAAAATATATCAAAGGATTTCAAAGTATGCATGTCAAAATATACACGTCCCAAAATATATATGTGCACACTTCTACTGACATTAATGAAAATACATCAGTGGAAATTATTCTGGATCTTGGTTGGAAACTGCATACACATATACATCACAGTACCTAATGCTTAGTGTCAAAGGAGGAGAAACTCTGCCCAATTTTTAATGGAAATGGGACTAGATTAGAATTCAGAGATATTAAAGCTTTGAAGGGCAACTTTTCGGAAGTGGAGTTTTACCAGAGGAACAGTGCATAAGAAATAAAATATCATTCCTTTTCCACTGCGATTTAATACAGAAATTTGTAGTAATTCTCTAAATGTGTTTAAATTTGCTAAATACTTTTAATTTATTAAAGGAGTTTAAATTTCTGAGACATAAAACCCTGCCAAAATCTAAGTGCAATTAGCATGGCAGTGAAAGTTATAGAGGATGAAAG
Organism: Anseranas semipalmata; assembly: GCA_013399115.1. Taxonomy (NCBI): domain Eukaryota; kingdom Metazoa; phylum Chordata; class Aves; order Anseriformes; family Anseranatidae; genus Anseranas; species Anseranas semipalmata. The sequence goes on from VXAA01003152.1 coordinate 448,623, forward strand.
CAGAACACAAACCTTACTCTTAAATTGAATTATACCCCTTACAAGCATTTAAAATTGGTCAAAAACTACAAGGAAATCCCCCTAGCTCATGAATGCTGGGCTTTAAAAAAGAATGAAAAGAATGCTGTTGGTTTTTTTTTTTTTTTTTTTTTTTCTCTTTTTTTCTCAGGCTGGTGTT
>VXAA01003152.1:448805-473605 GCA_013399115.1 Anseranas semipalmata
AAAAGAATTCTTTTGGTTTTTTTTTTTTTTTTTTGCTTCACTCTGATTCTCAGGCTGATGTCTTTTATTACCTGAAAGTATTTAGAGTCCCATTAATGTAATAGTGATTTTTCTCAACTTTGTTATTCTTGAAAAATTTCATAAATTGCAGCTTTTTAGTTATATTCATTCATTCATTCATTCATTCATTCATTCATTCAAAAAAATCCCATAATGCCATTGCATTGGAATTCATTATCCTTCTGCATAATATCAACCAAGAAAAGTAAGAAGTGAGTGTTGACCCGTACATTAACAGTTATTTAGACAAATGGGATCTAGGAACCACTGTATCTGAAAGAAAAAAAAATACAGTAAAAATAAATGATGAATACATTGGAAGAATATTATTAAACAGTTTGTAGCTGATTTCTAACCTAGAAAGAGTCCTGATCCCGCAGCTTGTTCAATACAGATAGATATTATGCCCATATGGAACAGCTTGCAGAATCAGTTTAAATCTCTAAGACATATGATATACTTAACATTTGGAGCAGACAGCTCTAATTTTGGTATAGGCCAGAATGAGAAACAAACCATGGTATCATTTTATGCAAGGTGATGATACTGAGAACCACCATGTTATGGTTTGATTTATAGCTTAAAAATGAGGACATTAATAGAAACACTAACAGTTAAGAAGTATCAGGAAAGGGTAATTTGTCCTATCCTAGGATATGCAGTTTCATTTTATGGAAGCAGTACTTCTGCATTCTGTATTTTGCAAGGAGGTATTTAGTGATTGTGCACCATCAGCTATCATCATCATGGTCATATTTGCTTGTACAACAGGGAAACATAATTTCAAGCTGTTTCTAGCTAGTTTCTAGCTTGTCTTGTTTCACAGCTTTCCTTTCAATGTAAACATGTGGTTCTATCAGTGAGTTTGGTATCATGATGAGGCAGCCCCAACTGTGAATTATGCACTGTGTAACACGGAGTAGTATTTTGTGGGTGGAACACAGGCTGCTACAGGGACAAGCAAGACCAGTGGAGTGTGACTTTGCTGATGGACAGACTATCCCACATCTTTACAGTTTGCATTAATGAAGGAGATTGTTAGAAAAAAAGGATAATGTAGCATCTGTTGGGTATCTTAGATTTCTGAAATAATTGAGGTTTGGAGTGAAGGTGAGCATTTGTCTCAAATGATGAGGGGCCCAGTGGAGCTTGTTGCTGATCCCACCAGCCAGTGGCCTGACTAATTTCTGCTGAGTATTTATTAATTATTCATCATTTGGTTTAAATTCCATTCTTTGCACAAAATCTCAGACAGTGCCATAAAATATAATCCTGTAGACTACATCTGAAAGCTATCCAGTGCCCTCTGTGGCATGCAAATTCTACAGCCATTTACTTCCTACTATGCAAGCACTGAAAGTATGACAGAGCCATCTGGAGTGCTGAATCTCTTAAGAAAAGATGAGCAATTTAAAAAAAAAATCCACCAACAACATGAAATAAGAACTTTAGTATCAACTTTCCCCCATTAGCTCAAAACAATGTGTCAGTCAAGAGGCATGAAAGGATTCAGAAGAAGACAACCCGTTGGCATTGTCATATTCCTCATCTGCTGTGCAAGTAACACTCAGTATCAACTTCATTTCATAACAGTTAAATGGCATTTGTCACTGTTAGATGTGACAGTCTTCTGTTCTGCTCCTCTGCCTTTTTGAACTGTGAGTTCATTTGCTAGTACATGTCAGTGAATCAATTATTTTATGACTCCATTTTATATTTCCTTTTTTTATTACATTACAAGCAGTGGGAAGGGAAAAGGAAAGCTGCTCCATAAATCAGCTTGGATAACCAACAGTTAGAGTGCTACAGCATACCTGCAGTGATCGTATCCTTGAACCAGAGGCAGAAGAGAAATGTGCTGTGAATTAAAAATAAACAAACCAAATGAAAAGAAGCACTACCCAAAAACAGTGGAATTTATTTAGAGATGTAGGAAATATTGTTGTTTACAACAGCCATTTAATTACTAATTGACGTACAAGACAGAACCTGCTCCGCTCCCACCCTTTCATGCTGAATATGATTCACAGAACTTTTAGTGCTGTATTTCTACAAAGTCAAGTATTTTTTTTTCTTGTTTTTCCTCCAGTGATAAACAGAACAGTAGGATTTTTAGAATCTCTGTATATTCTTTTCTCAACACTTCAGAAATGACACAATTGGCTGGGAGAAATATGTTTAGTTTCAGGTGAGAGAATCTTACGGTACAGAAATGGGCAGGATACTTTTGCTAACCTGTTCTGTTTTCAAGTGTTATGAAAATTGCTGGGGAATGCTAAGTGAGTCACTGTAGCAGGTGTCATGAAAGATCTGGGGAGTAAGAAAACGTGTCACCTGCAATGTAGAATTCTTAAGATGAAACCCAACAGGCTGCCAAGTATAAGGAAAAGCCTTGGCTGTTGTATTCTGTTCAGCTTCTTTGCTTCTAGGCTTTAGTCTGTACCTACAGATTTTGTTTGGAAATGGTGATGCTTCTTAGGAAAAACAAAATGCCCTTAACATGCTACAAGCATGTAATATGCCTTACCTGCTGTTATGAAGACCATTGAGTTCAGGTGGGTCAAGACAAGCAATCAAATTCCTTTCATAATTTTGAGGATGAAAAATTCCAAATAGTTCACAAATAAAAATGTCAGCTGAATTACTCTGGCCTTATATCAATATAATAATAACTATGACCAAATGAATGTATATAAAATATACAAGATATCCAAAAGAACAAAAATGTTTGTTTAAATAAGGTACCAAACTCAGCCTTTTATAATACTTTATTCTACTAATATCCATAGGAACACATTGTCCTAGAATATTTCTGTTGCACAATTTTTGGCAAGTATATCTGTAGAAATACACATTAACAGAATATGTGATGGCGAACAATATGCTCACTGAATCAAGAAAACAGTCATCTAGGAATGGAGAAGCTCTCTCTGTGAAATGAAAAGAGCTTTACACTGCCATCTTCCTGTACTGACAGATTGCCTAAAAGAGAGGAATTACTAATTTTTATTTTTAACTTGAGAATATGTAGTAATATATCTGGGTAGGCTCAGGACTGTGCTGTGTCATTTAATTACTCTGACTAGGGTGATGTAAGTTTCCCATTTCTGAAACAATTTAGTAACTGCTTGTTTTACTATGCCTCATTGTGCTGTGCTACGTACACATGCTGTATGCAGTCTCCATTGTGATCTCCATCCTTTCTCAAAAGATGCAACTGTTTGCTGGCATCTTCTACACAGTTCTGCCACTAAGTATTCAAAGTAAGAAATTTGCTCCATAATGCTTTTTCTTGGAAGCATAGGTAAAGCATGAGAAAATGCATTTGTGTGTGACAGTAAACTACACCAGCAGTCCTTGAAGCCAAAACTAATTTTTTAACGTTTTTTTTTTTCCATCACTCATTCATGAAGTAAAATGACCACAGAGACTTCATACTTATTATTTCTTCCCTACCTAAGAATACTGCAGGATGAGAGTCTCCCTAAGCTGCTTCTTTCTTCTGCACAGTAGCATTTGTTCACTTTCTTTGCCTTCTCATGAGGTGAAACAAAACCCAGCTCCCTTGGCCCTATATACCTTTGTGCTCCAGCCCTCCCACCATCCTAATGAGTGTCCACTGACTCTCTCCCAGTTGTTGACATTACATTTCTACTGATAAGGCCCCAAACTGGATACAAGACGTGATCTCCTGAGGGCCTAATAGAGGGCAGTAATCACTTCCTTCAAACTGTTGATTATGCTCTTACTAATTAATGCAGCCCTATATTAAGTTAGCCGTCATTGTATCAACAGCACAGTGTGACTTGTGACTTTGAAAGGATGTTCAGAGCCAGGTGGCTTTACCAGGTGGTTTACCAGATGGCACGACTTGGGGCAGGAGTGAGCCATTATGGTTACCGCATGTTGGTTAAAAGAAGCAGAGCCAAGGGGCCAAAGGAACAGAGATATCACCCTTAGTAATTAAGAGAAGTTTGAAAATCAGTTCATTCAGAGGTACCTAAGAGCACCTAATAAGATACCTCCTGCCCTTGCCGTGACCTCTGTGAGCTCCAGGCAGAACTACAGTACTTGCAAGAAGAAGCCATTTTAATGAGAAACTATTTAAAAGGCTGCAGCAGTAAACTCTTTTGAGAACATCAGATAGTACTGATGTCTTGCACAGAATAGAAGTGAAGCATTAGAGGAGGAGTGCAGGAGGAACTGCAGTTTAACATCCAGTTCTTATAAAAAAAGATTACAATGCAAAAACAGTGACACACTGTGAATCCTTTAAATTGAATTCATAAAATTAAATTAATTTTTAATTCTTCTAGACAGACACAATATATTCTCAGAAAACACAGAAAATCAGCAAAACATCCACAACTGATAAGATGTTTTACACTTGTATTTTAAAAAGGAAATTAGTATGTTAAAAGCAGCTCTTTGTGAGACTTTGCTGTCAAAACTGGACAGTCAGCAGCATGTTGATCCTGTGATATTGTGTGTAATTGGTAGATTGCTAACTAATCAATTTTATAAGGATTAACATTCATAAATTGTAGGTGAGTAGATTATGCCTAATACAAACTTAATCAAGAGCTATTCATCCAAGCACCTCTGGCTTTAGGGTATTCAAGACTTATAGTTCAAGACCTTCTGTCCTTAAAGGCACAGGAACAGCATCCAGTTGCTCCCCAAGGGAAAGTAATTTGGGAGCCAAGAGTGACTCTGAGGCAGGTAAGGGCAGAGACCTGACAAGAGCACAATCCCAATTGCACCCAAGTGAAGTGAACAGGGCAGGCCTGAGAATGGAAGCCACAGTGAGCTGAGAGTCCAGGAAGGGCAGGCAAAGCCCCAGATTGGAGGCAGTGCATCCTGACAGCACGTGTCTATGAATGAATGCCACTGAAAAAAATCTACAGCCACATAATCTCCAGGAGTTTTTAGGAGACACTCTGTGTCGTAGAACTTGGAACATGAACAAATTAGCTGTGTTGAAGGACAAAAAGAGCTAAGAAGTTGCTGGAGCTGGAACTCTGGAAGAAGGATAGGAGAGTTCAGGTAAATCACAGAAATCATTGTTTTTACTGGAAGGGTATGTACTGACCTAGATAATTCTCAAATGTAAAATGCAGGAGAAAGAGAAGGCTTAAATATGTATATGAATTTTATTTTAAAATAAATTTGCTTGCACTGAACATTTCTGGAAGTAGGTGGATTAAGGTGTTTGTCCTGTAAGGTACTGAATATCCTTAACTTCTGACACTATGGCATGAGGCTGTTTTCTACAACATAGAAATGTCCAGCCTCCTCAGTGCTGTAGTCCCACAACAACCTTTTCTCAATTATTACCAATTAAAAACAAGGTGAATTCTTTTCCTCCTTCCAATTCAGGAAATAAATTGAGCTCACGAAGTGCAGAACAAGCACCTTGTTTTCTCCTTGCAATCTGGTTTATTCAGATACTTAAAAATGAAACCTATTCCACACACAATCAAACTGCAAACTGCATTTCACTTGTGTCACTTTGTCGATTCTTTCATTCTAATCTCAGCCAAATGGACTCCAAGATTTATACAGTATATGGACACACAGAAGTAAACAAACATAATGCTGATAAGGTGTGCTCTCTGACTTGCATTGTCTGTCAGGCAATTGAATGAGATAAGAACCTGTTCTGCTGTTACACAGGCACAGAAATGTTATGTACCCCTTAGTGCAGAACTAGATCCCACCATGTGGGGAAGAAGAACCTACCCTCATACAAATCCCATGTATCTATGATCTGCCAGTCTGAGAAGATAGACTGTCAGAAGAAAAAAAAAAAAAACACACACAAATGTTTGCAGCATAGGTAGTAGGACAGTTTTAGAGAAAGCAGACTTAAAAAGAAACATGAAATACCATTTTGCGTATAACTTTGCCTCACATCAGGTTCAACTCTCCCTAATCCATAAATCCATGTACTTTACAGCCTGGTAAAAAGCCAGGGGATATTGCTTTCAAACATGGTACTTGGTACCACAGCTGTTGGAACTTGGCAAAAAAGTCTGCTAGTACAACTGCAAAATGATATGTGGGGAAGGTGTTTGGCATTATAAAAATTCATCAGCATCTACATCTAGTCTCATTAGCTGTCTCCAGATCTGTTAAAGAACCTGAATGTCATGAACACAAACAATTTGCATAAGAAATGTCCAAGCCATGAATTGGAAATAAGATTAAAAGAAGAAACAGCTGTGTGTAATTGTCCATCCCCTGTGGAGATTAATATCACACATTACAAGAAAAATCAGATTTGGAAATGAGGTTAACAGAAGAATTAACCAGAAGAGGGAGTGAGCAATACCTCCTACATAGTTCCTTGTTCATAGCCACGTCTTTACTGTCGTTCAGAGGCTACTCTGTCTTGAAAAATCATCCTCGAGAGGGTTGCAGGATTTGTTACCTTGCTACATTTAACACATTTACTAACGACAACAAATTGATTTTTATTTATCTGGCAAAGCAAACCTTGGTCTTTCCCCCCTAATATTTAATCCTCTTCAGCAGTGTAAATAATGAGAAAGACACTTGCAGATCTGATTAACCTGCAAGTTCCTTTTTAAGCAATGAGCGATCAATACAAGTACCAACTCTGTTAAATAACCCTTATCACTTGAGCCTATGGCTGCAAGAACATAAGTATATGTTTTTTTTTTTTTTTACAATAATGATTAAACTGTAGTATAGCTCTAAAAAAAAGTTAAAAAAAAAAGAAACAAAACAAAAAAAAAATCCAGCCTCTGTAGTCTGCAAGAATTCTTTATTAGTCCAACCATGCATGAGGTGAGAACTTTTCCCTTCCTGACAGCCCAAGGGACTTGTTTTGCTGTTACCATTGCACTCATAACGTAAATCTCCTTTTTAGAAGTACATCTATGGAATCTAGTGTTCTTACAGAGTGCTGAAATGCCAGCTTCCATCAGATGAAAGTCTTCTAATTATCTGCAGAATAGGGGAAGAAAGCATGCCATGTTGACCTATCAATGTTTTAAACCCAATCTGAAAAGCAGTCTTTCTAGATCATAAGAGTAACTCAGTTTCCAAGCTAGTAGTTCCTTAAATGGAACTACTGGTAAAGACCTTTATATCACTGTCAAACCTTGAAACTCTTGTGAATTCTTAAATATCAAAGTTTTACCTGTAAATATTATAATAGCAGCACATCAATGGACTATCTGTGGACTTCTTAGCATAGCATTGCAAATCAGAGTGGGACAAACAGTCCTAACCTTTTAAACGTTGTTTTCTCTAATGAATTTGGAAAACAGAGTAGGTGAACCGGATAGATAGATACTTTCAGATTTGTAAATGGCCACAAAGCTTACAATTTTGGGCTATTCTGGAATACACTTTACTGTTCCGTTCTCATCTGAAATTAGATATCCAGGAGTTGAAGATTAGGTTCCCATAACAACTCCATTTTCCTGTGGAAGCGTTATTCAGATGTGAATCCCTATAGAGGCTTCAATAAAGAGAGTTACCTCCTTGTGATATGGAGCAGTGATGGTTTGGGCATACTGTCTATATGCCTTTTGACCTGCTCATGTTCAGTAAATATGATGTGTCAGCTGTGTAGCACAGATTCACAGTATAATTGGTTGGACATACTTGGAAATAGACTTATTGTATTTACTTGTTTGAGATTTCCAGATTCATGACAGCCTGGGCTGCTGGACATCTGGGAACTGATAGTTTTATGTCTTGTGTTGAAAAGGCTGGTAAATTTGTGTCACATGTCATGGCAGATGATACCTTACTAGGAAACAGGTCCTTGAGCTCCAGAAGAAAGCCATCATTAGACAGAGTGACTGTGCAGAAGTTGCTGCACTATCTCCTAGCTTGCAAAGACAGCAGCTGTCTTGTGTCCCTGATAACTCAATTTAATGGTGAGGGGTTCTGTACTATTCATAGCACAAGGATGATATCCTTTGTTCTCCTAAAACTACTGTTTGACCTGTCTTACAAAACAAAACTGTAAATGGGTTATACAGTGCAGCTAGATGACAAATACTCAAAACTGATGAAACAAAATATTTCCCTGCTCACCCCCATGAAGGATATTTAATTTATGCTACTAGCATACTAGCATACTAGTAGGTATGATTAAGATTGACACACTATTGTGATTTTTAGGGAGTATCAGGACTTTATACAAGGCCCCAGAATCCACACTTCTTGACGATGTAATCAGGAGATCATGCTATGCTTTGCACATACAGAATAGTTTAATTCTGTAGAATAAACATCTTTACCATGTAAACAAATAAAAGGCCAAATATGTCATGTCTGGCCTGATAATTCTATGTCATGTGGGCTCATCTTTGTTCAGTTATCTGTCCACTTCCCATATACATGAGTACAAGCCTGGAAGCCTTCTAAATGCGTAACTCTTCAGATCAGGGTTGGGAATTACAAAGGTGAAGACAGCAGGTAGGCAAACATCCTCTGTCAACCTTCTCTCTCTTTCATTTAGCTCAGTTCTTTTTCCTCCTGCCCCTTTCAACTGCATCATATTGATTTCTATCCTTTAAAAATCTTCACGCTTTGGGATCTGAATCAGTCATTGACTATTTGCAGTTTGAGAAAACTGTCTTTGATTGCTGTGCAGAGAACATTGAGCCTTATCCAGCTTTTCTGAAGAAATGGTTTAAAGATGACATAAAAATCTGCTTTTTGACTCAAGTGAACAGTCCATAAGCCTTTAGCAGTATAACACCTTGGAAAGAGATCTGGAGGACGCAGAAAGCATACTAGGAGTTAAGTAGCAAGATGAAGTAACCATATTAATCCACAGATGATCAAACTAGTATTGATAGAATCTGACTTTTTAGACAGTGTTTTGAAAAGATAAAAAAAAAAAAGGATTTTTTTTTTTAATAATTTTAACTTCATCACTTCAAAGAATAATGTAAGTGCTTGGCCACTGATTATAAACTCTTTAACAGAATAAGTTTCAAGGAATGTATAGTAGGAGGACACTTCCATGCTCAGGTTGTATTGAAAGAAGAAAAACATCTTCAGCTTCATATAAACCATGTAAATTAGGGTGATAATATGAACCAGTTGTCTAGGCCTCTCAACATTCAGTAGCTCTGTCTCTGGTGGAGAGATCCTATTGTTTACAATAGTCTTCGTCCCTGACCCCAGACAGAAAGCCCTGAAGCAATACATATTGATTTAAATGAAATCCTATCAGCAATTTGAATCAGAATTGTTCTGCTTCTCTGGTAATGAATACAAGGAGATTTCAGAAAAGGAGTTTCAGCTGCTGCTTGGCTGAATTTTCAGGGCAGCAACAAAAATGACTTTACATGAGAGACAAACTCATCTTCATGTTAGTCCCTGTACACTAAAGTTAAATAGAAAGTTTAAAGTTAGGCCTGCATTGCTTGAGAATTTTGACCATTGTTAAATGCTCAGAGAAAGCATATTGAAAAGATTACAGATAATGAAGAATGCAATGTGTCTGTGTGCAATATGCGTGCAAAAGTGAGACCTTGATATAGCTCTGTTCCTGGGTTTTCATTTGCTCCTGTTTGATGTTTTAATTGGCTTCCCCTCAATGCCAGTCGTTGCGGATCTGTTGTGGCCTGCTGGTGACAGTGGGGATTGCATGTCCACAGCAGGGTTTTTACTTCCAGGGGACAGCTGCTCTTCTGGCCTCACTGCTGGTGAATCTGGACAGTAAGTCCCTTCAGAAACTGTTTCCCTGGATAACCTCGTAGCTACATTTCAGTTAATAGCTTGGAAAATGCTGTGGTTTTAGGAGGGCTGGTGAAGTTGATTCACTGAGAACAAAAGTGACATGGTTTAGTGGTGGAGTTGGTAGTATTAGGTGATAGGTTGGACTGGATGATCTTGGAGGTCTTTTCCTACCTAAATGGTTCTGTGATTCTGTGAAAATGTTTCCTTAAAATGTATGTTTTCTGACCAAGAAACAGGCAGGATTCAATGGAAACCTATTACCTACCTTACCTGCAACGGTGCTCCCAGGGCTGTTTTCAGCCAAGACTTCTAAAGCCTGCAGCTCTGGTTGAGAGCCCTGGGAACCCTGGTATTTCCAGAGTCCCTGGCATGAAGCTGTGAAAGACTTAGTCAAATCCAAAATTATCAAGTCTTTTGTCTTGCAAGGAGTAGGGAATCTGGACATCTTGAGATGAGTTCAATATAATCCTCTTTGGTGGGTTCACAGTCAGGTCGGTTTACTTAGAAAATACATTTTCAGGTTTCCAGTCTCCTAGCTCCACTTGAATGAATTTGGAGTTGAAGCAAAACAATGAGAAGAAAAGCAACTGCTTCTTTTTCATGTTTGGGCCTGTTTGTAAATGAGAAACAAATCTGTATTAATTTCTAGACAAATAAAACCACTAATTTTCCCCTGAAAAAATCTTTAGCTCACATGGACATAACGAACACTCACCAAGACGTTACAGTTTTTTGAGCTTCCACCAAACTTTTTTCTCTTCTCGCTTTTAATCAGAAGGATGCTTTGAAACACTCACACAAGTTAGATCAGGCTTGAGATAATAATTGTATTGGTCTGCAGTACCAACTGGGACTTCCCCGGCTTCTGGGAAGTTGCTAGGCTACTATCTTAAAGAGACAACTCACTTGATTAATTGCAAATACAGATTGCTTTATGAAAAATTTAATACATTTATAACAACAAAGTCTAAGTGAAATAGCAGGCTGATTATTAGAACTTGCTGTATTCCCTGGATACAGGATTAAGGAACAAAAGTAAAGCTTTTTAAAAGGGATGCAGTCTATACTGACTTCAGGCTTCCTTTCAGCGGTGAGGTATTACCATGCTGTTGGTAAATTGGCATTTATAGAAAATCACAAAATGTTTGTTTTTAGAGTGTCATATTCAAAATAAATATTACCTAACTCACTTTTATGTATTAATGTAACTAGCAAAGAACTGCTGTAATATTCCCTCTACCCTAAATCTGCCTTGGAGGAGAGCATATGTCTGGTATGTGTTTGCACTGGATGTCAGACTGCTGATACTTTGCTTTTTCATTAAATATATTATTACGTGAAACTCTTCAAAGGGCTAAGAAGCTTTCATTCCTCAGATTATGCAGTGATTTTATGAATAAATGTAATATGGTAATACATAATGATAATTACAAATATATATATATATATATAAAGATGTAAGCACCTGGTTTCTTATGAGTAGACCTTTTTGGAAATGATTTTAACTTCCATGAAATTTGTAGCCAAAAACTGGAGAAAAAAGTCTTTGAAATTTTCTTTGCCATTTTTTAGGCTTTTTATTAAAAAAAAAATCTCTTGATGTTTCAGTTTTGCTTAGAAATCTGGCAACATTTAAAAATACTTTATGGAGTTTTTTAAAAGCTACTTAAAGAGGCAAATCAAACATTTTCAAGCAGCTTCACAAGTAAATCTTTACATAACCAGCAGGCATCTTCTCAACCTGCTTCTGATTGTTCTGAAGTCTTCATTAATAACTTGTATCTCCCTTTAAAATCCTCCCAAACTATCTCTGTGTGATTTTGAAGCAGCTTGGCTTGTAGTTTATGGTCACAACAAGGGGAATGCATTAGCCTTTCTAAGTGGTAGACCCCAGTTAAGTGAGGGGATGGTAAAAAATGAGCAACCTGCAATGAACTGAAAGAGCAGGTGAGGGAGTAACAGCACAGCACAAAGCTTCAGTGAGCAAAGCAACAGAGTTGAAAACATTAAAACTCTGGAAGGAATACAACTTTTAAAAATCAAACACAAAGAGCTTAGAAACACTGAGAAGTTACAGAGATTAAAAAATGAGAGCATGATTAATCAGTAATGTAAGGCTGACTTGAGGATCTCTGTAAACAGTGTATAATTGTATGGTTTGGGAGTAGATGATGGTGCACCTACAAGCTCCAGTTTATTAATATTCTGGGCATTTAGAGCCAAGGAAGTAACAGACGTAGGTCCTCTTCTGGGGCTTGAAGGCAGTGGGGAGAACTGAATGCTCTTTGCTGCTGACTCACATTAGGTCACGGTAATGAGGGACACATAGCATCTTTACTTGTAATTTATTAATGAAATGAGTAACCTTATATCTTAGTGTTTCACACCTGTTTCACTTCAAACGCAAAATTGTGGGAAGTTTGATTGTTCATACTCTATAAAAGCTGGGGAATATCATATAGTTCAGGGGCTATGTAGCTTAGTCTTATACTGAATATTTCCATAGTGTGAAATATATTGTCACTGTCCTAAGAAAGAGGTGGCAGAAGTAATCTGTGCAACAGCGTGTTATGGTGTAATGTGACAGGGGAAAGGATGCCAGAGATGGAGCAGAAGGACTCTACTTCTGTTTCATACCCCATGGAGGTAAAAAGCTTCTTAGTAGTCTTCGTCTCAGCCTTATGGGTGTGAAGAACTTTGGCAATCTTAGCACATAGGGTATGTTTTCATGGAGATAAAACTGCAGAGATGTGACCAGGGCCTGTGGATTCTAGTGGCAAATAGCAAAGGAAAGTTTTGTTGAAAGATTAAGATCAGTTTTAGGTATCAACAAGAAAATACTTTGGCAAAATCCTAAAATAAGTTTTAAATGCTATGACAGATGAAGCATTTTGTGTGACAACCAAGAATATATTCCAGGTAAATTTTGTTTAAAAAATGTACTTTTTTTTCTTTTTTAAGTTAGAATTCATTGATATATTAAAAAAAAAAAGAACTGGTTATGAATACTACTTTGGGTAGCTGAAGGGAGAAATAAATTTATTTTTTTTTTTTAAGAGATATAATCTTTTCATGCTATACTGGGATAACATTTTTTTAATAGCATAGAAAAATCCAGATTATATGATTCATGTAATAAAATACTTGGCAAACTCAGAGGGCTGTGAACACTTGGTTTCTGCATATACACAACAGGTGTTTGCATGCAACTAAGCATAAACCTGTTGCATGGAGACATCAGATGCAACTGTAACATTTCTACTTACAGTTTGAATAATCTGTCATGCAAAATTTGTCTTTAGGGTGATAAACATAATGCTAGACAATAAAAATCCCCTTTGCTATTGCTACTCTTTTTGTTTTCTCTTTTCAAATATTAATTTTTCCTGTAGATTTTAAGAATTTTGCAAGTCTTATTTTAAAATAAATTTTGTTTTATTTTTGAGTAATTTACAGCCTGTTTTTTAACAACTCCCCTATACTGGTCTAGAATCTAAAAAATCAGTTTGATTTGGGGCTGGAAACCATTTGCTAGAATCCATTTCCACCCCCGCAATTCTTGTTTGTAACTGTCAGCTCTGTCGAATATTACGGGTTGTAATGAAAATGTGGATGACTTACACAAAAGTTTGCAAAATCAATTTGTGCTTTCACAAAATAGCATTATATCTGGTGTTTCTGAAACTGGATTTTCCAGTTAGCATCATTTTAATGTATTTGGCTTCAGTTGTAAATAGCTTGGAGGAAGTAGGTTTTGGATTCTTACTGAAAATAGTATGACTCTTTAAGACCTATTTAAAAATGACAGCACAAATTTCTTATGTTTGAGTTCATTCTTTGTGTACTATGGGAGAAGGACAAGAGTAAGCTAATGAAGCTCTAAAATCTTAATTTTGAGTAATAGATTTTTTTACGTTCTATTGTATAGGCACACATTATATCACCATTGTATAGACAATGAAGTATTGAAAGAAGCTGGACAAGCAGCAGAAATCTTCATATGGCCATTCTCTAAACGCAAGTTAAAGAAGAATGCATCAGAAGTGGTCTAAGTAGAGTTAATGCTGTCTCAGCACAAGGGGATGGAGTAGATGACTTTTTCAGTTTCCTTTATTAATTTTATGACTTCAGCACATGTTGCTAAGAGGGTGTGACTTGGAGCAATCTCATTTAGCTTTGGCTTTCTGTCCAACTTCCAAGCTGAGTGAAAGAGCAGGACCAGATGACTTTATGAGGGGTCCCTTCCAACTAAAGTTGTTATATGATTCTATGGGGTTTTGTGGATTTATGCATATGGATCTAGATATGTAACGCAACATGAATTTTCTTCCTGTTTAGTTTCCACTGTTTTGCTATCTTATTTATCATAATTTTTGTATTAGCTCTAGTCAGATGTTTTCTATTTGAATAAATATACATGCACACAGACACATACTACACTCACACATATATTACGAAGTGGCTTTATATCCTAATTCAAATGGGAAAGAAAGAAATCTATTTTTTGTAGAAATTTTCATGTGAGTCAAAAGGTTTAGGGATTTCACATTCTGAAAACAGAAAGCAATTCAGCTGGGGGAAGTCACATTTTATATTGGAAATATAATGAAGCATAAAACTTTTCAAAAAACCCTAAAATATTAATCTTACTGTGTATGGGCCACAGTAAGGTAGATGAAAGGATGAGACAGTAGTTTCCTAATCATCTCCAGTCTGTAGGTAGACATAGACAAAGAATGCTTCCATCATCTGGCGGTACAGTGCAGCCACTGCTCATTTTGTCCTTTTTCCATCTTTGTTTACTGAGGTGCAGTTGGTGCAGCAGCATTAAACAAGCCCTAAGAAGAACATTAGAACATTTAAGTCTACCCATATTTGATAAATAAATAAATAAACAAACAAATAAATAAATTACTCGCCAAAAATTCATGATTTGTTAAGAAATGCAGACCAGCAATCCATGTCCAGGGCTGACAATATCTAGCTTTCAAATCTACATCTATAATGATTATTAAAATCTAAAGGACTTTATTGTCAGTTAGCATGAATCAATGTAACCCCACCAAAGTCAAATTTTAGTTGAATCAGAAAGAACGAGCCATTCTACTGAATACTGAAATATATTGCCAATATCCTGCTTATTTTTCTGCATACTGCTTGTGACACAGAAGAAAAGCCACAGTAAAAATTGTAGCATGTCGGATTACTTGCTTCTGTCTGAACCCCAAATGAATAACTATTACAATCTTTCTGACCTGATGCTTATATTCTTTGTATACTCTGCCAGTATTTCATCCTTGTTCAAGTAGTCAGAATTTCCCACAAAAGCATTTGTAGTCACTGTGGAAAAGCCACTGTAAGTAAGAGATTTAAATAATATCTCCACCAAATAAATGTAAAAAACTTATTATTGTGTTGAATAGAATGAATGCTTACTGTGCTGCTTCACTGCTGCTAATAAGCCATATCGAGTCAATTTACTCTGTCCATTCAGTAGCCTGAAAGTATCAAACCTGCAGCTTCAGTGCTGGTTTCACTGCTAGGCTGAAAAGGTGGCAGCTGCTGCAGTAAGGGGAAAATGCTTTCACTTCCTGAGCAGTTGTAGTGAATATTTCCCTCTGAATCTCTCTGAAGTCTAGGGAGAAAACCTTAACTGTCATCAGGTCAACAAAATGAAAATGTTTTGACATGCCTTTGCATTACTTGTGTTTGTCTCTCTTTAGATAATACTTACAAGTGAAAAAGATGACCCTTCCTTCTTTTATATTGCAATTTCTTTTATAAGAAATTGGAAAATATGTATTATATCTGGAAGACAAATAGCAAAAGTCAGTCCTGCAAACCAAACAGTGGGTGTTAGTGTTCCTGACATTTTCAGATATAACATTTTAATAGGCATATGCTATCTGCAGTGTAATTACTCTGTAACTAGAATATGACTCTAATTTTTTATATCTTTAATGACCACTATCTGACACAACTTGAAGTTTAAGGTAATGGATGAATTATTGCAACTACTCCACTGTCTTGTCACAGCATGTTTTTAAGACTCTTGTTACATAAACTATATATTTGCTGAAGTTTGGCTTGAATCGTTCTCCTTCATACTGAAAAACCTACCTGAACTACCTTTCTTTACTCTTACTTCATTTTAATTACAATCATATTATAATTAATGCATTTTTATTATGAATTATATATTGTATGTTATTTTCAGCTTTCGTGTAACTTTTTACTATCAAATCTAAGCAGAATATGGAAGCAGACATTAGTTTCAACTGCACTGGGAAGGACCGAACATGATAAAGTGATTTGATGTGATTTGTGCTTGGAAGACAAATCTTTCTAGTCTAACAATTCAGCATTGAGAAACAGGACAAGAAATAACAAAAAGTGTGTGTAGACTAGCTCATTAATTCAAGGATTACT
Organism: Anseranas semipalmata; assembly: GCA_013399115.1. Taxonomy (NCBI): domain Eukaryota; kingdom Metazoa; phylum Chordata; class Aves; order Anseriformes; family Anseranatidae; genus Anseranas; species Anseranas semipalmata. The sequence continues at coordinate 465,030 of VXAA01003152.1, forward strand.
TAAGTTATTAATAATCTTTTTGAAGTTCAAACCATTAATGCACATTGGCTTTGTTTCATATTATGGCTTTATAATGTCACTTACATTGAATTACCAATGAAGGTGAAATCTGCCAACGAAAAACACCAGCTTCTGTTTACTGTAGGAAGTAGCAACAACAAAATATGTTAACGCAGCCTCAAAACTGATAGCAATCTTTACTGTTTTACCTCACGGCTTCCTTCTTGCCATATGCTAAAGTTCATTCTCTGATGAGCCTTTGAGCTGTCAGTCTGTCTCCCTAGCTTTTCTCTCATTTTCTCCTCAGTATAAGTGGCTATTTGCTGGAAATTGTTTTATATCTTGCCTGACCATTTGACTGCAGGGCATAGTTACTTCTCATGTCTTCTGTCGGAGGGATGGTGGACACAGCAGGGAAGCTAGACCAATTAAGTGGCCACTACCATTAACATTAACCTTTCTAAAAGCGTGGGCATTATGTCTTAGAACATATTTGGTACTAAATCAGTACTTCAGGGCTAGAAAAGTGCAAGTGAATCACCATTTTTTTCACTTTTTTTTTGTCTCCGTATAAGGGTGAGGCCATAGCCTGTTTGGACAGGCATAGTCATCAGCTTGTGGGTCAGTCACCCCTTTATGTCAAATGCATAGGAGAAATTTAAGAAAGCTCCTAATTTGACTGTCACCAGTACAGTTTATTAACTGTCATATTCTTCTTCTGAAAAATCTGATGATGCTTTGTATTGACATCAATCTTCTAAATATTTGTAGCTTTCAGATAAATTTCCACAATTTTAAGTGTGTGTGTGAATGTCCAGTCCCTTCCTCTATTAATTCATCTTCCCGGTAGTCCTGCTTTGGGAACAATATGTTCATTTTTCATTTTCTGCTCTTGTCATCTGCCACTTCATTTGGAGGAAAAAGCATGGCTATGGGTAGTGTTGTTATCTCCAGGTGGTGCCCTGCACCGTTTTGTTTCATTCTTATTATCCTTACCTGATAATTGAATTTTATGCAGAAGGAACCAGTTAGTTCTCTAGTGATTTCCCACTGGGACCTTACTGCTTCCACAGTCAGTGAATTTCTGTTCATCCCTATGAGAAGTGTTGGAAGGAGAGAATCACTTACAGCCTGGTGTTTCCCCAAACCGTTGAGTGCTACACTACAGCAAACAACAGTAGAATTAGTAGCACATGTTTCATAAGGTTTGTGTCTGTGACTGAGTTCCCTGGGTGCATCTGTATATGCTCTGTAGGGTCTCTGAACTAAATTCCGTTTGGATGAAACAAAACCAAAACATTTGCTTCAGGACTACAACTAATGACCTTCAAATTCTAATAGGCATTCAGTTCACAAGTCCAAATTAGAGCTAGTACAAAACACTGCCACATCTTTATACACTATAGTCATAGTGTGGATGGTCACCAGCACCAGTTCTTTGCTCCTATTGAGCTGTACTACCTGCTATCGCAGATGTAGCCTTTGATGCTCGATAAGATGTAGTTCTTCATTGAAGCTTCTTTTCTTACTGAGACTTAATGAATATTGTTGCATGTCTACCTGACTACCAGGTTTTAATAAAATTGATCACTACAACTTCCATTTTCCAGCTTTTCAGCTGAATTTCCTTGATCAATGGGTTCAGACGGTATTAGGGAGTGACAGCTGAATAACTTGGCATGTACTTAGGTAGCATTATCTCGTATGCAATGAGAGACTGCATTGATATACTCTCTTCAGAAGCCCAGGCTGAATTTTAATGTGAACTGCGCTTAGAACTGTGACAAGATCAGCAGGGGACACCCTGAAGCTGGGAATGGGGGTATGACTGGGTATTTGCCTACTGAAGTTAGTAAGGCTCAAATTTAAATTGAAAACCTATTCTACCTCAATACATGACCAGACAGTTAAGTCTAATCATCTGATGATGGTGTTGAACATGAAACTTTTTTTTTTTTTTTTTTTTTAAGAATAATGACTTCCTGGGGGAAAAAATAAGCTTTTTTATTTCACAGAAATATAGTTTTGTGGACCACTTATCAGATTGGCTTTCAACAGCTAAAACCTCCTTCTATTTTAAGCTGTTTTGGGTGGTGAAACTCAATCATCTCTTCTCCATCCTCAGCACTTCCTTTAAAGTTTTCATCAAAAATTTCCTGAAGTCTGATGCAAAAAATACAGTGACTTTTTTTTGTCTTACTTTTTCCCCAGAGGATAAAGAAGAAAGTAAACTTTATTTCTCAAGGCATTTAGTCTTATCTGTCCAGATCACAATCATGTTGTTTCAGTGTCAGTAGCTTTAGTTCCACAGATTCCTCCTTGTATCTTCATCAGCCCCAAATGCTCAGCTTCCCTCGGTTGGAAAGTGATGNTAATGCTTCTTTAATGTAGTAAGGTTCTGGCCACGTTTTTGAACATAACATTAAAAAGTTTTGAGATTCAGATCGATTTCAACAGTCTTTTAAGCATCTAAGTGACTTTGCTAGTGATGATATAAATAACCTTTAATTTTGCATATCTCTTCTCCTTGTTAAGCTGTTTTCTTAACTCTGAATCAAGTGTTCATGCAGCAAATGTCAAGTTTAGAATTAATATCCTATGAAAAGAGAAGTGAAATAGAGGAAAATAATGTCCAATGAATTTACAGGCAAAACTATGGTGTTGAACTTGGGGAGGGGATCCAAAATAACCCTTTACTTCTGTTTGTTTCAAACACATCATCGTGCAGGTGAACACTGGTTGAGTGCTTGTGTGTCTCTTCTTCTCTGCATCTATTCCACAAGTTAATTGTATAACAAGAGCAGTGTATGGGGTGGTTCAACACACTCTGACCTCCAGATGGGCTCCAGTCTGTGAGAAACATTTCTATCTATGTCCTTGTTTCTTGGATGTCTCTGATATGTCAGATGGCACTGTGCATTGGCAACTGCATTGAGACCTTGCTGACTATGAACCGAGTTGTTATCTAGAATGTGGCGGATATATAGATCTCTTCCCTCTGTTACGAAGTTAAGACTACTAGCTCATGGGTAGAAGCATATGTTTATGCGGGAGCTGCTGTCAGGCTGCTCTTGTCACTGTGCACTGGCTGAGGTGATCCTGGGGCTAAGGGCTATGTGTGGCGCCGCGCAGCTGCAGGCCGTGCTGGAGGTGCTGCCTGGCACAGCACAGCGCAGGCCTGCGCCTGCTCAGGCCAGCTGGTACGTGGATCACTAATCTCCTGGTCAGGATCACTACCCTTTGTTAGGAAAAATAGCTGTGAAATGGGTAAAGAAGGTATCCTCTTACCGCAAGGCCCAGCAATAACAGTGCCCAATGCTGGCTGAAGCTGGGGAGAACAAAGAAGGCATCTCAAAATAACTCACAGGAGACGGCCTTTTTAGTAGCTTTGTGTGTGTGTGTGTGTGTGTGTGTGTGTGAAATGACTTCACTTAAGCTGATGTCTGTGGTGGCCGTATTATTTACGTTTCAATAATATACCTATACAAAGGCTGATGTATACAAGATGATTTTCACAGTTGCTGGCAATATATCCAGTCAAACAAAAAGCCCCAGATAGCTATTTATAAGCATCAGTGGTATTGTAAGCAAACTAAATGGAGAAAAGTTCTTCAATTTCTTAAATAACTTTGCATGAAAGTTTTGTGCAGAACATTTTCCTCTAACTGTGGCTAATATTTGTGCCTGCCACATGTTGTCCTGACACCTGCGCAGTTATTTGTACAGCAGTGATACCATGGAGGAGGAATCGGTCATTTCACTACTGCATGGCTTCATAGCAGGTTTACAAAGTGTGGTACTAGAAATGCCACTGCCTTGATCCAGGCAATTCCTCATTTCAGAGGAATTCTTTGGTGGGAGTGAAGCAGTGATAAATTTCAAAACTAAGTCCAGCTTGTGCAGGTCTGTACAAAAAGAGTAACTGTGTGAATCAGTATTGTGAAAGCGGGAGATCTGTGTTTGCATCCTTTTTGTCTACAGAAAGAAGATGTTTGAAAAAGCCGTGTATTAGTATCATTCTGATCTGTATTTATTTCCTTTTCTTCTAAAAAAGCAAGCCACTAGAGAAAGCCATTTGTTAGTGAGCATGTCATTCTGCTTATGCGAGCTGAGCAAGTGAAAGAATGTGCTGAGACTTGGCCAGGAAAGGGTGAAGAAAAGAAATAGTGTCAGAGGTAAAAGTGGGAGCTGAAAATTCAATTGTGCTTGTTACAGGTACATTTTTAAAGATATAAATCAGGTCAAGGAAGCTTCAGTGGAAGCTTGTTTGCTGGTGAACAGATAACTTCAGAGAAAGGATGCAAAGTGGGAAAAATAAAAAGCAGCCCACACTGCTATAAAAGTGAACTACAAACTATGTAAATAGCATAACTCCCACTGAGAATGTCACAGGTCTTTCAGGTACTTACCTTTATTTCTAAGCCTTGCCCGGCCCAAGCTATCTGTGTTACGGTTCTTAGCAGATGTTTTATGAAAATTCTCACGCATATTTCAGAAGCTAATAAATTGGCCTTCAGTATTATTCCTCTTTTAAATGTACCACTCACAGTTTTGAATCCATTGCAATTTGTATCCCATGTACTAAACATTACAGCAGCAGGGTTTGAAATTAGTACCATTAGGTGGTTTGCCTTGTTATCTGTGTGATAAGAAGCAGCCTTTCATCAAGGATAAAAAAGTGTATTATTTAGTAAACTAAGTGGTTTTTTTTTTTTATTGTTGCTTTTTAAAGCAGTATCACTGCTGCTAAGAAGCTAAAACTGGTTAGCACCAAGTATTTGCAAACTTAGAAATAAACCTTTCTCTGTAATTCAATAACTTCAGAAACTGTACTTCTGTTTTCTTTTTTCCGGTATTTATTTCTATACCTGTTGGTTCCTGTCTCAGCCTTTCCATCTAGTTGCTTTTCGGTAGTGTAAATGGCCTGGGAAAAAGTTTTCACATTACAAAGATAAAGTTTCTTGTCTTTTCTACATGGTGCAGAGGTCATGATGGGAGATCAAAGGCAGGAAGCAGCTTGTCATTTTGTTAACAGGTACAGGGACTCAGAGCTTGTTACACTCTACCAGAAGCCATCAGAGACGTGTAATAAGCTAGGAGCACCAGCATGGGGCTGGTGTTAGGCTGGCAATGAGGTGTGTTTTTTGTTCAGGAATGGCCTGGAACAAGGCACTGGAACCTGTTTGGAATACGTGCATGTGTATTTTTATAGATATACCTGAACCCACATGGATCTTCCTTCTGGCGTGTGATTCAACACAGAGTAAACACCATAAAAGGTTTGTTGATCCTCCCCCTCCCCAGCTCCCCTGCCTCAAAGACAGCTGAGTATAAAAGATCCCTCTCTTTTTTTTTTTTTTCCTCATGCTGTGCTTCATGTAAGGTACAGCACTGACCTGGCCTCCAGTTCCTAAATGTATGGGGTTAGCATGCCTTTAAAGTTGCTCTTCATTAAAAAAATGACTATTTCCTTTTACATTTTCTTAAACTCATTCAGGAATGAGATTTCTGTGAGTTATAAAAGGATACTACTACAGCAAAGCATTTTGCTAGTAAGTTCTATGGGATTTTATAGTAATTACTATTGAAATCTATGAAATTTCTATGGTACCCTATTATTTTACTCTTTAATTCATTCCATTGGATTTTTTTTTTTTTTTCTTAAGGGTGAAATCCTCGGAATATATTACCCCTCCACAGTGGGTCCTCTTTTGGAAATTGTTATGCAAATCCAAATCCTGCAGCCTTCAGAGGGAATCTGTGACAAAAGTGAGACAGGCACAGCTACCTCCAGTCAGGCAATTCTTTTGATTAAGGTTCTCTGCTTTAAAACAGAGTTTAATCAAGGATAGCAAAACCAGAGGAAAACCACTTTCCAGGTGTGCCTTCTTGTGCAGATGGTGCGCTGCCAAAGAGAATCAAAAGAGACTTAATTACAAGAATGATCAGCAGAGTCAGACAGGATGAGAAATTGTGCGCTCTGATGGAAGCTGTTCATTACAAAACAACAGCATTGCTTGGCACGTGGGGAAGGATGAAGCTGCTTCTGACAGATGACAAAGGCTTTTTGAAGTCTGCTGAGACCAAATAATCCATGCTATAATGTTTGAAGCATTTAGAGGAGGTGACGATCACTTGTCCTTGCTCTGGACAAGTCTAAGCCAGCAGGGTTTAGCAGCAACCCATGCTGCTCACTTTCCTGGGCAAATGGGCAGGCAGCAGCCCTTCCCAGTCTGCTTCCTGACAGCCTTTGAGATGCTTCAAGGAGTGGCAGCAGTTAAATGCAGTGCTAGTGTCTGTTTTGAGAGAGAGGGAATGTTACTTTTTTAAGAGTCGAGTCTGTTGTCTAAGGTAGAGCTGGGGCCCTGCTGTGCTGCCTGTTAATGACACAAGTAGGTGGACAGAATCTCTGAAATTTTTCAGTCTCAAAAGCCTTTTGAAATTTTTTGGGGGCAGTTAAGCACAGTCTACCAGGTACCTGTACCCCAAATTGTTGAATGCTTAGGGTTTAGGCAAAAGCTAGCATAGTATTTCCTATTGTATTTACAGATTAGAAGGGGACGGAGAATCTTTCCTCATCAGCAGTGCAGTATATCCTTTACCTTTAGTAATCATTCCAGGCTTTCTCCAGCAAAGCTGATGGTTAAACTGTGATTTTGCAACTCACTGTTTGTGGCTGTACCCACAAAGAGTCCCTGTGGGACTCCATCCAAGTACAGCATCTGGCCACAGGGAGCTGCATGCAGAATAGCCTCATTAGTATGTGCTGAAGGATAAGCCCTGTCTTACTACCTGTCTTGTCTATTGTTGGACATGTAATCAGTGGTCCATAAACAATAATGCATTTGTCAAGGTACTTTTGATGAAACAAATTCTAAATTCTGTTAACTGAAATGAGATCATGACTCTTCCTCTGCTGCCTTGGGACTGGCACAGCGCCTTGCACTGGCATTTCAGTTGCATGCCTGTTTTGGTGACAAGACGAAAAAAAAAAAAAAAAGAAAACAACAACAACAACAAAAACCAACCAACAAACAAATCTACAGTCAGCTCTCCAGGAAACAGTAATGCCATTTTCTCCTTGGATAGCAACTTATTTCTATTTTTTTTTTCAGAGGGTTCTAGAGACACTAGTGAATTAATTTTAGCAATACCACAGAGTGCACACAGGTATAATCCTCCATAATCAAGGGACAGACTGTCATTGACATCAGTGAGCTTTGGATTTGGCCTAGGTGGATACAGACTAGGAAAGGGAAAGAGCCCCTCCAGTGAGCAAGTTGCAAAGCCAGGTTTTTAAAAGCAAGTGATTCTAACTAATAATATCCTACTCAACTCCCCAGACAGTCTCCTGAAAGTGTTCTGAGGCAGAAGGTGGAGGGACAGGGATTAAAATGCCCCAATAAATCTCAGAGGAAAAGGGCAAGCAACAGGAGAAAGGTGGTAGTCCAACTGTAGAGTGAAAGATGATAGGGGATAGACTCAGTTCCTCCTTTGTACTCATAGAATCATAGAATCATGGAATCATAGAACGGCATGGGTTGAAAAGGACCTTAAAGATCATCTAGTTTCAACTCCCCTGCTCTGGGCAGGGTTGCCAGCTACTAGAGCAGGCTGCCCAGTGCCACATCCAGCCTGGCCTTGAATGCCTCCAGGGATGGGGCATCCACAACCTCTCTGGGCAACCTGTTCTAGTGCCTCACCACCCTCTGAGTGAAAAAATTCCTCCTAATATCCAACCTAAATCTCCCCTGTCTTAGTTTGAAACCGTTCCCCCTTGTCCTATCACTATCAACGTGATACTCAGTTCTGTCTTTCCTTTCCTCCTCCTCTCTCTGGACCATTTACTTCAATGGGTTTTCTTGTTTTGAGCTTTCCCAGTACAGGTTCCATATTTGCCATTGCTCTTTTGGCTGCCTACCTGTTGGTAATTGGCAGGAGATGGAACTTCTGGCAGTACACAGTCACTAGGAGAAGTGGACTTGCAGGACACTTAATAATACAAGGATCTTGAAGTACTTTGCAAACATTAATTAATTCAGTCTTATGATACCTTTGTGAGAAAGGCAATACTTATTAGACATCCTTCACTTCTGGGAAAAGAGAATAACTAAAGACATCTTTTTCTAAATTGCTACTATGTTTTGATTATTTGCGTTGTATACACATGTATATGTTATATATATATACATACAATTATAGACAGACCCAGTCTGGGCATCTGCCTGCAGACCCTTGCATGAACAACATGAAATCAAGGTATGCAAAATTAGAATCCACTTTTGAAACTATACTTATAATGCATAACCTTGGAAAAATCATTAAGTCAAGAATGTGAATGCTTTAGCCTACTTCTGCCAAGAATGGTGACAATGAGTGAAATTAAACCCACTGGGGTACGTTCAATGCTGATATAAGGCAAGGAAGTTGGAAGGCATCAGGCAAAATTAGGGAGGTCTCAAAACACCACTGCTTTAGTCTAGTCTCACTTTGGATGTCCAGGAAACCAGACATATAATCTCTGTCTCAGTAGGAGATCTAAATGCTCACAATCTTTTCTTTCTGCTGCTGCTTTT